>JAQFVV010000108.1:2983132-3475632 GCA_028023455.1 Epiperipatus broadwayi
CTTTTGAAATATCTGCTTAGTTTTATTATGACATATTAATTATTTTGTACTGCTAGAAATAGAAGTTAAGATTTTATATTTTTTGACGGGATTAATATGGAATTTTTTTACGCAGATGAATACAATATTAAACATGCACAAACTTTCAGACAACATTTCAGAAACCCCTGCTGAAATTTAAGTAGCAACTGAAATTTAAGTAGCATCTTATTCAGTAATCTTTTCTTACTCAAAATGATAAAAATTTGGAATATCCCAAAGATAGAATATGAGGCAGTGGAGTTCGTCCAAAGTAAAAGTGTTCTGCCCTCTCAAAAATGTGTCAATGGCCATAAAATGACACTATATGAGTCCAAGGGCACAATGGAAATGCAATATTGGTGTGTGTCAATGTCACACAGCACTTCGGAAAGAAATCTGGTTTGAGGGTTGCAGATTGTCATTTGTCACAGCCATCCGAATCATTTATTACTGGAGTAATAACCAACTGATTATACAATCAGGAATAAATGATTTGGATTTGAACAGAAACACTGTCGTTGCATGGAAGCAATATTTGAGGGAAGCCTGTAAAGAAAATCTGCTATCTTGCCCATCCTGCAAAATTGGAGCCCCAGGAAGAATTGTAGAGGTCAATGAAACTCTATTCACTAAATGCAAAAGCCAACAGGGAAGAATTCTTCCACAACAGTGGTTATTTAGTGGTTTATATAGAGATACGAAAGTGTTTCATTGTCACTATTCCAGGTTGAACAGCGCTTATTCTCCTAGATGCCATTAAACAACATATAGTACCAGGATCCTCCATATATTCTGACTGTTGGAAGGCCTATAAAAGTGATGAATTGAATGCTGCAGGTTACCAACATTTCAAAGTAAATCACACATAATTTTGTTGATCTTTCTATTGGGGTGCATACACAAAACATAGAAAGACTTTGGGGGCTATTAAAATGGTGCAATAAAAAAGAAAGGGGAACCACTCGACATCACCTGGAGTCATACTTAGTTGAATTCATGTGATGATGACTGCATCATGATGAAGTTATATTTGATGCTATATTACAAGCCATTACTATACCATCGGTATAAATTTTACAATTTCTAAATTATTGTAATCTGTCCACATCTTGTGTTAAATTACTTTTTTAATTTGCTGTTATTAGTTAAGTATGCTGCAATATGTTCGAACAAGTTTCTCTAAATAATTTTGCACAATAAGTCTAAAAATTTGAACATTCTTTTTGCCTATTTTTTGTGGAACTACCTTCTTTAAAAAATTGTTTGCTAAAGCCTGCCATTGTGCTGCAATCTGTTTGAAAAAAGCTTCTCTAAATAATTTTGCTCTGATAAACCTCAAAATTTGAATGTACTTTTTGCCTATTTTTTGCGGGCCTATTTTTTGCGGAACTACCTTCTTTAAATAATTGTTTGCTAAAGCCTGCTGTTAATTTCTACCATTGTTGTTGTATTTTTTAAACCACCAAATAACCACTGTTGAACTACCTACTTTAATCTGTTGTTAGTTAAGTATGCTGCAATCTGTTTGAAAAAAGCTTCTCTAAATAATTTTGCTCCAATAAGCCTCAAAATGTGAACATCCTTTTTAATGATTTTTATGCTGCAAACATCAAATGCCTATTACAAATGCTGGACAACTCAGCCTGGAAGAAAATTGGTAATATTTTTTTACCACAGATCTCTATAAATCAATTTTAAAAACTTATAATATTTAAATATGCCATAATTTTAAAGCAGAAAATACTTAATTTGATAAATTTTTGGGAAAGACAATTAGAAGCTCTCCAGTATAAGGTTCAAATTGCTTTTTAGCTTATATAAATCGCTACTTTGAAATCTGATCACACAGGCATATTTTCAAATGTTGAAAGTCTTTTATTTTTTAAATATTAATGAAATTTAGTATACTTTTGAAAAGTACTTATTTTTGATCATGCACGGGGGGGGGGGTTGTTGCATTTGATGTTTTTTCACCTATTTCTGTTTTTATAATTTGAATTTATAGCATTCATGATTTTTTTGTTTTTGTAATTTGCATTTTACTTATTTTTGATCGAATTCTTCATGTGGTGGTGGGGGTTCACTGGTTTCTGCTTTTGTAATTAGAATTTCATAGTGTTTTCTTTGATTTCTTTTTGATTTGTATTTTAAAAGGATTTGTTAGATTTACTTTGCCCGAGGCATTTTGATTTTTCAATTTCAGTGATTTTTGGATAGAAATTTATCACTTGCAGGCTTCTTGGTGTTCTTGATAGTACTGCAGCATCATCTAACAGCCACAGTACACTAACCAACTAGTACCAAAAATTCTTATTCACTAAATACTTAAAACCAAACAAGATATCATTTCATATGTAATATTTTTGTCTAAAGTGATTGGGGGGAGGGGGAGAGATTACAAAAAACACTCTTAAGTGATATAGAATGTTTAAATCTCATTAACCCTGTTGCTTCATAGGCAATTTTATGTTAATTATACATTATAATAGAATGAATAAATGTAAATAACATTTGGAATTTTAAAAAATGTACTTGCTTTGTCACAAGTAAAAAATACATAAACCATAGAAATATAATAGAGTTAAAGTATATAGTAAAAGACTAGAGAATTAAAAAAAATATTTCAGAGTATTTTATTAGATGCAAAAAATATAGCTCTATTGTTAAAGCAGTAATTCAGCCTGTTGAGAGTTTACCTCTTTATCAATCTACATCATAATATTAACTCTGCAGAAGTTGCAGCTAATCTGAAAAAATACTAACTACTTTCTTAAATATTGTCTTTGGTTCAGGATCCCGACTAACTACATAATTATACATTATTAATGTTAAAACATAACATTTAAGCTGTCACTTTGTCTACAACACAATTGTACCTGAGAAATACTATGATCTCTTATGTCAGTATTAATTTAGTTATGAAAAATATTTATAATATAGCATAGCAATATTGCTTGCAATAAATATTACAAATATTTTGCAGAGCCAATTAATGAATAATCTGATTAATTAATATTGAAAACACTTTTTGATTGTATTTTTTAACATTATCCATATTTCCATTAAGCAATTTTTTTTATTCTTTATATTTTTATTTATTTAATAATTTCTAGACTGTACCTGAAAATAAATTAAAAAATCAAGCATCTTATTATATAAATATAATAATAGCAAATTTGCTAAGTTTTTAATTTCTTTTAGATTTCATCACATACTAATAATAAATATATCTTGGGATACATGGATGCATGTGACCATTGTTCCAATTTTTTAAAATTATGATGGTCAATGATTAAAATAAAATAATACATTGCTCAAAATTTATATGTAAAAAGCCCAGTACAATTTTAATACATAATATAGTGGAAACAAAAGTTTAAAAAAACAAATTAAACAATGATTGGTTATTAAAATGGATTATGTCCTGTACATGAGGGGTCAGATTGACCTTAGGTCAACATAGGTGTGACAAGAATCTCGGTCTCAGAATGACCTTTGAGCATTCCATCATCAGATTTTCAATTGGATGGATAGTTGAAGAATTGGAGTGTGGAGTAGACTGACGCCCGTCCATTAAAGTATGAGGATTGGCTATCTTAATATATATGAGCACTTATAGCATATATGTGTGGAGATGGTAATATGGATCAACTGATGATTTCTGGTTTAGCATGAAATATGTATATTGGTGATTATTTATCTTTTCAACATATATGTGTTCAAGTGTATCAGTGTTATGAGATAATGTGAAGAGTGGTGAGTCAAGTCTATGTTCATATACCCTATACATTAGCTTATTAATTAAAACTAGGGTAATTATAATGTCATATTATAAAGTGTATAAATTATGATAAAATTATATAAGAACTCATTGCTAACATTTAAATGTCAAATGCTATCCACAGCTAACTTTTAGCTAAGCTTTAATAAATCATTATGCACTCAATTATCATATATATATATTGTGAAATGAATAGGTAAAAGTTATAATTAAGCAACCAAGTAGCAGTCAATATATGATGATTAAATAACTTTTTTGTTGTCAAATACTCATGGATTTGATATAACATTAGCTGTTTTCTTATGATCGATTTCATAGGTATTACAGGAATATGTTTGTCAAATTACTTCAATCAACTGAATGAATATAATAACAGAATAACAACAAAAGCAACAGGAGCAAATGAAATACTTTGAATATATTTATGTGTAATGATAAACTATCAGCCTGCAATAGCTTCCAATCTTGTGTTGAATTAAACTGGATAAAACTAGAATTTTTTTCAGATTTCAGTCAGATTCAAGATTTTTTTTTTTTTTCAGGCAGTTAGATCATGATCAATAGAGCTAATGATCATATATTTGTTGGCACAAGTCATATCTAACTACTCTTTTTTAAAAAGTAAACCAAGCTAATAATAAAAAACTGGACAATTGCCAAGTATAGTAAGATGTCATTTTCACTAATTCTCTACCAGAGAGTGGGGGAGAGGCCGTTGAAGAAGTTCTTGCATTGGGCTATTTAAAAGCTGTCAATTTATTATCACATTAAAATACTATAACTAAAATAAATTTAAATGGTGGCCCATTTCGTTTTTCAATTGTGAACATCACGCTGCAAATGCAAACACTCTCTCACACACATACATTCAGCATACTATTTTCAAAACCAAAATAAAAGTACTAATTAAAAATCTGTAGAAAAAAATGATTTTCAAATAAAATATTCTAATACCTCGTACAAATATTAATTATAAACTTACAACTCTAAAAGTCGTATATAATAAGAAAACGAGTCATTGCGAGAGGTTTATAAAATAGTAATATTTTAGTTTCTAGTTTGTCATTGCTAGTACAGTAAATGCCAATGATCATTCAAATTTTATCAAAAGAAATTGCTTGGCAAAAAAAAAAGTGATTTCTTATAAATGATATAAATGGATCAAAAGTAATTCATAGACGTGAACTAGAAGATGAATTGCTATGAGACAAAACGTGGATAATTTATCTTTATGATATAGCAACAGTCTTTGTTTTTAATCAATCAAAATTTATATATATAACAAAATTTTCATCAAAGTAATTAATTTGAAGCATATATATATATGCAGTAGTTTTAGTTAATAATTAAATAAAACTGCAAAACGATCCCCTGAAAATAAACTCAAACATCTTTATTCTTTCAATTCCAATAACTTTGTATTTCTAGATAACAAACTAGCTCAAGAACTTTAGTTGGCATGGCAACTACAATAAACAATATGGCCAATCGAAATCTTTTATTGATTAAATCTTTGCATTTGCTGAAGCTTCCAAATATCTACATCTCCCTGCCTTCAATTGAAAAAACCCTCAGAGAAAATGTCGCTTCCTCTTCTCTGCAGTACTTTTAAGAATATTGTACTTGACACTTCTATTCTTCACATTTAAAAACTTCCAAAAAAAGAAAAGAAAGTGAGAGGAGAAAAAATAATGATGAAGGCATTCAATATCTCAGTAACCCTTTCATTTTTTTTTTCTAGCACCCTCGTTCTAGTTTATACTGTCTACCACTGGCAGATGGTTTTGCAAAATCAACAGACTTAGTCATAATTGACCTCAGCCGTTAAGGCATTTTGAACTCGCAAGTCTGATTGTCTTCCTTGATGAGTTCCTTTATATCTACTGCTGTCGTTTCCATAATGGACTTACAAAAAGCCTTTTTCCATACTCAAGATGACAAATCATATCGCAGATACTGGCTCCACAGCCGGCTGACTGAACAATGAGGCGGCAGAACGAAAGACTGTAATGGGAATTGATCTTTTGTAGGCAGTCAGGTCTTCTGCTCCTACCACTCAGCTTAGTTACCGGGTAGTCATATTCCAAGACAAAATAAAAATCAAATTTTAATGAATTATAAATAAAAATTATCCTGATTTTTTTTTTTTTTTTTTAATGAAAAATCGATCTCCTTCTAGAAAAAAAATAAGTAGAGATGATTTCTAATAGTCTGGATAGTGGCAGGAAAGCATAACTCTCTGTTGCATGTAAATTCTCTGCCCAAAGGCAGTTTGGGGTAACTAAGCAAAAGAGTATTACAACCAAGAGGTGAGATCATCGTCGGTGGCATTTGCCATTGCTTACTATTCCATAACTATAATCTATTCTATAATATAAAATTTGGTGCTGCATTGTAAAATAATGAAGCCTTTCGTATCATTAAAATATATCAATTCTGTATTTCATTATATTAATACAAATTTTATAAATTGTCAATATTATCTTATCTCTGAACAACTGAAATTCTTTTTAGTTATACCTATATTACAATTTATAGAATTAATTTGTCTAGTATAAAAAATAATGCACATTTTTAAAAATGCAGTAATGTGAAGCATTTTAATATCTATTATCACACAGATAACGGTAATTTGTATAAAAGAGTCTTTTCAGGATAATCGCTGTCTGAATTACTCAGACCTCACAACTTCTACTTAAACTCAAGCACCTCCCGGCAACCAGAATGAAAAATAAAACAGTAACTAACAAAAGAGACATGATGTAACGTAAAACCACCACCCCCTTACCAACTTCATACATCAAAGACATTTGCCAACATCCCTTATGCAAATGAAGTGCCAGATGGTATAAAGTGGAGTGAGTTGAGAGTCCAATACAGCATTGAAGCAATTTTCCTTTAAACTGAGAGGAAAAAATATATATATATACTAGTCAATAACAGCGGAAAGAATATTGATTTAAAATTCTAAAAAAAAAAAAAATATTCTAATTTTGCATTTTAGAGTTTCATAAATTCAAAACTTTTAATTTATTTTCTTAAACTGTTTTTAAGTTTGTTAGTATATGTAATATATTTTCCATTTTTCTTTTTTAAAATGTCGAAAAATAGAAACACGAAATACTAAAAGAGAGAGAAAAAAGCGAAAAGTAAATTATGACTCAGTGCTTTTAAAAGTATGATCCGTTCACCAATCATTAACATTAGTAAAAGCCACATCATATTACAATCGTTTTGTTGTTTTTGTTTTTTAAAGACAACACACAATGACACTAATCTGATCAACCAAGAATAAAAATAGGATCTTCAGCTGCTATTAATAATAGCTAGACACCCATTTACTGAGCAATATTAGCTGGTTAGATAGATTGGCTACTGAAACAAAAATCATAAGCCCATTTGTGATCTTAAAAAAAGTTTACTTTGTAAGATTCAAATCTGTATATAGAAGGTTGATATACTATGCAATAAAATCATTCAAAATAGTTGCACAGAAAATCAGGTGATGTTCAAGTACACAATGGTTGAATGATCCCAAATCTAAGATATATATATTCTTTGACTCGGATCTCTCCTCACAGAGAAAAATATATATATATATTTCATTTAATAATTTAAAAAAAAAAAAAATCCCTCCATCCCCATACAGATCAGATTTCCAACCAAAACTACTTTGTTTGAAGATATCAACTTTGAATGTGTACTTAATGTATTATGTTACTAGTAATTCATTCTCATCTCAGATGATTAACCAAAACAAAAGTGCGAATAAATAAAATTAACATTTATTTCCATTGCATTATGCCTACAGAACAATAAAAAAACTAAGAAAGTCCTTCAACTTTGCCATTTTATGTACAAACTGGGCAATCATAGTCCATAATTTATATATGACCTCAACTGCATAAATAAAATGCTGTTAATTTCTATTTCTGAAACAGATAAGTAGAATAATCATGAGTCAGAAACATAGTCAGATTCCAAATTAGAGGGAGTACATAAAAAGATATGTAAAATAATTTTCAATTCTTATATACTTTTCCTTTATATTTAAAATCAAAAACAATAACAAGTTTTACAGTAAGTTACAAATCTATATTGTAATCAAAATTAAAGTATAATAAAAATGTGTTAGTTAATTATTTTATATTTTAAGTGTAAAATGAAAACAAAACAAAGCAATTTGAAAATAAAATAACTGCAACAAAATCTTTCATAAAGGTTTCATTCTTGCAAAGTTATCTATTACTTTATTACAATATCAAAAATATAATTTGACATTTATTGCTCAATGGAACTAAAAAGTTATAAAATTTGTAACAAGATGCCACTTTTGAATAATGAACTCAGGAGAACAATTGCTTCCCCACTTTTCCTTTAATTGCAGTCTCAAAAGTATTGATGAGATTTCAATAATGTCTGAGAAGATCAAATCAAGCTGGAATTATTGTTGGAAAAAAAGAGAAGGGAATGTTTGGAAGCACAAAACCATTTCATTTTTTGTGCCATATAAATTCTGCTGTCTGAATGGTTTTTTAGTTGAAGATTTTAAAAAAAAAACATTGATTGGAATATGTCACATGACAATTTGTTTATTTACATGGTGCTACTCACTATTAATATTATTAGGTACCATTAACTCAATACTGGTTCTTAATGATTTACATATTCATTCATTATGTTTGGTTTTTTAGACTGTTTAACAGTAGTGTGCATCTATCTCATTTCTAATTATTCATTTCTTCTTTTACCTCCAAACATTCCAAATTTTTTTATTTTTTCAATGATATAACTGAAATAATATGATCATTTTAATCTGCTTATGTGGTCAAATAAGAATATAGATATATTTGAATCAATTATTTACTGGTTTGCTTTTTTTATCTACAGAAATTCTTAAAAGTCATCACCAAGATCAAGTTTAAATTATCCATATTTTTCCTATTTCATTTCAATGTTCAATTTTTGTATTCAAAGAGAGTCCTAGGAAACACCAAAGTTTTAATAATTCTGATTTCAATTTTAAAATTGAAGAAGATGATGAAGGATGTTTATATTATAAATGATATATTGGAAGTACTGTTAACTATGAAATAAAATATTAAAAAAAATATATAAAAAATAAAATAATCATTAATCTTAGAATAATATAATAATTTCAGATTGATGAATAAAATAGAAAAAATGGCTTACAATGTAAGATACAATCTTTCATCATATAGATATAAGTGATCAAATCAAAAATATTCAATCAAATCGATTAAAAAAAATAATATCCCACAACAACTATTACAAGGTTATTTTTAACAGTGTATGGCATCAACCCCTTTTTATTTTATTTTTATGTAAAAATGATAATTACACAAATTTTGTTCTTATAGATCCAGAAGATCAAAAAGCAATGGAAAATTAACACCAATGTTTTCTCTAAATGCATTTTTGTGTCTCCATTCATCAGAGTTTCAAACACTATTAATAATGGTGTATCATGTTTTATGTCAATACAATCACTTCTTTTACAAAGCATGTTGACTATTCAGAAGTATAAAAATAGTAATAAAATATGAAAATTATATTTCTTCCTTCATGTGAAATATTGTATTAAATATGATAACTAATACGAAATAAAGTGCACAAAACACATCTATCTTTTCTTAAATTATTACAGTAAAATAATTCACTACATACTTGAAAAGTACATATATAAGCAACCACTGTATTTTATTTTGAATTACTATATTAACAAAAAAAAAAATGAAATAAAACACATCAACCTCATTTTTTTGTTATACACACAAAAAGCAAAACTTTAATAATAAACACATTAGAAATATTTATAAATTAATGACAGTAAATAATCTAGTTTTAAGAGTTGCATATCCAAGATTTACCAAAACTCAGTTATCTAGCCAATATCGTATGGAACACTTATTTGTATAAGTTGACAAGTAGTTTATTTCATTTTAAAATGTCACAGCAAATTTTTAAAATCAATTTCAATGCCTTCTATATAAATAAAAAATCAGAATGAAAATATGGAGATAGTTGAGTTTATGTATATATTAAATCAAAACTATAACTAAGCAATACTCACTACATTTATGATAAAAATATTTCTTTGCTTACTTAGGTTTTTAACACAAATGAATTTAGCATCTCTTCTTTAGAGTGTTTTTAACATAAATGAATTTAGCATCTTTTCTTTAGAATTATGGCATAAACTTGTTAAAACTCTCCATACAGTAGTGCCACCCTGTGCCAAACAAAGTAATCAATGGATGCCAGAAGGCTTGTGCATAAAATCCCTATCTAGTGCCTACTCATCCAATATCCCCAGACTAGTTTCTGGCTTGTGCCATCATCAGTGATGAGCCTTGGATCTGAAAGCACTGCACCTAGATCTTAGGATCTAATGCAACCCTCCAGCAGTCACCTTTTAACTCTACTTTACTACAAAACCATGAGAATGAAATTGAAAACACAATAATATTTTCAATCTAAGCTCAATAGCTTATATAGTCATAAGGGTCTGAACTCAATTCAGCACCCATACATTTTGGTGTCTTTGGCTCTTAAACAACCATAGCCGCCACTATCCTATTAGGCAGGATTGATGTTAATCCACTAAACATCACATGATTACCATCTCTATACTAGCACTACTGTATGGAGAGTTTTGCCTTTGTTTACAACAATTATGTGCTAGTATAGAGATGGTGATCATGTGATGTTTATTGGTAAAACTCTTTAAACAATAAAAGGTAAATATTGAAAATAACATTAAAATTATATATATATCTGGAAATAGCAAATAGAATATAATTTATTCTTTGTTATATCTAAAAAAAAAAAAATCCAATTTTTATAACATGATCTCATTTATCTCTTTTGCTTTTATGTTTTTTCAAAAAGAAAGAAAAAACCTATATGATTAATTGCTTGGAAGGTCGGTAAAGTTTGAATAGTCTAAAGACAGATAGGGTTGGTCTGATTTTTTTTCTTTTTATTTACATTACACAACTAAGAACTGATCCTGAAACCTTTACCTATGAGACCATTGATGAATATTAATGAGTATACGATAAACAAGTAATCTAATTATTACATTAAATAATAATATAATTGTAAAGGATTTGAACACAGACTTTAAAGTTCCCTTCAGCTACGTACTCTATCTCATACAACTGATACATATGACCACATACATGTGAAAAAGATAAATGACCTCCAATATACACATTTTGTGCTAAAGCAGACTCATCAATTGGTCCAGATCATCATCTCCCATATATATATAATCCGTGCTCAGTTATATTAAGCAAATCTTCAAACTTAAATGGAATGCTTCAATTATAAAAACTGTGATTCTTACAATGGAAAAATATTAAAAATATTACATATAATTTTAATATATTTTCAGTGCAAAACATCCTTTATTAAAAAACTAAATGTCATAGACACACACACAGCAAAAAATAAAATACAAATTACATGTTTAACTGTTTTGAATATAATGTATACTTTTGAAAGGTGTACGTCGCATTTAAAATTATATTAAATGTTCTTAATATTTTCTCAGTGTAAAAAGCATTATTATAATTAATATAGTTTAAAAATAATAACCAATTCATTTGAATTGTCTATGAATTTTTCAATAGGTGTTAAACTTTATATGCAAAACTTTCCAAAATAAAAAATATTTATTTTAAAAGGCAAGCTGCTTTTGAGTTTAAGGTGAAAATCTTCAAGATGATATACAAATATTGCTAGTGCAGCAATAACAAACTTCATAATTATCCTAAGATCAGAATAAATATTAAAATGAGGGCGGAAATATTTAATAATCATTTAATTGCTGCAGTGATGAATTCAAGTAAACTTGTAATCACTTTTTATTTATTTGTTATTTACTTTCAAAGCAATCACCTAGCAGATAATTTCTAGGATTAGTATATTTCAGGGATAAGTAAAAATAGTAATGATAATATATTTAAAATAATCAATCTAATAAATAAAATTAAAAAATTAATAAATTTAAATATGTATATGCATCTGTTTTCAAATTTATTCAAAATATCTTTTGATCAGTTTTATTTTGGACCCTTTATAATATTTCTGAATTATTTATATATATTTTTTTATTAAGAAAAATGCTGATTACAATAGTTTTATGTAGAAGTTCAAAGCTTTGCAACCAATCTGTGTGCGTTGTCATCATATTATTTAGTGCTAGGATTGTATGAAAGGGAGTGGCAGTAGCAGGGTTAACATATGGTAATGAGGTGTTATGTCTTAGTAAAAGTGTATTAGATTACTTAGAAAAAGTACAAAGAAAAGTAGGAAGACATGCATTAGAAGCAGAAATGTGGACGGCAAAAGAGGCAATTCAAGGAGAAATGGGATGGTCAAGTTTTTATATGAGAGATGCAAAAAGCAAAATGAAAATGTTCAGTAGATTACAGTTTATGGATAATAAAAGAATAACCAAAATAGTATTCAATTAGGTTATGAATAAAGGGCAGGCAACAAGATGGGTGTGAAAGGTAATGCATTATGCAGAAGATTTAGATAAAGAATTTATGTCAGTATACTTATACAAAAGATGGGATGATTGTGTTAAGAGAATTGTTGAGTGTTTTAGTGTTAAGGAATGGGATAGAAGAATAGATGTGTCAATAAAGAATAGGAAATTGGAGAGATGGAGAGCTAGTATGGAGAGTACAAAGAGTTTAAATATTTATAGAAGTA
Organism: Epiperipatus broadwayi; assembly: GCA_028023455.1. Lineage (NCBI taxonomy): Eukaryota > Metazoa > Onychophora > Udeonychophora > Euonychophora > Peripatidae > Epiperipatus > Epiperipatus broadwayi. Next base: position 2,995,683 of record JAQFVV010000108.1, read on the forward strand.
AACAGAATACTGAGTGCAAGTTAATTTATGATAATAGCAAAGAAAGTAGTCTACTGTTTAAGGCTTGAACGAGATCTTTAGCAACAAGGGAATATACATGTAAATGGAGAAATATGGGTGACTTAGTCTGCAAGCTGTGTAAGGAATGTAGAGAAAATATTAGGCATCTGTTAATTGAATGTAAATGCCTCAAAGCAGAAAGGATACAAATAATGAAGTTGTGGAAGAATAAATATGAACAAAGTGTTTATACAGAAAGTGTTCTATTGATTTTTATGCTGTGTTTGAGAAAAGATAAGGGGGTTTTAGATCTAAAAACCATGGCGTTGACAAAGATTATATTGTGGAAATAGAATAGAGCAGGGTAGAAAAGAATAAGGAAAAACTTGGGGTGGGGAATGGAAAAGGGTTCAAAGTGGCTAACAGGTTTCTCTGAACATAGTTGCTGAGATTTCTGACTCTGTATAAGGAGAAATCACAGTGCATTACATCACATCACATGCAGTAGTCTGAGATGTTGTCTCATCATTCGATATAGTAGTCTGCGCACATGTGTCCACAAAGAGACGCTCTGGCACAAGGAGGTGATCTCTGTTCTTCATGTTTATTCATATTTTTTATAAGTGCTCCAAGGATCACTATGTCTTTTATATTTTAAAAACAGAATTAGAAGTTCATGATTTTACACAGTAGATTTTATGGTGAATTAATCTATCCTTCCATATAAAACTGCTTCATTTCACACAATATCTATAAAACAAGGAGTTTAAAAAATAAAAGTGTACATATTAAGTCTATAAAACAATTCTTCTCTTTTCATTTTTGGATAAGCGAGTTAATTTAATTTTTGTTGTTGTTGTTGTTTAAAATTATATATATTATTACATCCAATTTCCAAAATAGCTGATATCTATAATTTTACTTTAGCTGTAAATTAATCATTTAGATTTAGGAGTTTTATTTGAGTATAATTGCTAGAAAAAGTATAGTTTTTTTTTCTTAGCAGAATTATTTTATTTTAGTGTGAAAACCAAAAAAAATGCTATTTATTTTTTCCAAAAATGTGCCTTCTTCTTAGGAATAAACATTTTCCAGTTAATAACAGATTATAAAATTATATTTATGAAGCATATATAAAAAAAATAGAACGACATAACTTTTCAATACAAAAAATATAAAATTTTATATTGTAAACACTTTTATAATATTTCAGTAAATAAATTATTTTGTCATTTAAAAAAAATTCTAATTCACTTTTATTGCTTTACTGTAAATTAGCTTTCAATTTAATAGGAGTACTTGGTAAAAAAAAATAAAACAATAGAATTCATATTATATCTCAACCAAGATTCTGCCAAAATATGCACAATGAAAGCGGCAAATTTAGAGTTTTGATTTTAAAATCTTTATTTAAAAAATGACAGCTATAATTTTTTTAAAAAAATTTTAACTTTAAAAAAACAAGTATCTAAATAAAAAAAATTGGAAGACAGGCCCTATTCATTCTGATAATATGCAAGAAAATGAAAAATATGTGCAAAGCTCAGGAAGGAAAATCATATAGAAAGATTAAAACCTTAAACCCATTATTCATATTTTTAACACATCTTTTTGATATTATATTATTATTATTATTATTATTATTATTATTATTATTATTATTATTATTATTATTATTATTATCAATTACAACAATCAATAATTCAAGCTTTACTCTTATGAGCAATAGCTAACAAGAGCATTATCATATATTTCCAAGAGCAGTTCTCATCTGGTTCTAGAGTGCAAGATTAAATAATCAATGGATATCAAATTGTATAGTGTTAGAATATTCACACTCCAGAGTGTTAGTTGCATAAATAAATGCAATAATTTCAGTTTTGAATCTGGATCCTCACTGATACAAGTAAAAGCCAGAAAGTGATCTAGGTACCTGGTATCCATTAATTGTTCAGGCTTGTAGTTATAACAGTCAGATAAGATTTGGAAGCTTCCAGTCTTACCGTATCTGCACTACAGAGTGCCACTAGGCCATTTGAACCTAGAAAATTTATAGAGTAGGCAGATACGCACTGTTAAAGATCCAACTTTTATTTATTTAGACCGTCAGCCCCAGTCACTAGCTCAGTGGAGATGCAGAGATAATAATATATAACTTTGTTTAATTTGTATCTTAAATATAAAAAAATAAAAGCCACTGCCAATAATTAACACACAAACAACATTTATTAACGCACATATATAATCATTTAAAATTTGAGGAATAACATTTATTATTTTAGATTATATAAAAATGATAAATTTACAGATAATAAATTCACCAATATATTTACATAAATTAGAGACAGGGCATGAGTTTGAAAAGGATTGTATAAGAATGATACAATTTACAGATAATAAAAGGAATAGAAAAATAAAAGAGGCTATTTCTATTAACAAATTCACCGATATATTTACATAAATTAGCGATAGGGCATGAGTTTGAAAAGGATTGTACTACAGATAATAAAATGGATAGAAAAATAAGGTTATTTATATTAATAATATTAAGCCAGTTTTGAATAGAGATGTAGGCCTGAAAAATTTTTTGATATAAATTAAAAAGTAAAAATTTAGTTATATAAAAAATAGAGAGAGAGAGAGAGAGCTGCTAATAATATAAGTGTAAAATTTAAAGAGGGGGGTACTAAAAGTATAAGTATAACAGTAATTTTTTTAAATTTTGAATTTAGAAGTTGATGTTAGAAGATATAAAAGGTAGGTTAAAATGTATTTAAAATAATAATATTATAGATTAAAATAGATTATAAATTATCGAAAGAATAAATTATAAATATTGATAGTTAGTAAAATGTATAATAATAATGTAAAATATAAATGATATCAAGTTAGAGTTAAGTATTTAAAGAGTAATAAGAATAAAATAAAAAATAAAATTTTTAGTTATATAAAAAAATTGGAAGAGGGAACTGCTAATAATATAAGTGTAAAATTTAAAGAGGGGGTACTAAAAGTATAATGGTGAAATTTTTAAAATTTGAATTTAGCAGTTAGGAGATATAAAAAGTATGTTAAAATGTGTTTAAAATAATATTATAAATTAAAATAGATTATAAATTATTGAATGAATAAATTATAAATAATGATTGTTAGTAAAATGAATAATAATAATAAAAATAATACTAATACTACTACTACTACTACTAATAATAATAATAATAATGTAAAATATAAGAGGTTGTAATGTGATAGATGGGCATGGCCACATCATGGTGCTAATTATGTCTAAAAACAATAAAATATGAAACCGGGCCAACACTTATTAAAAACAATCATTTATGATGATTTAAATATAATTTGACTAAAATAATTCTTCTTTTAATTATATATAATATTTTACAAAAAAATATGTTACATTATTATATAATTTCATTAAAATAAATTTGTTTTCTTTTTTTATAACGAAACGAAGCCGGTGTTTTCAATTTATTATTCTATAAAAGATACAAGCACACATTTACTTATTTCACGACATTTATTTTTAGAATATGTTATTCAATATTTTTAGATATTTTGTTAAAATATATATTTTTAATAAAAACAAAAACAAATTCTTTTTTTAAAAATAAAATTTTGTTCAAATACAAACAAGAAAAAAACAATAAATATTTTGGTAGTCTTTTGATTGCCGCTTTTTTTTTTTTTACATTTAATTTGACAAACAAAAGTAGACTATAATTAATAAAAAGTCCTTTTTTTGAAACCATTAATTTTGATCACTTGTTTTTGTTTATATACATTAATTAACAGCAACCCACCGGGTTTTCCAATATTTTTTGTTGAAAAAAAATAATTCTTTTCAAATTCATAAAAACAATAACAAATTACCTCCCCCCCCCGACAACATGCAAAACTAATAATGTATTTTTTTTAAATAGGACGTTGAGCACCTTTTCTTTTTTTTTTTTTGACATACAGTAACATTAATACACAAAAAAAAAAAAAATTCTTTTTTTAAAACTACAATGTTGATCTCGCATTCTAGCCTTCATTTATTTTGATTTGTTTTGGTATCATACAAAAACAACACCCTATATTGGTGTAGGTTGGGTGTTGAAAGCCATCTCAGACAGAATGCACAAGAACAGATCTTCATTTTTGTGCAGACGTCACCACATAAACTCTGTCAGGTAATTTGGAAGCAATTTTCTGGAAGTTCCACATTGTTTCTTGTTTTGCCACTTCAAGAGGCCCCAAAGATGCTCCACATTTTGGGTATGAGCACATGTTGTAGGATCTACAAAGTTGTAGTGGTGATTGACAGTAAGATGTTTAAAACCGGCAGCTTCAAGGTCACTACTTTTGTATCCCCTCCAACAGTCGGAGAAGATGGTCATTCTGGGCTTGTGGAAGTATCCTTCCCTGGTGATTTTTTCTGCGGGTGAACATCGTTTTGTCCACCTCAATGATTAAACCTGGCTCGCCTATTTGACGGCAAGGTCAGGATGAGAGACTTTCACAACGTAAGTCCAGTGGTCCATTCCACAATGGCACTTTTGCTAATACCCATCTCTGAATGTATAGCTTCCTGTGTTAGTTGATCACGACTCCAGTAATAGATGAGATGAAATGCTTTGCAAAAATTTATCCTGGAGCATTCCAACCAAGTTCTCTTTCGAATAGAACATCGTACATAACATGACGAACATCGAAATTGCCATATATTTTTTGAATTATACAACTTCATTCTTTCCCCGCACTCGCAGTTTTTCTCATTTGGTAAAACATTTTTATTTTGGGAAAATGATACAGCATCAGAATCTGTGGTTGGCAAGTCGGACAATTTATAAATAGAAATGTTTCGTTCAGCCATTTCCACTTGTCTTGTATATTGACTCGCAGAAAAGGTGATTTTACATGTTATGTTTTGGAAATCATGTTAGGACCTACTCTTTGCCACTGTTTTAAAAATTTAAATTTGTGGAGGGAAGGATTTTGACTGTTTTTAAATTATTAATAATTTACACGACATCATTTACATACAAATGGGAAAAAAAGTATTCTATATTTAAAAAATTACCTGCATAATACGGCGTAATACAACAGTGTTGTATTACTCGTAATTAATGGCCATGGAAACGGCATTTTTATGTGTTTTTAGACACAATTAGTGCCATAAAGCGGCCATGCCCGGCCATCAGATTACAACCATAAAAGATATTAAGGTAGAGTTAAATATTATAAGAATAAAATAAAGTATAAAAATAGAATATATGTGTATAGGAAGTTTTTAATTAATAAATATAGAATGTAAAAAAAAGGTAAAAAGTATATAATATTTAAAAAGTAATAAATAGATTATGATTATAAGATGTATATATAGAATGTAAATTATATGTTCATGTATATTTATATTCATATGTTTGTATTATGTTGTAGTTTTGAAAAAGATTGCTGGGACAATCGAAATTGTAAACTGTAAAAGAGGGTGGTAAATAAAGTATTGTGTAACAGTAGTAAAGTGCATAGATAATTTAGTATTATATTATATACATTCAATAAGAAAGAGTAATTATGATAACAAGAATACAAGAAAAAAATTTTTTATTGAGTGTTGGTAGCTTGATGCTATTATTATTTATCAATATCTATATTTATTTTTATTTTTTCATATATTCATATATATTACTTTTTTATAAATTTCATCATATATACCTAATATAGATTTCTATATAATTCCTCGTTTATTTTTCTAACAGTTTTGACTGTCCTGCAGTCTTCGTCAGAGCTACATTTAAACATATAACCATTATATTATATACAGATAAAAAGACATATCTTACATATTTTACATTATTATTATATTTTATATATTATTTTTATAGAAATATTAGTAATAATAGAAAAATAATATATATAAAGTTTTGTAAAAATAAAAAAGTTTAAAGAATAGGATAAAAAGTGAAAGAAATTGATAATAGAGGGAGTTACATTAAAGAAGTACATGAAAAAGAGGCTAAAGTATTTAAAAAAGAATCAGTTATAAATGTAAAAAGAAAGAAGGTATTAAAAAGGTGAGTAAAATGAATAAGTAAATTAAAAATGAGAATAATTAATAGGAATAAATAAAAATTATTAATAAAAGAAAAAGTATAGATAAATAATAGAAAAAAATTAGATTAATAGGTACTAAAATAAAAAAAATAGAAAGGTGATAGAGATGTATTAAAAAATAATGTAGAATAATAGCTAGAATAGAAAAAAAATACAAGATTCACCTACAGCACATAAATTTGCAGGTTTAAACGCGTTTTAATTTAGGAATCAAAATTTGTGTAAATTTGAAGATGGTAGGAAGATAAATATTGCAGGCTATATCAAAGATTTATTAAGTGTCAGCTTCAGCTACAGAATAATTACAAAGAAAATAGATCAATTTTACAAAAAAACAATAACTAACCAAATAATTAAAGATAAACCTCAAATTACACTCCCTTCTATCCCCAAATTATCACAACAGTTTATAAAGACTTTAGCTGGTGAATTTAAGGTTGGCTTCTGCACTCGCCCTAGTACTAACAGACTAATTAATAATTTGAAGGACAGAATGGATCCATCTCAGACCCCCCAGGTCGTATACAGTATTTCATGCCCTCAGGTTGGATGCAGTGCCATATACTATGGGGAAACCAAGGCCACTGTTCATAAGAGAGCTGCTCAACACATATATGTATAGAAGAGCAAAAAAGAATAATAACTTCTCAATATTTTTCGAACATGAGAAGCAGGCTGGCCATGTGTTTGAACCCTGCAACCCCAAGATAGTATGTTCTGAAACCAATGATTGCAAAAGAAAAATCAAGGAGGCGTATTTTATTGTCAGAGATAACAATGCCATAAATAGACGCAATACATGTTTTTCTATTTCGAAAAAATGGACAAGTTAATTTGCATTTGCATATTTTATTAGTTTATAACATCACAGTAATGTTTATAACTTATTTTGGCCATGAATATGAAAAAAATCCTCGAAAGTACTAGGCCTAAATTGATTTGATTTTTTTTTGGTTGATACTTATAGCTTCTCCTGCAGCAGGTAAATCGCTTTTATATGCTAAAGAAATAATAAGAAAATAATAATTAGGAAATAAGAGAAGTAAAGTTATAGAGTTAAAAATAAAATATGATTATGAATGATAATGTAACAAATGTATTTTTATATGTATATAAAACCATGGTTATATGTTTAAATGTTGTAGCTCTAATGAAGATTGCAGGAGAGTCAAAACTGTTAGATAAATAAAAAGGAATTAAATAAAAATTTGAGATTTATAAAAAAGTAATATTATTTATCAAAAAAAATTTTATCAACTCAATTTTTTTTATCAATTCCAGATTGTTAAATTTTAAATATTTGAATTAAATTTAAAACATTTTTTCCTCTTACAAATATTAAATTTTTTAAAGCTAAATGAAAAAAACCTAGCTACTTGTAAGCCTACAACAATTAAAAATACAAACCTCTAGAGCAGCGTTTCTCAACATTTGGATCGCGCGTTAAATTTTTAATGGGTCGTGAATATGCACCAAAAAATAAAAACATAAATATCTGATAGCAAAAATCTCTTTACATTTTAACAAAATGTGTTAAGCTTTTAAATTAAAAATATGTAGTTTAACTCAACTTGTAACTTACAAATTATTTGTTCATTACAAATATTATCAAATTGATCCGAATATATACATATATACAGTACCGTGCTGATGTAATAACTTTTATTTTATATTATAATTTATGTAATAAACATTTGGGTCATAGAATTATTTCAATGAAGTCTAATGGGTCATGTGGCAAAAAGGTTGAGAAATGCTACTCTAGAGCAGTGGTCTTCAACCACCGGGCTGTGGACCGGCACCGGGCTGTAGAAGTTTTCTGTCGGTCCGCAGCTAGACTAGCAAGAAAGTTTGTAATAACAAAATAATAAGATTTTAAACTTTTAATTAATATGAACAATTTTTATTTATTTTTTCATCGCATTTTTTCCCGATTTAAAAAAAAAAAACAACAAAAACAAAATCTAATCAATCATACATAAATTAATTTATTTTTCTATTTATCACAGATGTTTATGGGGGGGGGGTAGAAAAAAGTTTTTTATTATACAAACTCCGGTTGTCTTTTGATAGCCAATCACGGCTGTTATCAGCGTTGTTAAAACAATAAAATGTAACGTGACTTTTTTTGATCTCTTAAATTTTTTCTATGGCGATTTTTTTTTTTTTGGCTTTAAATCAATTTTTATTACCTATTTTTAAAAATAAAAACCAAAAAATAAGTTCTGTCTCTAACTTTTACAAAGTATTTCTCAATACACCCCCACCACCCCAAAATAAAGTAAGACCAAAACTTTTGACTTTTTCAAGTTTCGTTTTTTTTTTTTTTGTTTAAAAATACGCCCACTTTTTTTTGGCTTTATTTGTATACCGCTAAAATACTAAAACTTTTATTTTTAAAACCAATTTCTGTTACCTTTTTTTAAAAATAAAAACAAACAAAAAATAACTTTGGTGTCTATCTTTTGTCTCAGTATTTCTCACCCACCCCCCAAAAAATAAGATCAAAACTTTTGATTTTTTCAACATTCAGGTGAATAACATTTTATTCTTGCACGTTTTAACAATGAAATAATAAACGTAAAATGTAAGCACATTAATGAGAATGATTGTTATTGTTTGTTTTCTGTAGCAGTATGACTGTGCAACTCAAGAAAGAGTGTTCAGCATGTGAAGTTAAGTAACACCATTACAATACACAATAACTAGTGAGCTGTTTTGGTCAGTTAAAACAATTACGCTTATCTAAGACTAAGCAGGTTACATCTTTAAGAAAATTTATCTAAACTTCTATCGGTCCGCAAAATCTTATCCTTATTTTTACCGGGCCGCAGGTGTGAAAAGGTTGAAGACCACTGCTCTAGAGAACAAGAATATGGGGGGCAGGGTAGCTGAGTGTTTTATGCTAACATTATTTATTGGAAAATTTTGATCAATTTTTTTTTCCAATTCCAGATTGTTAATTTTTTATACTTTTGAATTAAATTTTAAAAAAATTTAGTCTCTCATAAATATTAGATTTTTTAAAACCAAGTCAAGAAATTTAGCATAACAACAAGCACAATTTAACTTTATTTTATTTTAAAAACACACTGCTTTTAAAAAGAAAAATTGAAGTGGAATAATTAATGCATCACAATTGATTAATTATAGTAAATCTAGAATAAAAAATGATAAGTTTAACAATAAAAAAATCAGGTGAATTTAGCATTGGTATTACTGAAGCTTTTGTTTGCAATTTTTGTCAAGTAAAAAAAAAAACTGATTTTTTTTAATAGAAAAGATGAAGAGTGAGTTCTAACAATTTAACTATTATTAATAAATATTTTTTACAAAGTACATTATTCTTATAAAAATTAAAGAAAAATGAATTTAGAATAACTACTTGCACTTTTCTCAAAAAATCAGCATTTGTTAAAATTTAAATATTAAAGCACCTAATCACATACTCATCTTTTCAAATACTGCACAGGGCCACAGATGTTAGTAAATGGAAATATACATGTGTGTGTGTGTGTGTGAATATACACGTATGTCTATGTATGTAGATTGACCAAATGGGAAACCTGTTTTATCAGGGGGAAAGGGCTCATAAAGTAAATAAAATAACAAAATTTTCTGATTTTTATAAAAGAAACTGATAAAAATGTAATCAATAAGTAATATTGTATATCATCAAAACATCACATTATCACCATTTCATATGCTAACACATGTTGTTAATAAGAGTACCAAATTCCCCATACAAGAGCAAGCCTTTATAATCTATGGATGTAGATCAGTTTGTGCATAAAATCCCTGTTTAGTGCCTATTCATCCAACAACCCCAGACTAGTTTCTAGTTTGTGGCTTTTTGAAGCTCCTCACTGATGAAAGCCATAAGTTAGAAAATAGTCTAGGGATGCTGGATGAATAGGCACTGGAGAGGGATTTTGTGCACAAACCTTTCTGCATCCATTAATTATGAAGGCTTGCATTTGGTGAGACTATAATATGGAGAGTGTGGTACTTATATTAATAATATATAGCACTTTAAATGCAATTTTATGTAGAATAACTTAAACTTACTACTAAAATTCCTATTTTAAAACTTACAAAATTCACAATTTATGAATAGTTTTAAGATTATTAACTTTAAAAATGTATAAATTCTTTATTTTTATTCATATTTTATGATAATAATTAGAACCACTCAGCTTTATTGCTTATAATAGTATGGTAGTTTTATGGAACAGAATATTTTATCTTTATTATCATATAAACTAAAATTATTGTGAAAATTGCATATTCAACCAAATGCATAAATTATGGCATATGTGACAAGACAAAGCTAAGAAATTTTTTTGTATATATAATTCTTTTGTATAGTATATATGCTTTTATGAAGCAGTTTTATATTTTGCATAATTTAGCTGAGTGCGCTTTCGATGATGAGCACCATAATAATATAATAAGGTGCTCCTCACCAACAATGCATTCAGATAAATTATAAAAAAGAAATAGAACCATTTCGTAAAAGCTTATGCACATGCATGAGTATGCAAAATACAAGTGAAGGAAAAATTAATAATATATATTGTAACGGTATACATATGCCGTTACATTATTTTAAAATTAAAATCAAAACGATCATAAATAAAAATAGATTTTATTTAAAAACTAAAAGCCAAAATTAAAAAAGTTGTGTTTAATGTATATAGATTGCACAGATGGAAAACTTTAAAAACTATTTTAAGAAAAAAAGTATTTGAAAGTTGTTTTTTTTTTTTTTTTGTAAAAAAAGTAAAGATATAAAGATTGATATTTTTGAAAATAGAAATAAATGTTGATTTCTATCACGTTTAATCTTAGAAAATGAAAATGATTGTTTTATTAATTAAATGATTGTTTTAAAGCAAACTAGGTCCTTGGGGCATTTAAATAATTGAACGGTCTGATAAGAGAATAAAAAAATCAGATTGACCAATGCAAGCACGAAGCCACAGCATGGACCAAAAATGGAACATTAGAATGAGTGACATCATGTTAGATCGATCCCTTGGAATTCTGATAAGAGGACCATAAAATTATAAAAGGAAAAATAATTGTTGTCTGAGTGCTGACTATTAATCTATATATGAACTGTAGCTGTATTGCAGACTCCACAATGCAGGAGTCTGCAATAGATTTAATTTCCTGACAACCAGCTGAGGCCTCCCGATGATAGTACTTGACCAAATGAATGGCAAGTAGCGGCTTCATTTCAAAGAAGGACCAACAATCTTCAAAAGTGATCACGAAGATGGACCTCTAAATCTGCGGAATCTGTAAAGTATGAACTCTTGTGTTTATCTAATATGAACTTTTTCAAATTCGCAATTAGTAACTGAAAATAAGAACTCTTATCTGACCTAAAAAAGAAAATTCTAAATCAATTATTAATAATATTTTTTTATGCATATGTTTAATCATTTCCTTTTTTTTTTGTGATGTGTTAATTAAAATGTATTAAATTTAAGTTGGGTGTAGATAGCTGCATAGATTCATTAATGTTTAGTTTTTATTTTTATTTTCATATGCGTGAAATATATATATATATATCGGTAAATATGACACCTCATGCTGAGTGTCTAAACATATTTATTGGTATACATTTTAAGTTGTTGTTGTCAATGCGGCACCTTATGATGAGTGCCGGTTTACTTTCTTGTAAATTTCCCTCAGCAATTTTAAATTAATAACTTTGTTTCAATCGTTTATGTTTATTTTAAAGGGGTTTAAACTTCAGACTATTTGTGTCGTAGTTAGGTCAATGCTAGTAGAGAGATATATGGGCTTTTATATTAATGTAATGTGAAGCATGTTAACATACAGTGCAAAGCCCAACTGAATGCATGACCCAAAGGCATAGTCATTGCATTGCAATGTACGCAACATTGATTTCCTTTAGCTCTATGGATAGGGACTATAAGTCGGCAGATAGATCACTCTCCCCCATACGTAACATTTCTCTTTAAATATTTTATTACATGATTCCTTCGCCAGACAGATGCACATTCCTGTACTGGACAAGGATCATGTCCTTCAAATAATATCATGCTGCAGATGGCAGTGTGGTTTTATGTTAGCATCTTCATATTGCATTGGTTGTGTCTGTATATCTGGAAGCAAGCGTTGGTCTGGTTACGAACCTTTAGTCTGAGATTGAATGATTGTTTTGAAACATTTTTAACTGAGAAATCTATGTAGCCTATTTATGCTCAACATTCTAAAGTAAAAAAAAAAATGTTATTAAAATGTCCATCTGTGCAGACTTTCTTAAATAATAATTTAAATTTAAAAAAATAATAATCAATTTAAAATTAATAGTAAAGTCTAAATTTATTCCTCACAATTTTAAATATTTATATATGTGCGCTAATAAATGTTTTTTGTGTGTTATTACTGGCAGTGGCTTATTTTATTTTTTTAATATTAAAAATATATTTTTAAGAAGTTTTATATTAAATCTCTGCATCTCCTTGAGCTAGTGACATGGGCTAATGGTCAATATAAAATAAAATTTGGATCTTAACAGTAAGTATCTGCCTACTGTATAAATTTTCCAGGTTAGAATGGCCTGGTGGCGCTCTGTATGGCAGATACAGTAAGACTCCACAGTTCACCCTGACCGTTATAATATATATATATGTGTGTGTACAGCAATTTACCTGCATTAGCAGTCATTTAATTTCAAACATTCATATTGTTTCATAAAATCACAAAAAAATACCAAACTCTACTTGTACACATATGTACTCATCAACAAAAATCAAATATAATTATAAAAATAAAAAACAGCACAACAATAAATTGAAAAATAGACAGAAAGTAATTATGTGACTTACTGAATGCACGAGATGAGAAGTGACTGGCAGAAAAAACTTATGATGATGCTTATTATATAATGCATGACTTTTGATGATGCTTATTATATAAGCAAGCATACATCAAATTTATGATTCATATTTACAATTTTCTAATTTTTTATTTCTTTTTTGTTTTTTTCAAACTGTGAGTTACTGAAAGTGCATAGAATGATCCTATCAATAAGAATACAAACAATTGAAACTTAATGTTTTATTTTGTTTTAAATTAGTAACAAATTTATTTTTTGAGTGACTTCTAGTAAAAAATTATACAGTATATTTTTGAGACACCGTTCTTTTTTCTTGTGAACTGTATCTCTATACCCAATTACTAAGCTCTTCTATTATAACAATTCTCAGATCTCATTTTCCTAATATTCATAGTCTGAGTAATGTAGATAGGATGCTAGTACTACATATTAGTTTTATGAAACATACTTTATCTGACTTCTATTCAGATCATCAAGGCTTGGGAAGTCCTAGTGGTATATGACTATGAGTACAGGCCTAAGTTATTTCAAGATATGCAAACATCTTCATATCAAATAAGGAGGTTTGCATGTTCTGAACTTTTCCAATATTAGCTCTTAAAAAAACTGAAACGCACAGAATTGTCTTATCTTTATAAACGTATACATTTTGCCTAATTTTTTTTATTCCCACAATCAACCCCAATGTTTGTTTGTTTTTTTGTTTTTTTTAAATTACTAATCTTTGCGTTAACTTCTTGTAAATAATGAAATTCAAATTGTTAGGGGGGGGGGTTCCTGGTCATGATTGGTTATATAATCATTCTGCTCAATTTTTCTTCTTTTTTTAATTTGTCAAAAGTGATACTGACAATAATCTAATAAAATGGATAAAATGTCAATTAATAATCAATAGCAGATCATTTTGAAAAATATGATTGTCAGAATAAGTTGATATTCACTAGATGACTTCTATCTCTATCTAAATATAGTTATAAATATAAATTTAAAAGAAATTTAAATAATTAACATGACTTTAATAAATTTATGCGAAATAATCCTTCCCTTACTAATATCACCAAAGTGGAGGTGGGAATATCAAAAACACAAAATCTTCTAAAACAAAAAATATCCCAGCGATATCATCATCATCATCATCATAATAATAATAATAAAAACAAGCCAAAACAACTTAATAAGAATGAAAAAATAATAATAATAATTATCGAACAGGATATGCAATGTGGAAATTTTAAAAAATCACTGGCTTATTATTAGTATAATTCAAATATATATATAGGACTAATATTGTTAATCCAAAATCCTTAATTCCAAGTTTTTCTAGATTAATGATTTCTCTAGAAAATTAAAATATAAAATAAATAAATAAAAATTTACATATTAGTTTTTTTATCCATTTTTTCTTCACTGAAATCTATTTTTAAAACCAATTGCAAACTTTATATATGCTTCTTTAGAGATAAATGCATTTTAATCCAACTCATTAGAATTAATTCCCCTACAATTGAAGCAAGTGAAAGTTGTTTTTCTTAGAAAAAAACTAATCAAAGGGCAAAATAGAAAAATATTTTTATTCATCAGTTTTAATAATTTGCAAATATTTATTTAAATATTTTTCTTAATTTAATATGTGAACATATACAATTTAATTAATGTATTTTTTAAATATATATGTAGAATAGCATTGAGCTGGCTCTCTAACAATTCGAAACTTCTATCTTCTGGAAAAAGTTATTAAGGGGTCTTTTTAAATTTTCATGAAATTTATTATTATTTAGTTATAGTGAAATGAAAGTGATTATGATTCTTTATTCCGACTCTACCAATACTTAGACAGCAAAAGGCAGTTCATTTGTTTTACATTTCACAATAAAAGAATGCATTTTCTTTTCCTCAAAAATTTTATATAAATAGAATTTATTTAAAATATCATCATCAACCATTATCAATCCACTGCAGGATGAAAGTCTCTCCAAGTTCAATTCATCTTCTCCGATCTTTAGCTTCTTTTCTCCACATCACCCCTGCACACTTTCTCATCTCATCCATCCATCTCACATGTGGTTTCTTTTCTGGGTCTTTTACAATCTCTTGGAATCCAGTTTAAGACTTCAATTGTCCATCTATTATCATCTCTTCTAGCAATATGTCCAGCCCAACTCCACTTCAATCTTTTAATTTTTTCAATGATATCAGTAACATCTGTTTGTTCTCTTACCCATACATTGCGTTTTATAAATATGCCTTTATAAAAAAATAATAAAAACATAGGAATACATTTCTTCATTAATTTTTTTTTTATTTCTTATGATTGTGTATTAAAAAAAGATTGGAAAAGAGATTTTGATGAGATTTCTTTACAATTGAATTTGAAATACAAACTGAAAATAAAACATTTAAGCTTTCTTTTATCAAATAGTAAAGGTATTAGTGGTAAATAAATCAATGTAAGATTAAAACCTCTTACTATAAATTTTTAAAAAATACTGAGATTATAACAATTAGCTATTAACTGTTAAAAAAATATATATATGAATTAAAATATATTAGAAAACTTTATTTTTATTAATACATAAACATTTTAAAGTTGTAATCCACAAAAATGTTAATAAGACAATTTCTATCTGTATTTTTAACAAATTGGAAATGCCTTGATCTCAGCTTGATAATGACTTGAGTCATAGGCCTCAGCATTGGACAAACTTCCATCAAGCACCTCTCGATTTGCTTTCAATTTCCAGTGTTCACATTCTGCTTGTAATCGTTTCACTTGTCCAACTAGCCGATTAATTTCATGTTGTGATTCAATAACATCACCAAAATCCATGTCATTGGAACAGCTAGACAGAGCTTTCGAACTGTTGACTGTAATGTTTGGATCAGCTGACAGAATATTTTTCCGAAAGTCTTCATATTCATTCTGCTTATGTTTTAGTAAGTTAATTTGGCTGAATTACAAAAAAACATGATCAGGAGGTGGCTCGCTATCAATTGTTATTACAAGCACAATCATCAAAAAATGTTTCAGGTACTCTCGAGCAAGCTTCTCTTGACCAGCCACATTCTCCTACAGATAACAAAGACCTCCAGGATCAAATGTGGGAGATCCAGGCTTTACGAAACAAAGTATCTCAGCTGGAAACAACTAATACCCGATTGAAGGTGGAGTTAGAACATACATCAGCAATAGAAAAAGAAAAAACAAGAACTTTATAAGTAGTGAGCAGGCAGTTGGAGGCTCTGCAGGCGGAGAAAACTAAAATAGCCAATCTTCATATTTTAATGGACAGGCTTCAATCCACTCCATACTCCAACTCTTCAACCGTCCATCCAATTGAAAATCTGATGATGTAACAACGCTCAAAGGCATTGTGTTTATTCACAGAAACAGGCTAGTTAAAGTGGCTAGTTAGCCAAAGCGGAAGTGAAAATCATATCACGGAACTTCGAATAGCTAATGGGAAAATTCAGGAACTGGAAGCTGCCTATAATATCCAGAAGCAAGAAATAGAACACTTAAAAATTATCAATGCTGAGTTAGAATACAAAGCAGAATCTACTGAACTTCAGATTAATACTATCTCAAGAGAATACAGAGCTGTACTAGAAAAGAAAGAGGAGGAAATTAACTTACTAAAACATAAGCAGAATGAATATGAAGACTTTCGGAAAAATATTCTGTCAGCTGATCCAAACATTACAGTCAACAGTTCGAAAGCTCTGTCTAGCTGTTCCGATGACATGGATTTTGGTGATGTTATTGAATCACAACATGAAATTAATCGGCTAGTTGGACAAGTGAAACGATTACAAGCAGAATGTGAACACTGGAAATTGAAAGCAAATCGAGAGGTGCTTGATGGAAGTTTGTCCAATGCTGAGGCCTATGACTCAAGTCATTATCAAGCTGAGATCAAGGCATTTCCAATTTGTTACAAAGATGAAGTTGATCAGCATCATTATCAGCTTTCAGCTTTACAGGATTATCTGTATTTTTGTTGATTTACTTATAATTACCATATGAAAAATAACAACTATAATTAAGTAATACTTAATGATATTAGAGATTAATTCTAAAAAAAAAATATCATACAATTATAAACAATATATATAAATAAATTCCTGTTAAAAAATTATTAAAAAGACTACAATCATAATCTGAAATTTAAAAGTGAACAATAGTTTAATACTTTCTAATAATAAATGCGATCATGGTGCATGAATTAAAAATGAAGGAATGTTAATCAGTGAGATTAATATACATATCTGAATTTTATTAAAGTCTATATTTGAAGTACATCACTTGATAAAAGATATAAAATTACAGAATAATTTGAGAAATATAAAACTTATTAAGGCCATGTCTCATAACAAGTGAAAAAAAACAACTATTTATATAAAGAAGTCATCTCTGTAACTAAAATAAAATAAGTCTTATCAATATAGTCATATATAAACCAATTAGAATTTGTTATTTTTTAGTTTTAGTTGCTACAATATGCATTTAATTCTAAGAAATAATCCATCTGGAATACATAATTTAATTTTTTCAATATCACTATCTATTTGTAAAATAAATAAATATCTCTTAAAGTTTCTTCTACAATATTTCAACTTTGTTGCAAAATAAATGAATCCCTCTACCTATATATAAAATATATAAAGAAATGTATTTAAATACTAATATTCAAAAGTGTAAAACAACATCTTGGTATTGGTAGAAAGCTTATTTCTGCAATAATAAGAATAAGATGAAACTATTACTAAAAAGAGAAATGATATCATGAAATGTATGGAAGAATTCTGTAAAGAATTATATAATAAGAATTAGAAATGAAAGTCGTCGTCCCCTCTACAATTACTGCATTTTCTGAATTGACCAGCATTCTAAATAAGAAAATAAGATGTGCAGTTAAATCTCTAAGAAGGTAAAAGTTACAGATAATGGTAGGATTATAATTAATATCTTAAAAGAAATAACTAAAAAAATGGAAAAATTGTTAGCGAAGTTATATACCAGATGTTTAAATGATAAAGATGTACCCGATATATCACTGGAAGAATGCAGTAGTAATATTAAATATTTAAAAAAGGTAATTCTATACAAAATTTTTACTAAGATAATTACAGCCATTTTAAAGTGAATTTTGAATTTTAATCAACTAAAACAACAAGCTAGATTTAAAAGTGATTTTATTATAGTAGATCACATCCAAGTATTGATAGAATAGAAAGGTCTAATTAATATGAGTTGCCATTGTGCTTTGGATTTATAGATTATGAAAAAATATGATTCTATAAGAATTTCTAATATGATTAAAACATTGGATCATCAAGATATAACTTAAGATATTGTCGTATTCTGAAAAATATTTATCAAAATGCAACAACAATGACTAGATGGCATAGTGATATTAAAAAGATTAATATTGAGAAAAGTATAAAACAGAATAATTCCATATTATCAAAACTTTTTATAGCAGTTTTACTAAAAGTATTGTGTAAATTAAAATAGGAAGATAATGGGGGGGGGGGGAGATGGAGATTATTTATGCCATCTAAATTTTGCAGATATGATTGTTTTTGCAAATGCTTCAGAGTTTTAGAAAAGGTTATAAGACCTATCAGATAAAAGTACGAAAGCAGAACTACTAAATTAATGGACAATGGATTTTATCAAAATAAGAAAATGAAGATTAATAATAATCAAAAACTTAAGTCAATTATTAATACAGATTACAACATAATAGATGCAATTAATCATAGAATTAAACTTGGGTGGAATGCTTTTGGTAAAATAACTTAATATTAAAAAGAAATATGACTAGATGTTTGAAAAGAAAGATTTTTTAAAATAAATGTTAAACAGTTCTTATTTATGGATATGATACTTGAACACTTAACAGAAGAGTGACATAGAGATTTCAGACTATTTAATGATAGAGAGATGTATGTTAGGAATGATAAAAAGAGATCAAAATAAAAAATATGGGAGAGAGAACAAACAGATATTATTGATATCACTGAAACAATTAAGAGATTGAAGTGGAGCTGAAGTGAATATATTACTAGATGAAATGATAGTAGATGGACGGTTGAAATCTCAAATGAGATCCTAAGATATTGTAAAAGACCTAGAAAGAGACCACATATAAGATGGATAGATGAAATAAGGCAGTTTGTTGGTGTGATGTGGAGAAGAGAGAAGATTTAAGAGATTGGATTAAACCTGGGTACCATCCTGCAATTGATTCATAATGATTGAAAATGATATGATAATGACAATGATACCTTCATCCAAAAGTTTTGATTTGCTTTAAAAAAATGAATAAAAATTTCTTATTTTGTACATCATTTTTTATGTAAATAAGGCAAGTGATGATTTTATGTATCACCTCAGATCAGGATTATTTTAAATTCTTATTTTGTAAGTAAATGTAAGATAGTTGTTTTTTTAATTTCTTTAAATTAAATGTTCTGCTAGAATATTTTTCAACTTTTTTTTTATTTTAGAAAAAAAATAATTTGAAAGCATTGATAATATACTCTTTGTTTTTGCATTATTTCAAGTTTTCTTTTCTTTTTTTTCCCTTATGTCATAGCATCGGCCGGGACGCGAACCCACACCCGTCTGCAACCAACTACTTGCTTGTAAATTTTCTTTTCTTTGTCCATAAATAATCTGCTTTCAGAAATAGAACTTAGAAGCATACCTCTATCTTAAAAAGTTTTATAAAAAATCGTAAATGATGATTTATGTAATGCATTACAACAGGATTATTTTAAATCTTACGTATATGTATTTTTTTTTAAAATGTCATAACATCGGCCGGGACGCGAACCCGCAACCCGGGCAACTGCCTGCAAGTGACCTCTCGACCACCAATGCAAGACACATATATGTATTTTGTATCATTCTTTTTGATTTTATCCAACTTTAATGTAATATTGATGGAATTTCAAAGACATCCTATATATTGTACTGAAAAAAGTGTTAGAACAAATATTTTTCTATAAGCTCCACCAAAAAGATGGGGTTGAGCAGTGCAAGTCCCTTGGGGGGGGGGGGAGCATGACTCCCCTACTACAATATAATTTCTACAATCCTCACAAAAATTATTTATTCATCAATTAATTGCTTAAGAGATAAAACAATATTGGCAGAATAAAATATTTCCATTCAATTATATTAGTTTTTTTCTCTCATCCAAAAATCAATTATTAAAATTCACTTCCAAATAAATCACTCTTGGTATGAATACAAATCTATGGCTCTAAAAAGTATAAATATGCTATACATTTACGATCAAAACTAAAACTGCATTTTTTTATTTAATTCTTTTTACTTTATGAGTTTGTTATTGTACTTTTGTTAGATAATTCTTTTTTTTTTTAAGTGTCATAGCATTGGCTGGGACACGAACCCGCAACCCGGGCAACTGCCTGCAAGTGCAAAGCAGTCACGCTGACCTCTCGACCCCCAATGCAAGACTGTTGCATAATTCTTGGTTCTTTTTTTAAATAACGTTTACATTTTATTTTGTTTTAAATAAGCTTGTGTTTTGTTACTTTAATGAGATTTTTTTAAAAAAAATTTTAACTGTTAAATGCTACTTAGGATGGCATACATTGACATAAGCTGGTTATAACTATTGTTTATTTATTTATTTTATATTGGTATATGAATATTATAAAGTTTATTCCAGAGTATTTTATTGCAAATATTTATAGCAAATATAACTTTTTACTAGCCCAAAATAGATAAAATAATGTGGAAGTATTGAAAATTCCCAGCAAGCTGTTATATATATATACTAATGCCAGTAAATGTAAAATGTAGAATGAGCCTATCTACACTTTAGCTTTGATCATATATACACATACCATTTACAGATGTATTTATACAAAGAGTGGCTTATGGTATGGTTCTGTCAGTAAATGGTATGCTTATATATGATCAAAGCTAAAGTGAAGGTGGACTCATTCTACATTTACTAGTGTTAGTGTACATATAGCTCACTATATTCAGCCTTTCTGCTGTGTACATATAGCTCACTATATTCAGCCTTTCTGCATTATTACAAATATTTATATGTAAAAAACTTCCTTTCCAGAAGAAAATATATTTGTTGAGTGATACATTTTTTTTATTGCTTTTTAACCCAATTTCTTAAATTTATCAAACAAAAAGCTCAATTTTCAAGATTATTATATGGGTATAAAACAATTACTTTCAAAATCTCTTGGCATAGTTTTCAAATTCAAAATACTTTATTATCTTCAGCTTTTAATCTCAAGATTATGCTTCTACTATTATCTCCAATGTTAGTTGCAAATACTTCCATTTTTAAAAATAATATTTATATTCCTCTAATTAATACAATCCCGTGAATTATCTGTTTTCTTTTACAAACCTTATAATGTATTAAATTCTGCCAATATTTCTTAATCTAGTAACCACATTTTAATAAAATAGTATCATCAAAGTTTATGCATATAAAACTAACAAATAATTTGTCACCTGGAAGGCATAGGTTTGCTTTATTAATATCTCTATCTATGATTCCCCCATTTCTGCATTTAAATATGTATACACATACACAGTCATATGAACATATCCAGACTGGCAGTTAAAGCCGGCTGTGATTTCAACAGTTGAGACTAATTTGGCTAATGAGTTCTTTCTTAGTTCACATAACCAATATTTCATAAAATTTTATGATCAAGCTTTTTATGTAATATTTAACATTAAAATAAAGGGTTGCATACTATACAGTCCTATCAAATGACAAAAACAAAGATTTATTCTTATATACATGTTTCTCAATGGGAATAAATTTTAACATTACAATAAACAGCACAATATATAAATAGTGTAAGAGAAAGACTAATTATAAAAGGTCATATCTATAAACTGAATAAGATTTTATGACAATTTTTCAATTTGCAATTGCTTTTTAACAGTATTATTAAATTAAATCATAAAATTATTTAATATACATTGGCAAACGCGCATTTAGATCTTTTCTAAAAGAAAGAAGTGCAGAAAATTGATTAAGTTTAGTTGAATTTTTTTTTCACATTACAAATTGAAAATCACAAACAAATGATAATTAATTTCCAAATGTGATGAAATGAGTATAAAAATGGAATCTAACTCAGAAAAAGGTCAATGACAGATCACTGACCTTTGAAGCTGCCAATCTGACTTGATTCAACATATACATTTACAAATATTTATTTTTTAAAACCTTGAGGGAAGAAAAAAGTTGGCATTGCTGTGTAGTGAAAAAAATTAAAAACAACCGAAGAAACAAGATACATTCATTAATAATAAAAAAAACAGAAGCAAAAGGTGATAAGCATTAATAATAATAAAAAACGAAATATATTTTACGTGCATATAATATATGGTTAAATTCCTCTATTACTCGATCATTAAAAAAATTAACTCCATAAACTAGAATGTTTTATTCTTATGAATTGAATAGACTGCATTTATAAAAGCAATTACTACGAACTAAATTGAATTCATAATCACAAATATATAATCACCACCCAGATTCCAGTTTATAATCAGGGTTTAGAAGGTTTTTTTTCTTTTTATTAATCATCAATTAACAACTCAAATTCACTTTATAATTTTATAAATAACAAAGTTGATCATTAAATCACACACAAGTGAATAATCTACATCAATATACAGCATATAGTATGCCCAAGGAAATATAATGTGATGAGTTAATCGTTGATTTATTGCTCGAAGAGTTTGTAAGAAGTTTGAGCATAGAAAGTGATGACCTGGAGCCACAACCTATAGACTTTGATCTCTAAAATTTATTGTTCTATCATTGCACTAAATCATAAAAGGCATTGATATGTGATTACTCATATACATACTTGTGTATGATGTGATGAAACAAGTTTGTTATATATATATTTAAGCATGTTTTGACATAATCTATATCTGAGAATGAATTTAATAATTAAAAAAATGTAGTAATAGGTTTTAATGTTAAATTATTTATGTATACTAAAATTAATTGCACTCTAATCATTTATAAAAATCAGTAAAGCACATATGTTAAAAAGGTGAAATCCTTCCTCTTTAATTTATATACAAGTGAATTTAAAAGAACACCATGGATTACTGTAACTAATGTATATATAATAAATAGTACTTAATACAGAAAAACTTAATAAATTAGCAAATTAAAAGTATTACTCTATAATTAAGAAGTTATATATAGAAAGAAGTAGTAAATACCAGTAGAATTAATTGCTAAAAAGAGGCATTAAATAAGTAAAAAAAAAAAAAATTGAATAGGAATTAGGGAGACAAACTGGTTAAGAAATAATTATAGAACAATAAGTTTGCATAGTATATATCTTACATAATTAGAAGAAATACTTGTTCTCAAGATGAATCAATTGCTGATACTGCATTCAAAAGAAAGAATATACTAAGCAAAATGTGGACGCCCAGAAGTTAACAAAAACTATTTCTATTTCTCAGAATTTATCTATCTACTAGGTTAAACAGCAAACCTAGGACATAAGCAGATTGTCATGATCTATATTATAATTTTTATACATTTTTAAGTTGCTGATAGAAATTTGTAAGTTTCATACAAATATATACATAAATATAAATTTCAATGATAATTAGAATAGTAATATTATTTTATGTAAAAATAGGATGTCTATATAGTTATTAACAGAAATAATAAATAAATTATGCTAATAGTTAATCATAATTATT
This sequence comes from Epiperipatus broadwayi, assembly GCA_028023455.1. Taxonomy (NCBI): domain Eukaryota; kingdom Metazoa; phylum Onychophora; class Udeonychophora; order Euonychophora; family Peripatidae; genus Epiperipatus; species Epiperipatus broadwayi. Next base: position 3,019,436 of record JAQFVV010000108.1, read on the forward strand.
TGACTCAATAACTAGATATTATAACTGTATAACTTAATCCAAATATTGGACTGCTATCAGTAAAAAAAAATACAGTGCTGAGTATCTTCACCTGTTGCACTAAGTTCCATCCAGATAAAACTTGAAATTTTTTTTAATAGTTTCTTATTTCTTAAAGACATGAATTTTCTTTTAGATAACTGCTCTATATTCAGCCAAGTTAGCCATTCAATAATTTATAAATGAAAGTTAATGTAAATAATGTGATGATTGAATATTAATCAAGCTTCAATCTAGGACCTTTAGTTTTAGAATCTATCATTCTATCACTACACTGGGTTATTATTAGATAAAAAATAAGTCTTATCATAATCTGATTAGTCAATAAATATTAATGCAATAGATAAAAATAAGAATAAAACATAATTGTAATATGATACAGCCTTCACTAATAGTGGACAAGGTTTCAACTAAAAGAATAGAGTTCATAGTTATATTTATATGAATTGTTGTGGTTTTATGGAAAGATAGGAATAAATGCAACTGACAAAACTTAAAATAAAACTGATATTGTTGCAGTTCCTTGAATCTATTTTTCCTTAATAAATTTGATTTTAAAAATTATGAATGTTTACTACATATATATAAAACTGTTTTAAAAAATTACTTTTAGAATTGTTTCATTTGGTAAATATATATCATCAGTTATCCTCCAAAACACATATCTCATCTATTAAATCAGATCTTCTCAATCTGCCAAAACAAGTCATATTCACTAAACTATATTATATCTTCTTTAAGACATTCTGCTTCTTGCTCTGCTTTTCTAATATTCACAGCTACATTCCTCTTTAGGACCATCAACCTATTTTTTCATCTATCTTTTTTCTTCATATTTTCTATGATATCTTTCTGCATTTCTTTTATAATTTTATTCATTTAGGCACATTTCCTGTTCAATTCTTCCAAAAGAATAACAAATCAATAATACTATTTAAATGCTACTTAAAAATTAATTGTATATTAAAAATTAATTTAAGGAGAGAGTGATCATATAAGCAAAATAACTGTGAATAGATAGCATAGATTCTTTAAAAGTTTCATTTACATCTCACATTGTATTGTTAATAGTTTCCACTCCCGCTTCATCTTCTAATTAGTAAAGATTCATATGCCAATAATTGTTATTGGATTCCATAATTACTTTAAATGCTGATTTTTTTCATCATAGCCAAAGTTAAACATATCTCACTTTATATGACATTCTAGTTCTGTAGAAATGATTTCTTTTTCATTAAATGGGATCAATCTGAGAGTTTCTTCAGCTAAATGAACTCAATAATGTTGAGTTATGATTTATGTACTTTAATGATAATTGTATAAAAGATTGGAATAATCTTTTCTGCCAAAAGAGAAATAAAGAAAATTTTCAGAATATGCAGGTGATTACAATATAATTGATTTGAATCTGAAACAGTGACTCATGATCTTTTAGTATGGTCTTAATTTATTTTCTGTTTAAATTAATTTAATACAGCATTTGATCTTGCTTTGGTTTTTCAATTTTAATGTGACATTATGTGATTTAGACAAAGGTCAATAAGAGAAGTAAAAGATTAGGTTTTTCTGTGTGTCAATAATTTCTTCAAATTCCACAATATGAGATTTGAAAAAAATCTCCAAAACATAACTTATTATCTAACATTTGTTTTAATTAAAGATTGCATATTCATGATATATTATTGTGTGATATACTATTGATATAAATGAATGAGCTCTAAAAAAAAAAGACAATGTTAAGTTAAATAAATTTTATGATTCAAACAAAGATAATACTTTGCTAGGTTTTGCATGATAGATATTGTTTATCCAGTTATTCCGCACTTTCAATTTCACTTGACAATTGGAGTACATGGTTTACACTGAACACTTTTCTCTAGAAGCCATTTACCTTAGCAAAAATATTTTCATCTGTCAACCAGCTTCCTGCTCAGGTTTTTCATTGAATTCATTCCACTATGATGGTTTTGATTATTGACAACTGCTGTGTGAATTTTAATTTGAACTGTTAATTATTTTTTGAGACTTTTTCCATCTCAAACACACAATCTATTATTTATGACATTTTAATGAATGGATATCTTTCTTGTCATGGTTTGTGACACTTTCCCACTAAATTCTTGGTTTACATGTTCTTGAATTAATATTTAATTTTTTTAAATTTTTGATAGGCATTTCACGTAAAAAAAATTTATGTTCATCTTTGACTTCAATAGTTTCTTATCAACTGAATATTTTTTGTTGCTTATAAATCCTAAGATTTTCATACAGCATTATCGAGTTTAAGTCTTTTTCTAAATGCTTTGTTAATAAAATAAAATTTTCAGGTTCAATGTTCAATATTTTCAATTGAAATAAGGATAACTTTTGCACTTAATTTTCAGATGATTTCCATTTCTTGAAGCATATGAAAGCATTTTAAATGTTGATGCTTTTAAATAAATAAAAATAATGACTGCATCTTGTTATTTACAGATTATAAAATATTATAAATATTATTAATTTATATCTTTAGTGTCTCAGAGTTTACTTAGATATGATGGTTGTGACTTGAGAGCTAAAACTTCCTGGATCACTTGTGAAAAAGTGTTATTTTGGTGTTTGAATATCACATGACTTCTTGAGTAATTAACAATACAACTTAATATGTCTTTAATTCTTGAAAGTTATTTTAAAATTTCTTTTAACTTACTTTTTCATTTATTTAATTTTAAATATTTTTTCTATGTCCATAATTATTCAGGAATCAAAGTTATCTCTTGAATTAGTGATTGCTTCATGAAATCCTGATTTTTTTTATCCATTCTTCCACAACAATTATTCAGAAGATTATATATATATATTTTCAATAATTTTTAATAATGTAATTTTTATTTTATTTTTTTGTTATTAAACCATATTCTTAATAAATATTTCAATAACAATCAAAGTGCTAAACAGTAATTAAAATTAAATAGTGAATGTGGATTAAAATGTAATTGCAGATTTTTTTTTACTAATGATGTAATAATAATCCAAACTGTAAAATGGCTTTGTTAAAATGAAATGTGGTTTTTCTTTCTATGTGTTAATAATCTAAAGTACATATAAAAAAATACATCTTTACTCCAGTTAGTGTTAACAATTGGTCCCCCAAAGTGCATGTAAAAAGTAAGATCACTCACACACACACAAAAAAAAAAGCAATTATAATAAGTTCTTATGGGGAAAAAAAAAATTCATTACTTTAAATTTAAAAAATATATATATTGTAACGGAATGAAAATCATCTAGATTGGGAAAAAGAAAACAATCTAGTATCTATGCTCCATACTGAGCAGCCATTTGTAACGAGAATGATAATATCTAGATTATTTATAACCAAAAATGTAAAGAATCTATATAATGCCATGCCCATAATGGAATATGAAATCAATCTAGACAAAATCCATTTCCATACTACTCCTCATTGGGGTAGTCATTCCCAATGAATCAATAGTTTTAGATCCATTATCAATAACCAAATAAGCAATTTTATACCCCAATAGGACAAACTACTCTGCAGCTAACCATTTTACTCTTTATTTATTGCTTTCTTGTATCTGGATGCCACTAGGTTATCAAAATCTAGATAAAGTTACATTAGATACCTACTTGTAATCTACCAGTTTTGAACTCAATTGGTACATTATTTATAACACTGTGTAAGATTTTCCATTTTATAACAATATCAAGTGCACTTGTATTAAGGGAGAAACATCCTTACTATTCTCTAGTTGTGCAAATAAATTCTCAGACAAATTATCATATAAGAGTTTAACATCATAAATTCATATTTAATATTATCATAAGTGTTACTAGTTCACATTTAATACTATAGATTATCAGATGCTTTGATGGTAGTCATATCTCTTATTATGGCTCACAAATAGTAAACAAACACAGTGAGAAACATTATTTATATATAGCCATTAAACATATTTATTTAGACTTGATCTAATAACAATATGATGATGATGATAATGATGTTTCCAGTTACAGCTTTAGGACTAACTCACAACACAAATCTTATCTTTTATCAATGTTTCATTATTTATCAGAATATTGTTATATTTCACTATGTTTTAATGATTGATATCTGTCATTGATGATGATGACTAAACTAACTTCACAACACAATGATTAACTATAAGAAATATATAAACTTCTTTTAATAAAAACAAATTAAAATGTATTATTGGTCAATCATCAATATTACAAATAGAAAATTTACATAATTAATAATAAAATAAATTACATTTAAATAATAAAAATAATAACCAAAGGTCTTTCCCCCTTCCCCTTAATGAAACTTAAATTCAATCGTTAATCTTATATAGTGTGATACGTGTTTGCTCCTACCTCTAGTGGATGAATAGAAATCTTATATCATAGAAACATTTTAATTTTTAAAATAAACACTCAATACACGCACATACTCACATATTGCATATAACATACATTTTAGCATTGGGATGGTTTCTTCATTTCCTCTCCTTTGGGCATGATTATTTATATAGACAAATGGATATTTCTGCTTTTCGTATAAATTTCAGCATGTTTGTTTTGTGCTTTTATTTGAATTTGCAACAGCATAGGTAAAATAATAACAGGAATCGAAGTCTTCTTTGGATTTTGGAGATCAGCCATAGGATGATATCTGTTATTTCCATTTTAGATTTTAACTCTTCCAGATGTGCATAGTGTTCCTTGGGTAGCCAAAAAGGCACCCTCAAACAAAATATCTTTTTTTACCCCTTCATTATTTGTAGAAAAAAGGGGTGTGTGGCTTCTAAGAGGCAATAAGACTTATTCTACCAACTGTCTTAATTTTCAGACTATATATATATGTGCTGGTCATTTGATGACATTAAATACCCAACTGTGGCGAAACGATATGGTGTCTGTAATTTTAATAGCTTATTAATGAGTCATTGTTCTCACCCCCACCCACCCCAAATTTCACACATTGAAGTTAAGTTAAAATTGACCCCATATTTCTCTCTCAAACTGGACATTCCTTTCTTAACCCTTTCAAATAAAATAAAAAAAAATTGAAGAAAGACAACTTTTTATATAGAAAATACACAATTATTCAAATAAAACTCTTTTTTAATGTATTTGTAAATGTTTAAAATTTTAATGCTTGTACATACACACATATACATATCTCTACTTATATCTGTAAAAACTTGCCTATCAAAGGTAATCCAAATGATTTGAAAGCTATAGATTATTAATATTATTAGTATTAAAGACATGGAATAAATTAGTAGTAACAAAGTATTAAAATACTGTTAACACAGACCGAACATTATAATTCGTTTGATATACATTAAATATAGAAAGTTACTAAGTAGACTTAGAAAAATGATACTGTATGGAATTTATGCCTACAGCCAATTATTTATATATGCTTAATATTTTTAATTCACAAATATAACTATCAAACTATTCAATGATATAGATATTGTCCTCTTTCACTGATAAAAATCAGTTGAACAGAGAAAAAAAATATTTCTCTCACTTTCCTTCTGAGCTTTTGGGATTTGTAATGTAGAGTTTGAAATCAATACCCTACAGCTAACATGGGGCCTGAACCAGTGATCCTGAGATTAAGAGACTCATGCTCTACTGACTAAAATCATGGCAGGATTGCATTAGCTGCTTCACGATAAACAATAACACATCATAACCTGGGTTGGAGCAGTGAATGAGATTGACCATTCATGAGTTGCATGAATACATCACATCCTCAAGGCAACGGCAAAACTCTCCATCCATTATCAAAAACTGCAAAATAACCAATCAAACTCCAACAATGAAATACCCCATCCAATCTCCAAAATCATACATTTTCTATAACATGAACTCTCCAAATATACATGAAATTACTATTTTATAATTTATAATTATCAATATTCTTCTCCCTATCTCACAGTAATATTTTATTAACAAAATGTTTAACCAAAAATCTTATTGCTGGTTTAAACATTGACTCAAGTTGTGATATATACACAAGGCCAAAATAATTCTACACCAAAAAAAAATTTTTTTTTGACTACACATCTCAATTTCATCTCTATTATGACTACCTCTCATCTCAGTAGATAGTATATCTCAGAGCCCTCAGTTGGTACACCATTTGCAACAGAATGAAACTCATCTAGATTGAGAAAAATAAAATAATCTAGTATCTATGCTCCACATTGAGCAGCCATTTGTAATGAAATGATAATATCTAGATCATTTATAACCAAAAATGTAAAGAATCTATGTAATGTCATGCCTGTAATAGAATATGAAATTAATCTACACAAAACCCATTTCCTTATTACTCCTCATTGACTGGAAGCATCATTATCAACATCATCTTATTAATCAATAGTCTAAATAAATGTGTTTAATGGCCATATATAAATAATTTCTCACTGTTTGTTTATTATTTGTAAGCCATCATAAGAAAGATGACTACCATCAAAGCATCTGATAATCTATAGTATTAAATGTGAACTAGTAACACTTATGATAATATTAAATATGAATTTATGATGTTAAACTCTCAAATTCAAAGAATAATTTGTCTAAGAAATTTATTTACACAACTAGAGAATAATAAGGATGTTTCCCCCTTAATACAAGTGCACATGATATTGTTATAAAGTGGAAGATCCTACACACTGTTATAAATAATGTACCAATTGAGTTCAAACCCAGTAGATTACAAGTAGGTATCTAATGTAACTTTATCTAGGTTTTGATAATCTAGTGGCACCCAGATATACAGACATATATATGAGAAAGCAATAAATAAAGAGTAAAATGGTTAGCCGCAGAGTGGTTTGTCCTATTGTGGTATAAAATTGCTTACTTGGTTATTGGTAATGGATCTAAAACTATTGATCCATTGGGAATGACTGCCCCAATGAGGAATAGTATGGAAATGGATTTTGTCTAGATTGATTTCATATTCCATTATGGGCATGGCATTATATAGATTCTTTATATTTTTTGTCATAAATGATCTAGATATTATCATTCCCGTTACAAATGGCTGCTCAATGTGGAGCATAGATATTAGATTATTTTCTTTTTCCCAATCTAGATGATTTTCATTCTGTTACAATATATATAATTGAATAAGAAAATATAAGCTTAACAAATGTTTTACTTAGCACATATTATTTTTAAAAAAACTAACTTACCTGTGGATAAATACAATATTTAAAACATTTTGGTAGCTATAATTTAAGTATATTGTACCAAGATGGCATTCGTACATATATCTAATTGTGTTTTTAAAAAAAAAATTATTAAAATATAATGCAGTTTGTTTCGAACCGTAAAATTAAAAGTCAAAGGGTTTTTTTGAAATAAAAGTTACAATTAATTAATTAGAAGGGGGGAGGGGGTTGCTTTAGAAACGTCAAACTAAAAGTTTTATAAAAGAAGTAAAAGTTTGTTTATTATTATTATTAATTGAAATATAACTTAAAGTTTAAAAATATAAATCTCTTTTTATTTAAGTTAAAGAAAAAAAAAGGGTCATCTTAAAAACTAAATAGGGAATTGATGGTAAATTATATATGTGTGTAAATGACAAATTAATGTGAGCTTAATAGTAAAATATATCTGTGCGATTGTAAATATAATAAATGTATGCGTATTAAATATTAAAAAAAAGATATAGAAAATTATCATTAAAAAATACAGCGATGGCTACTAATTAAAAATGTAAAAACACATTTGCATGGCTGTTAATTAAACGATCTCCAAAAAGACATAATTAAAAGCTTATCAAAAGAAAGCAATTAAAAACAAGGAAGAAATTTCAACAACAGATATCACTGGCGGATATCAAAATGAAAGCAGGTCTTAAGTATAAATAGTCCAGTTTTTTTTTTTTAGCAGACAGTTGAGATTGAAAGCTTAGATAGTGCAGTTGAGATTACAGTTGCGATTGAGCAGTTGAAAAAACAGTTCAGTTGAGATTACAGTTGAGATTGAGTTTAGATTGTGCAATTAAGATTACAGTTTAGATTGTGCAGTTGAGATTGAGCAGTTGAGATTAAATCAGTCAATAATGCAGTGTTAAAACCCTCAGAATCATATGATTTTCTCTAGCCTGAGTCCATTGAACATCCAACCTGCCCGGAAAAGGATGTTTGCCTAACAACTGGAAATCCTCCGTCAATATTTAACTGTCTCCAAAAATAGTGCCAATGAATAATAATAAAACTCCTCAAGAAAATGTCCCAGTCAGCTGGAAATATTCTCACTAGAAGCAGCAACCAGGAAGAAAACAAAGTCCTCTATAAAAATAAATTTCATAGCAAACAGCAAGAAGAATTCCGTGTTCTAAAATCCTAGGTAATAACATTTTCTTATTCTCATTTCTAAAGTAGCCATCGCATTAGTTGAAGCCTCCCAGAGTCAAGTAATATGAACTCTAAAGCATACATAGATGAACTAATGATGTGTGTGTTTTTAAATGTCAAATATTTAATGCTTTGTTATACAATATTATAGTGTGTAAATTAAGAATATGTGTGATCACTATACCAGTGTTATGTTAGTTAAATAAGATTTATAGAAGTATTTAAAATTAGTATAATAAATGTTAATTAAAATAAATTTTCTTTTAAACTTAAAGCTTAATTCTGTCGGTCAATTCTTTTGCCACTAATTGAAACAATAATTTGTGAATGTATTACAATAGACTGAGTTAGTTAAGGGATTTTTTGAGCGCTGGATTATGGGCCTACTGTCCAAACATGTTAGTTCCAAAACTAACTGGTGCCCGGGTTTACTCCAAAACAAATAAAGTGTTTGGATAGTAGGGGTTTAAATCTAGCAGTCGAAGTGGGCCACGATCTGGAAATGTGATCGTGTTATGCATTGCATAGCTCGGTCTAATCGTGGGTATTGTTGACAGCTCTGCTATCAATAATATTCTCCACTCTGCTTGGATGGACCGGTTCATTCACATAATATTTATAATATTATAATAAATTTATTAGAAACTGGGTTTAAACCCAGTTAAACTCAGCAAGTAGAGTATGTAGGATCTTCTATGGTTCGGACCCATTACAATATATATATATATAATTTTTTATATTGTGATTGCCATTTTGCTTTGTAAATAGTCACAGAATGATATTTCCTGAATTATGATTCATTGAATTAAAATAAAGCATAATCACAACATTCGATTTAAAATTAAATAAAAAAATTAACACAATGTATATTTTAAATTTTATTTTTCATTAAACTTTAAATTTTTTTGCAGTGCTGTTATTTTTTTTTAAAATCATGTATTTTTTTTATTTTTTATAAATGCAGTGAAATTAAATAAAATATAGGTAATGAAATGTTATGTACTGTTGATTGTTGTAGTTTTAATAAGGTATGCAAATCTTTTTTTTTCTTTTGCTGACTTATGTTTATGATAAAACTAAGTCACAAACAAATTATAAAAATATTGAATTAAAATTGAAAAAAAATAAACGATCTTTTAAACTTACAATCACCTTTGATCATATAGAGTTGATTATTAGCTGCATAATGTAAGAAATCTTTTTTTTTCTTCTCAAAATAACTTACAATTAGGATGATGCCAAGGCAAAATAATGTTCATAAGAATTTTAATTCATAAAAGTAATTGAATAAATATATATTAGCTAATATATACATTTTACAACTAAATATTAATATACTTTGTTGTTGTACATGATCAAAGTATGTTACTTCTTCTTTTTTTTTTTTTTGAAGTGATTAAAGATGAAAATCCTATTTTCTTTAGATTAGTCATAAATGAAAACATTAAATGTTTTTTTGTAAAGTCACTAGATAAAAATTAAATGAAGTGCATTAATCATATTTTAATTTTATAATCAAAACAATATTTTACACTGTATAATAATTAAACTCTACTGTACATTTTTAAGAATGTCACTTTTATTTTTGGAAGAAGTAGCTTTAGTGAAACCACTATCTTATGATGTCATCAATCTTACAAAATGATTACAATCTTGAATGAAAAAATAAAATGAAAAAATAGCATATATTTTTTTTAAAAGATTTCAATTTATTTTAAAGAATCATACTAGTGAATAATCAATTGTACATCAAAATAGTGGATATAAAGTGATGGTGATTGCATGTATAATTGTTTCATTTGCTTTTTTTTTTAATTGTATAAGAAATGTAAAAACTATTATTTTTAAAAAATGTGATATTTATAAAAATAAAAATTAAATGGTATTCAATGGTACCAAAACAATTAATTTTTATTCTTAATTATTAATTTCTACAAAATTAATAAGAATAAGCTGTGAAGTAATCATTGTAAAAGTTGACAAATAAATGCTCATTTTGTTTCACATATATTAATATCATCAAGACCATTTATAAATTGTTTCATCATTCCATAAAGCAAAACTGCCTTATTGTAACAAATAAAATCAGTTTTCTGTTAAGAATAAATGTTCTTAACTACTTTGCTTCCTTGCTTACACTATTTTCTAAAATCTTATCTGAGAAAAGATGTATCACACATGAAATTTGCATGTAAAAAAAACAAAAAAAACACAAACTTCTTATATAGTAGGCAATTTTCATGTAGCATTTTGAGATACAATACTTTCTATTTTTCCTTTAACTAACTACCAAATAAATTTATATAAATGAATGTTATATATAAACAAGTATCAATAAATGGAATTATAAATAAATAAGAATGTGCTAATATATTCATTTATTACATCATGTAATAAATAAGTTAATAAAAATTTAACAATAAGTGAACAACAGCAAGTATCTTACAATAAAATTAACTATTTAAAAAAGAAATAATTAAGTTATTTATAAAAATAATGGGGGGGGGGGGGAAGCTAGAAGTTGCATTAAAAGTTAAACATTAAATAAAACTTTAATGCCTTTTCAGTGCAACATAGTAGTAGAAATTTAATTATAAAGCATATAATTAAGAAAAAACAATGGAAACTATTGTTAATGACAAATATTTCTGATTGAAAGTGAAAATCTTATTTCCAGTGTACAACTTATTAAAAATATACCAAGAAATTAATCAGAATTTTTACAAATGTCATGATAATGGGCTGGTAAAACAAACAACATTCTCATATAATATTCAGAGAAAGTTGCATATATTATTCACACATGAGTTACAAAAATTTTCTTTTGATATAACAGTTTAAATCAAAAAATCCAGTTTTATTTTGAAAAATTGTGAAATTCTATTAAAAGTCAAATTTTAACTTTTATGTAGTTAAACAATTCAATAATTAATTCAACTACTAAAAATTCAATAAATTTTTTCACATTCTTCAAGTTTATTACTTTAGCATGATAACATTATTTTATTTTTATGTATTCTTGAATATACATGCACTTTAAAAAATTAATTTTAAATACTGTATAATAAATAAAATACATTTAAAAATAAAATAAATTTTAATTTTAAATGAAATTTCAGTACATTAATACATAACTCCTTTTTTTTTTTTTATCTTTCTTAAACTATTCTATAATGGAATTTTCATTTTTCCCTTAGAAAATAGTAAATGAAAACTTTGACAAGTTTTTTTAAAAAAAATATTTACTTTTTTTTTTTTTTGCAAATTTTTAGATCCTAAATCTGATAGAACATTATAGAAAGAAAAAATAAAATTTGCTCAATTATGTTGTCATGCAATTTATCAGAAAACACTGTTGAAAGTGGGGGGGGGGGTAAATTTTAATTTTTTACTATTTGTTCAATATTGTAGATGTTAAAATTAATAATTATTCATGTTACTATTTATAAGCATATAGGCATCTTAAAATTGTGGGATGTTTACAATAAAGAGAATAAAAGGAATATTGTTTAATTATTACTAAATGTACTTTTGATCAACAAAATAATTAATTCAAGAAAATTAGAGAACATAAAAATATTAGTAATTTATATATATTTCTTACTCCATGATTTGCCATATATTTATATAATCATATACCTATAATTTAAAATATATATTCAAAAATTTTGAAAATATCTCTGCAGTATAATGATTATTTATCCTTCCATAAACTGTTAAAATTGAAATACAAATATACTGTATATATACTTAACCTACATGTAATTGAACCCAGACTATCAAGCTCCCTATAATCATCCATTCTATTGAAGTGTTTTGCCCGTCTGACTAGGTCTGCTGCACATAAAATGTGTGAGTTGATCAAGTTATGGAAAAAGAAGAAAGTTTCATTCCTATTTCTAAAAATGTAACTATATTTCCTTTTTATAATCGGGGTCCAGTTTTCAGACTTCTGCGCATAGCTTTTGTTTGTCAAAAATGCACGTTGATAATCTTGTGCATTCTTTTATATTTTTTAGTTATAAAGTTCTCTTTTTTTATAAAGTCTTTCGGCCATCTTTAATTAGCTAAAATATTTTTCTTTTAGCTTATCTGGATTAGTAATTTGTGTGTCTTTTGTTCTCTCCAATTTTTACTTTTATTTTTAATTAGATAAAAAAAAAATATGGATGAAAAATTTAACTTTCATTATATGTTTAAAAAATAAATAAATTATACAACTAAAAAAAATTTAATTGCATCTTTTTCTTAGCTTTTACCAAATGCCAATACGTATATTTGAACCATATATAAATAAATGGTACACTATCTAATATACCCGATACACATGACCACATGCGTGGGAAAAAGATAAATGATCAATACACATATTTCAAGCTAAACTAACACTCATCAGTTGGGCTGGATCATCATCTTCCACATATATATATATAACAGTGCTCAGTTTATATTAAGATAGCAAATCTACAAACTTAAATGGACAGGCTTCAATCCTTTCCACTCTTCAGCCCTCCATATCACTGAAAATCTAATGATGAAATGCTCAAAGCATGAGAGAAGTATATTTATTGGAGATCATTCTTTTTTTTCACATGTAGTCATGTGTATCAATTACACTGGATATACTGGATGATTGTAGAAAGCTTAAAAGTATGGGTTCAAATCCCCTTTAATTACAACTAGGTTATGTATATACATTATATATGTATTTCAATATTATATATTCAGCCTGTATTATATCCATTCCTCTTCTGTATATATAAATGAACATATTAAGGTCCTGCATATGAGGGGTCAGATTGACTTAAAATCAACATGGGTATGACTATAGTATTGGCATCATAGGGAGCTTGAAAGTCTGGGTTTAAATCCCCTTTAATTACATCTAGATTAAGTATACAGATTATTTCAATATTATATATTCAGCCTATATTCTGCCTATTCCACTTCTGTGTATTTAAATGGACCATATTAAGGTCTTACATGTGAGGGGTCAGATTGAATCCAAGATCAACGTGGGTATGACTATAGTATTCACATTATCAAGGGCTTTAAGCATTCTATTATCACATTTTCAGTGATATGACTGGCTGAAGAGTTGGAGAGTGTAAACGATTAAAACTTGTCTAACTAGTTAGAGCACCACCTTAAATATAGGTCTTTACAAATCTCAAGTTTCGCAGTTTAATTCCTATGCTGGCTGCCAATTGACAACCCAACCCATAAATACCTGAAGAAAAGAACAGAGTATACCACTCAAAAAATAGTTCCATATTAACCTGTATGTTAAACAGTTAGTTGTATTTAGAAAAGTATATAATGTTTGAAATTTTCTAAAAGTATTTAATAATTCAATAAGATGATAGAAATAATCTAACATATAATTACAAATAAAATATCATCATCACAAATCTTCAGACAATGTAAAAAATATGATTATATATACGCTTATAAACACACACACGCTATTTTCCAGTCTTAGCAAATATAGGCACAGACGGTGTAGGAAACTTCAAATCCCAAATCTGAAATTTTGAAAAGAGCCATTAGTCTGTGTTTTGAAGTTTCAGAATATACAGTCCAGGGATTTATAGCAGCAGTCATTACGTAACTAAGTTAGGTTATCCATTATTCACTCCAGGCAAGTCATTAATATTCTTATTCCCAAAGAATTTCACTGTGTAGAGAAAAAGGAAATGTAAGCTAATATTTCCCCACAATCCTTTTGCTCTATGCTGTGCTTCTCTGCTAACTATTAAGAGAGTGAAACACATGATTCTAATATCTTGAAAGCTTTATTCTTAGACAAAACTAAAATTCTGACATTTAAAAAAGATGCTTAGAAATAAATCTGCCCCCTCCCCACGCCGAAACTTTTAAAGACGGTTTTTAAATTCTTTATCTTTTTCTCTCTTTTCCATGCTCATTAATTTATTTCTTTCACAAAAGTGAGCTAGTTATTATATATACCCAGATCCTCTTTTTCTGCAGAAAAGATTATTGATCTATGACTGCGTAAGCAATTATCAAAAGATTCTCCAGCTTTTTTTTACTCCTAACATATCATTTTTTCCTTTTACTTTGCCACTTTTCCATTTCATTTCTTGGCTAATTTCTGATCTTTTTAAAAAATAATTTAAATCAATCATGGCATGAGCTGACAAAAATTAATTATACAAGTTCATGTTATTTGGGCACATGCGCGTGTGTGTGCTATAACAACATTCGGCATGTTTTTATAAATAGGATTTCGAATGTCATACATACGACTGTCTGGAATCGATGTCGACTTGATGGCATCTAATAATAATAGATTTATAATTAAATTCAAATGAAAAAAGGCTTAATATTTGATAATTATGATTCATTAATAAATTAATCATTTCTCACAATTAATAATAATTCTGTTAATTATCTAATTATAAATTCAACAGACCTTCTATAAGTAATTAGGTTTCATTTGTGTTTTTAAACTATTTTTCAGTCAGCAGTTTTAATTCATGATGTATTTTAAGTACATTAAGCTGATTAACTATACAATAGAATACTATTTATTCACTAGTTAATACTATGATCATCATCAGTAATAATTTGTCATTGTTTGTTACCCATTAAACACAAATTATTCTATATACAAATACTATTCAAATAAGATAGAAAATAATTACACAAAACAGAAAAAAAAATGTTTTGTTTGTTAGTTTTTTAATATCAATAGTGAAGGCTGCATTATATTCCAAACTTATTGTGTTTTAGGATTAAGTTTATTTACAATCAAATGACCAGACTTATATTCTGATCTGCTACTTGTCTTCTTTCTGCAGTAAAGTATATAATAAGTGATCTATAAAAGTTTTATTATATAAATTAAAGAATCTTTTAGCAAAAGCAAATACTGAAAATAGACCTATTGACCTGTTTCTGAAAAAGATCATTATATGTGAAATATATCTAATTAAATCATTGTTATAATCATTTTCATCTCTTTCATCTATTACAGCAAGGGTGGGCAAAGCCCAAGGGCCACATGTGGCCCGCTAAGAGTTTTTATGTTGCCCACCAAGACAATCAGAAAAATCCGCTTTGAACTGAGATTTCCTTCCCATGTGTGATTGAATATTCATTTCGTATTTTCCATTAGGATGGCCACGTCAATACACATGTGCAGTGCTTTTCCAGTTGATCTGGTTAATTTCAATTTTGTCTTTGCATTAGCAAATATATACATTTCCAACTTTAGTGAAACCATGAACCCTTCAAAAAAATGTAAAATCGGTGATGAATGTCGTGTGTTTAATGAAGAATGGACAAATAAATATTTCTTTGGTAATACAGGGAATAAAGCAATGTGTTTATTGTGTCATGAAAAAAAGATGCGGCCCTCTGCTAACCTTTGCTTCCACAAAGTGGCTCCAATGTGGCCCTCCACCAACCTCTGTGGCCCCCGAGCCAAAACAAATGCCCACCCCTGTATTACAGTATTAACAAGATGACAGTCTCTCACTTTAATCTTGTCTTTCTAATTCAAAATATCTCTTTTCTCCATATCACTCCAGAAAACTTATGCCTCATCCATCCATCCATCCATCCATCCATCCAACCATCCATTCATTCATTCATTCATTCATTCATTCATTCATTCATTCATTCATTCATTACACGTGGTTTTTATGTGTATATTACAATCTTTGCTAGTGAGACATCCATTTCAGTCTCTTAATTCTTTCAATGATGTCAATGATTCCTGTTTGTTTTGTTTTGTTTTTAAAAATAAAAAAATATATAGAAATTTCATTGATTACAATAAATAATGAAAAACTTACTTTGATCATATATAATAAACAAATTGAATAAAAAAACTTTATATAGTCAAATAGTATGGAACATAAGTTAAACATATTTACTTAATTTTTATGCAGTACCCTTGTAATTTGTTTCTATTATATCAAAAATATTGGTTGCTTTCGTCAAGAAAATAAAATTAAAAAAATATGAGAATAAAATATTATATAAATTTTATTCAAATACAAAGTTTTTTATATAGAACAAAAGAATGTATTAATAATACATTTTAAAATATGTACATTACCACAAGACCAATTTTTATTTAACTATTTTTTAACTAGTGCTATAGTATCTATGGAAATTTTAATTGCAGTAATAACAGTAGCAAACTCTCCAAGTGCCACCACTGCAAAGGCTTAATAATCAATGGATGCAAGAAGGTTTGAGCATAAAATCCCTAAACTCATTACATGATGTTTTGAAATTTTAATTGCTTCACATACAAATGTCTTATTTCATACTAAAACAATATTGAAAAAAAAGTTACTATTTTTTTATTTAATTACAATTGCATTTATGTAAAATAAATAAAATCACAAACTAATACTTAAAAAAATAATAATTACAAAAATAAAAAACTTTGATAATAGAATATTAAATGAACCAAAAACAAATTTTAAAATGTACATTGTGATAATTTTTTTTTTTTTTGCTTCTATATATATACATTTTATTTTAATTTATCAAATTACAGTTTGAGGGATATCATTCTTAGTCTAGGTAAGATTCAAAATGAAGAACTATAAAAAAATTTAACAATATTTTTTAACAAAAAGAAACAGCAAATAAAATGTTTTTATTATATAATATATTTAGATACACATTATTATTAAGAACCAAACATTGCATACATATGCAAAGATTTTAGATAAAATAAACAACATATATTTCACTTGGGGATCTGTTTGTGTCTAACATCTTGTATCTGTTGATTAATCATAGTTACAAAAGTGGACCAGAAATAGAGCAATGTAAAATACATTACTAGCATCAAGAGATTTATCATTTACATTTTTAGGCAAATTTTAAATTTTCAACACGTTCCCAAATTTGGCCAATTCAAAAATTAAGAACTCACTGCATTAATTTATATAAGGGTTGAGTTTGGAAACATCTTGTGAATTGATGCAAAATTTACCCATAATGTAAATAGTAAATCTCTTGACAATCCCTCTATTCCTAGCCTGTTTTTGTAACTATGAGTAATCAATAGATATTGTATAATAATCAAAAAATAGATCCACAAATGAAATAAATATTTTTTTATTATTATTTACCAGAAAACTATGCATATAGATGCACTGTTTGGTTTGGTTCATAATACATAAGTATTCAATATCCCCTCCCCCATCTTACATTGATTACTAAATGGCAACTAACAGTTGTTCACTAAAAATTTAAGTAAAAAAAAAAAAACCAAGATCATTTACTGTGTATAAAATCTACACCTGGTCAAGATGAGCAAATACTGCTTAAATGATATTAAAAGATTTAATCTTAAATGCATTTTAATAATATAATAGAGGGATTAATTATTGTATAATATAGTTCTAATTACTAAATAGTAGAATTAACTTTGTTATGAAATGAAAAGGAATGTTAGGTACTGATGAGTGTTATTGTCTCTTGATTGTATTACTCTTGCATAAATATAACTTCTAACATGAATAAAACTTAATACATATAAATTTAATACATATGCATATACAGAATACTTTTTATAAAATAAATGTCTTGACACAAATTTGACTTACTTTTCAGACTCTCTTCTGCAAATCCATCTTATTATCTTGAAGTCAGGATAAATTTCTTAATATTTTCATACGATAATAAAGAATGAAAATATGGCTTACGATATTTTTTTTTACTTACTTATGATATATCCCAAATTTTACTGTAACCTAACCACAGTAACTAGCAGCACACAAAAAAAAAAAAAACTAATAATTTAATAGTTAAATTTACTGAATTTTTAATTGCATTTATAAGATAAGAATATTTTTGATATCAGTTAATTGTTTTTGAAGCTGATTGGACACATAATAATGACATTTTTAATTGATTTATCTTAGAGTCAACATGAAAAATTTCTGTATAAAGGTAACCAAAGTTATTAATGTTTAACTAAATTCTATTTTCTAAAAAAAAAAAGTGCACTGACAGATAGCAGAAAGAGTCCATGCAAAAACTTTATAATTAGATAATATAAATTGACATGTATAAACAAGCAATAATTTGCCCCTTCATTTAATCAGAATTAAATAGAAAATGGCAAAAATTTCCAGTCATTATTACTCTGGCAAAAGTTAAGAGATTACTTACATAATCAATATGCGTTTAAATAAATTTATAATTACAACTTTAAATCATCGTAATAGATTTCTAACTATAAGATCTTTCCATTGACTCGTTGTAAATCGAAAGATTTTGTGAGTATTGATGTGTAATAGCTTCATGCTCTCAGATCTAACCACTTCAGCTTCACCTATTTATATAGAAAGTAGGTTGAAGTAAAGAAGGGTTCCCCTCTTTCCAAAACGTAAGCTTGTGGTTAAGACCTGTAGAGGTCCCTACTGTCACCTTTTTACGCGCATATTCTTGAGGTTACAGCCTTAATAAATATTACTTAAATAACTTTTGTAAAAATCTAATTTAATTACACTAAACATTAAAAAAATAAATAAATACAGTAAATAAATTAAAATGTTCATTTGATAAAAACAATTATTTTTTTTATCTTAGCCATTTATTGCCATTTTGTTGAGCAAAAAAATTTCTGATGATAATAATAAAAAAAAAAAAAGAATCAAAAAAAATTATATTTTATTGACAAAAGTTATAAGTTAAATTTAATTATATATGTTGAGCAGACATTAAACATTTTTAACTTTTAATATTACACAAGGCACAAAAAAGAAAAATCACAAATTCTATTAACATATGATAATATAAAAATAATATGCATTTCCTAAATATTTTTACAAAAAATAAACAGAACTTTATAATTAGTCAAGAAACATCATATATTTATACTCACTGAATCTATGTTTTCTAATTTATCATCTTGATCTACCCCCCCCCCAAAAAAAAAAAACAATTAATGAAAGGCTTTAATAATTAATTGACCCCCCCCCCATGAAATAGTAATAGTAAAAATTTTTAAAAAAAGCTCTCAAACTTTAAAAAGTTAAAATATATTTTTGAACTCTTTATTTGAATCTTATTAAAAAGTTAGAAACTTTTTATCACATTAAAAAAAAAACTCGAATCACTAAATGTTTTTTTTTAATAAAATGGCTAGGATATTCCGGCAAAAAAAAAAGACATGAAAAAAAATTTGCATCACTAAATTTTCATTATAAATATTAATTGAATAAATATTAAAATTATTACTCAATGTTTAAATTCAATATTTAAATTTTCAACAACCAGTACTCCTTTAAATTCATGAGAGATGTATAATGAAGTGATGAAATGCTAAATTATTCTTATATAATGTCTTTAATCCAGCAAAATTGTTAATCTGGGAATGCTAAGAAATCAATGATGTTGGATTACCAATATTCAACCTTACAATTTAAAAATTCATTTACTATCAAAAATTCATGAAGATAATTTTTTTATTATGAAAATATAAAAATATTTTAGTTAATTACTAAACCGTTTTAATATATTATTATAATATAAACAGATTTTGGTTAGTAGTATAACAGTACAGTGGAGTCACAATATATGCTATATTTTGTACCAAGCACAAAGAATATATAGTATATAACATATAGTAACTCATCTTTTGTTTATAAGTTTAGTTTACAATACAATATGTATTCTTTACTGTAATATGGATGTAGAATAATTTTCGACACACACACACACACATATAACACATTTTTTTATAAGTACAGTATACCTATACAATAATTTTTAATTAATGGACATTTTATTTGTATTATATTAACATCATAGTATAATCAAAATTTAAAGGGGGGGGGGGGTAATTATTAAAAACAAATTGAGAGAGCACCTTTACATATATATTTATTGTTAGTATGTGTTCACTTATTTACATTCACTCAAAAAATAAAAAATTACTGCACATCTTTATTATCTTTTTTTAAAAAACAACAACAACAAGGTATCAGACTTTGATCTTCTGAAACTGCTGATTTCTCAGAACAACCCAATTTCATTGCAATTAAATGCTTCACATAGTAATAATCTCATTATCAGCTGTAGCCTACCCAGTTTTGATTTGAATCTGTATTCACTTCAATATCTATATAGTCACACCTATTTACAATTATCTATTTCAGATTCTCAGTCAAACTTTTCATACAAACTTTAAGTTTTCTCATGCAATACAAGAATGCAACAGAAATGTTTTGTGTGTGTGTGATTACTAAATTGATAACTTCAATGTGTCAGAAATTCTAATAAAGACTACAATACAAAAATATTGAACAAAAATTAGGCAAATAAATCATATTTTCTACTTGCATTTTATTACTGTAAATCATCTAAATTTGTTTTGAATTACATAATGAATAAATCTTATATAGTAATTCGGGAGGAGGGGTGACTCAACATAAAATATCTGCTTCCATAGCAAATAGATGATTATAAAAAGAAGTAGTACAAATTGATACTGAATACACTATAGCATATCACATAAAAATTTCTGGTATGCAGGGGTCACAGAAAGAAATAGTTTTAGTAAAAAATAAAAATAATCATACAATTTATAAGGCTGTTGTTTTTTTTTTAATATATATCTTTTTTTATTATTAATTTCTGAATAATTTAGTACATATGATGATCATTTGACCATTCTGAAGTACTTTTAAAATAACTTCTACATCTTGCATAATATTGTTAATTTTGATTAGCTATCATACTTTTCGCAATTTATATTTTTGGTTTTTATTTTATATTTTGAAATACCTGTATTTCACTGACAAATAATAAAAGCATGCTTCAGAAATTGAGTTCAGACAACAGAGCATTGCATTTCAAGTTCAAATTACAAACTACAAATTACATTAAGAAATAGCAAAACAATTCAGAAAAATCAATTATATAAATAGTTCCCTTTTTTTTATTTAAAGACCGATTTCAAACAATAACATTAAGAAGAAAAGCATAATCTTGGCTAATCACATTTCCAGTATTATTTTTTTAATAAGTCAAATATATTAATCACTAATTAATACTTAAAATTAATCTACTCATTTCAGTTTGCTTTAATCATATATAAATAATAATATAAAAACAACCTTAAATAAAACAATTTATTAAAGTTTTTTTTTTGTTTGTTAGTTTTAGGAATAAAATTCATAATTTTATATAAAAATAAATATGACAGCGTTTAATTAAAATACTGTACATTTAAGTTCCTAAAGATTTTAAAATTGTAGATTATTAAGATACATACATTGGTCCATTAGGCTAAAATTGTAATTTAATAACATGTTTGATTTAAAAAAAAAAAATGAAAGTAGGATTCACATTAGTTCTTCTGGACAACAATAAATATTTGCGCTGCAATATTGTTAAATAACCTAGCATTCTTCCTTCACTGGCCTTTCCTGGTTTGCAATTTTGTGAGCCACTCTTTTATCCCCCCATATAAATCTCAGTATCTTATAAGCTGCTACTAACATAAATATATACTATATATACAAGTAATCAGTGTAATTTATTTTTATATGATAAAAAAATTAAAAAATATATTACTTACCCCTCCCTCTCTCAACTCTCCCTTTCTTTATTGTATATTGTACCAAGTGAAACTTTTTTATTCTCAGAAATTAAAAATAAATAAGTTGATCATGAGGCAAAATATAAATCAAATATTCATAACAATTAAGACATTAATTTACATGATTTACTTAAATGGGAGGAAGGTATTTTATTTTTATATGTCATCTTTAATATTTTACTGTACTAATTTTATTATTTTTTAATGCGTTTTTTGATGTAAATATGTTTAAGATTAAATTTTAAATAATGTTAATATATCTGAATTATATAAATTACTAAACTGTAGGAAGCACTGTAGGTGAGCACATTGTAATATTTTCAAGAACTAAATAAATAAAGATTGTTGGATCAATTCCCAGCTGATAACAGCAAAAAAAAAAAAAAAAAATGTTATTCCATCAATGGAATGGAATTGTGTGCTAACATTGTCACATAACATAATATTCAAAAGACCATATAAATTCCCAAGCAAATAAGCATAACATTATATTGATAATAACTGCAATGTAACAAGAAGTCATTTTAAGGTAAAATATGTATATTCTTTTCCCACTCCATCTATATTTTATAATATCATGTTCACACTTTTTAATTTTTTTTTTTACAATAAGTATTTTTTTTTTTTCAAAAAAATCATAAATATTTTCAAATCTTAAATTATTTGAAATTTTCTCTGATGTATATGTATAATGATAGGCTAACAAAATTATAAAATTTTGGAGTGGATTTATTCATTAACTAAAACAGGTCAAAACTAAACTGATAAAAGCCTTTATTTTAAACAGAAAATTATTTTGATTAAAGACTTCTATGCTAATTTTAAACTTTCCTAATTTTTTTTCCATATTGCTTTAACTGATGTCCATTTACTAATAAATCAAGTCAAAGCAATTTAAAATTTTGATTTAACACATTTATATTATGTAAATATATGTATAAATTAAATATATTCCATTCTCAAATTAATAATAGCAATTATTACAAGTTGTATATGTATATATAAAATAAAAATCTCATGGAAAATAAGTACATAATATTTCATGTACAATATATATTTATCCATAGAAGAATAAATATAAAAGTAATTAAATGCAGAAGAAAAATATAATATTTATAAGACTATAGTAAACTAGTAATAATACATGATTATTTATTTATTATAATATTAAGATACTCAGCCACACACTTGATCTAAGAACATTTTAGTCTATGATCCATCACTCCAATCATCGAATTAAACTACTGAAGACATAATATAAGATTTGAGAAACGATATTTAAAAAAACAAAAACAAATTACATCTTTGAAAAATAATGTTCATTCTAAAAGACAAACTCTGAAAAAATAAACTTTAAATATCATTAAATGACACACATTGGCTTTAACTTTCACTTAATTCTTTTTATAAACCAAAATTCACAAGACAAACTGAAGATGCATCAGGTCTCAATATTTGCTTTAAAAAAAAGAGAGAGAGATAAAATTGAGATTGTGATCACAGTCAACTCCCTAAAACTATATAAATGACATTTCTTTAAATAACTTGCCATTAGACTGTTTGGATATTCAGATTTCTCAATGGCAGAGTGATTTCTGTAAAAATTGAGTCATAGAACATTGCTGCTAGTCATTTTATGAAATCTTTCAACTTTCTCTGAACCCTAAGCATTTTCCTAATGCTTTGAATTATACCATTCATATAGTCAAAATAATACAATTTTAATTTTATCTTTGTAACTCAAATAAAATTTTAGGTCAATCAAATCAAATATTTTTAAATGTACCAGCCAACACTGAAGTTCAAGGCATTAGATTTTTCTTACCCAGTTTCTTCATTGTGTAATTTCAAAATAATATAAAAAAAAATTATGAAATTCATAAACTCATTTTTCATTTTCACACACACTAACTATTTCATAATTATTTAAACAAGTTAATTTCTTTGCAGTATAAAAATTCATTAAAAAGTTTACAATGAAAATAAATATGAGCTGCTAGAATAAATTGTGTTGAATAGCAAGCAATACAAAATACCACTAGTAGTAATCAAATGCTATTTCTACCTCTTAACACTTACTCTGCAGCCTAGTTACCATATCTGTCTTCAGAGTTTAACATAATGATACTAAATTAAATGATTAAAACTAAAGCAGCTAGTCACTGACAATAATATATTTGACATTAGAAATTAATACCAGATGAACAACCTTATTCCAGAAATATCACAAAATGAACATATAAATATATGAACATGCAAAATTCTTCTAGCATTACTATACATTTATGATGTTTTTGAAATAATAAAAAGTCATTATCTTAAATATGTAGGGAACAAATTATAAGATTGATTTATAATTGAGCAAATAAATGATATTTTAAACTTATGTTTAGTAACCTTTAATCATATACAATTGATTATTAACTGTACAATGCAAAAAATCATTTTTTTTTTTTTTTTACTGATAATAATTTACTATGGGTGAAGTTAGTGTTCATAAGAATTTTCATCCAAAATTGATTAAATGGATATATTTTAGCAAATAAATACATTTTAAACTTTATCATGTTCTGATTTTGTATTGTATTAAAGGAAACTTGTATTTTTTGCACTTGAAGCCATTAACAATGAAAATCTTCTTTACTTTGGATTTGTCATAAATAAAAGCATTGATTATATTGCTGAGATACCAGACAAAAAGTAATCATATTTTAGTTCTTTAATAAAAACATTTTATTCTGTAAATTGAATAAAATTAGTACTGTACCTTTTTAGTATGAATGTTGCTACTTTATCATCAGTTAATGAAGTCTGTACCCTATGACATTATCAATCTTATAAAAAAACCACCTTTTTTAAAAAAAAAAAAATGTTTTTTAGATAGTAATAGCGAATATCAAATTACTAGGTGAAAATTAATGATGATCATTATGGTAAATCCTTGCATAATGATCCTTCATATTGAAACAGTAAGATTCGTATTCGAATCTTAAGTTTCACCTTTTTCTGTCGTCTCTCACTGACCGGTCTATCCCACCCAAATTTAAACTTTTTGGTATCGAGTTGTGTGTGTAACAATATTAAAAATGTATAAATATATATAGAATTCAACATAAACACGCACACATTTCGATCTCAAATTAAAGGCAATAAATACGGATAAAATAATATAATTTAGATTTCTTGTAGTTAAATAAATTTTGTGTAATATTAATCATTTATTTAGAATTTATAAAGTTCGTATTTATTGCTTAGTTTAAATTTCGTTAAATAATAATTCTAACAAAATCTGATGCAATAATTAATTAAAGTTAAAATAATTTTATTCCCTTTTGTCTTTGAAAATTTAAAAGCATCGGTCAGTGATAGATAATAAATTAATTATAGAAAAATTCCAAAAAAATGTAATTAACGAATGTAAAAAAAAAAAAAAAAACAAACAATAGCACAGCAGATTTCTTTCTAATTAAAACCAGCAAAAGCATTGATTATCCTGAGGGCAAGATAAATAAAACCTAAAAATATCTCAACAGAAAAATTAAAAGATCAAGATAAAAAAAGAGGCCATCTTAGACTTGAGACTTTCACTTGAACTTTAGCTTTGCTCTCGAGTGGAGAGTCTAAAATATCTTAAAATAAATTGATATTGCCAAGGTATGACCGAGTAAGCACTGAAATTATTCTCCATCGGGAGATGGCCCACCGTATGCTGAACTTCACATTGCCCATCGTAAAAACACCATAATGATCTGCTACCTGAAATAAACAAGAAAGCCGCTGCTGTTAAAATCAATAAAATGCCAAAGACAACAAAGAAAACTGCTAATCACGAACAATCTACTATTAAACAAATGGAAGGAAACCTCTTATAAAACAGGTACCTGTGTGTGTATTCCAAATTATAGAGTACTCTAGTAATAATAAGCTATAGCTCATCTCCTACTATCTGTCTAACTTCTAAAATGTTAAAATTGTAATTTTGTGAAACTAAAATTTGAGAATTAATGTAATCTGTAAATTTCTCGCATAATCTAGCTTACCTCCCTCTATCCTTCTTAGGTGTGTATTTCTCAAATCTACACTTTATTTATAATTATCATTGAAATATTACCTTCTCATAATTGTCTTAGTTAAATCTAAATCTATAATCGCTTGAACAGTGAATGCGTGTCAAATTGTCATTAATATTTGCTTTATAAATAACTTAAATTTCATATAAATCGACACGCATTCAAAGAATCAGTTATTGTAATGCAGGGTCTACTACTTCGTAATAGCTGGCATACTCGTTGTAATAATTTCCCTTTTAGATATTTTTTTTTATTATTAACTTTTAATGAATAATTACGGAAATTTCATTTCTTTGAGAGTCACCAATTTTCTTTTAGTCAACGTTGATAATGGAGGGCCGAGTTTGAAATCTAGTTAAATATTACCAAAATCTTTTAGGTCTTATACATGTGTTACGTTTTGAAGCCACAATGACTCATTCCACACCGTGAATACTCCAGATTCTATAGGGTTGAATTAACCCCAGTCGTCCTACACAAGTGGACATGATAATGTTCCCGTAGGGCTTGACGACCGTCACGCAGCCAGCTGGCAAATTGCGACACGGACCGCTTGTCCCTGGTTATGCTCATGTGACACCTTACCTCTTCGGGTCGAGGCAGAGACCAACCCGAAACCCTTATAACTTATTCATGGCATTGCAGTTTCAGTGCTGCCATTTTATATCGCCCTTCTAAAGCGTACCACGTGTTCCTTTATTTAGTTTATCATTCTCTATATCACTCCGCCTCGGCATTATCTTCATCATCTACTCTCAAATAAATGTTTGCCTTTAGTCATAAAATAAATATTTTTATTAAATAAATGTATGTCCGCCGCTACTGATGACTCTTGCAGTGCAAAGTATAAATTCCCTACAGCACGCATTAGAAATACTCACTCGAGAACCTTAGGTAGCTAGATTACGCCTTCATATAAATGAATGCTCTTTATAAATAAATGTATTTTTATATATAATAATATTGCCAATTAGCTATTGAAACTCTGAATTTAAAATATGATTAATAACATTAATAATGTTTTTTTTTATTAAATACGTAAATAAATAATTTTAACTATACGTCTGCAGTTAAGTTTTCATTTATTCGATGCCCATTATATATATTTCCTCGATTATATATGTTAATTAATATTCGTTTGATTGTTGGCCAACTCGGAAACAAAACCATGAATCTCGTGCATCTCCCTGACCACCGTGCCTAAAGAAGTGTTTACTTATGTTGCATCAGAGGCATTATTCCATAGATTGTATTGTGGAACCGATAAACTATGTTCGAACTCGGTACCATGGGTGGCTTCACTACTCGATGGTGCTGCTGTTCTGTGTGGTGGTCGAATTCTGCACTATGTTAACGAGATACACGTGTTTTGATTGTTACAATATTCCAATGTAAAAATGTATCTATAGTTAAGATATGCCTTAAATTCATTAAATGCAAAGTAAGCTTTTTTTTTGTCTAATTATTTCCAACATAAACTCTTTATCTGGTCTAACAGAATTATTGAATATATAATTATTATCAAAAAATAAATATTTGGTCCCTATAAGTGTTTTATCATCCAGTTCAATATATTTGACTAAATTTTTCAAGTTTTAAAAACTCTTTTATATTAGTCATTATTTTAATCTATAGGACTTTTCACCATGACTAATTTATGTTTCCTATACATGGATATAAAGTTATTTATGAGCATATTTTTCAACAAATTTTTATTAAAAATATTTGTAAATATTTAAAAAAAAAAACAGTGACAAATATTTTTAATATTACCAATATAAATATTTCATTTCTATAATCATGTAATTTTACAATGTCTGGTAAAAACAACATATTTATGAAAAGTAATATATACTTCTAGCGTATAATGTTTATAAATAGCTTTTGTTAAACAATTTGAAATAATAATAATAATAATAATAATAATAATAATAATAATAATAATAATAATAATAATAATAATAATAATAATAATAATAATAATAATAATAATAATAATAATAATAATAATAATAATAATAATAATAATAATAATAATAATAATAATAATAATAATAATAATAATAATAATAATAATAATAATAATAATAATAATAATAATAATAATAATAATAATAATAATAATAATAATAATAATAATAATAATAATAATAATAATAATAATAATAATAATAATAATAATAATAATAATAATAATAATAATAATAATAATAATAATAATAATAATAATAATAATAATAATAATAATAATAATAATAATAATAATAATAATAATAATAATAATAATAATAATAATAATAATAATAATAATAATAATAATAATAATAATAATAATAATAATAATAATAATAATAATAATAATAATAATAATAATAATAATAATAATAATAATAATAATAATAATAATAATAATAATAATAATAATAATAATAATAATAATAAAGCTCCCAAGTAAAAAGAAAAACTTATTTTTCCACCATTAATGATGAACAAAAACTAGCAGAATCTGTTTTCTAATATAAAAGTAGCAGCTGCCATCTACAAATAAAATCAAATATAAACATTCAATGATAGCAAAATGGATCTTACAATATAACATAAAAATTTAAGTATTATTTTCTTCTGTTTCACTGTTTTGATATCTATGTGCAATGAACTTAATCATGAGCTTGAAAAACAGAGTTTAAGAGCTGATTTCTGTTAATGTCAAAAAAATATTCAAATAAGAAATCTAAACTCTTTCATCGGCTAGTATCACATGTATCTGTACAAAATGTTTCAAAGTCTTTCAATTTCATCACTGACAAGGTTATATCACTTTGTTTATATAGAAAAATGTTTATGGCTTTTATATGGATAAAAAAATGTTATGCTTTTAAAATTTTAATTATAGTTTCCATTAATTCTTTAATCAGTCATTTTTTCCACTATGGTGAGCTACTGCTTTTCTTTCTATTTAATTTTTTAATATATAAAAACTTAACTCTTCATTCAGAAGATATAGGAGGTACTTGTTCTTTATTACTATATAATTCTTGATAGAAGTCTTCTACCCATTTCATGATGTCATCTCTCTTTTTAATAATATTTCCATCTTTTTTTCTTATTGCAGATATAAATTTCCTACCAATATCAAAATTTTGTTTTACACTCTTGAGACTTTTATTCTCTTCTACAGGTTTCCTTGCTACTTCACAGAATTTTAGTTGCCAGAATTTTAAATGAAGAAGTGAGACATGCAAGTGAGACATGCAATTAAATTTATGAAGAAAGGAAAGGCTCCAGGTAATGATGGAATTATAATTGATATATTAAAAAAAGCAGATGATGAAATAAAAATTTTTTTAGCAAAGTTATATACCAAATGTCTAAATGATAAAGATGTACCGCATAATTGGAAGAATTCAATATTAATATTTAAAAAAGGTGATAAAGAAAATATTAGAAATTACAGACTTATCAGCTTTTTATCAGTTTTATACAAAAAATTTTACCAAGATAATTACAATTCATCTACAGAGAACATTGGATTTCCACCAACCAAGAGAACAAGCTGGATTTAAAAGTGGTTTTAGTACAGTAGGTAGATCATATCCAGGTATTGAGAGAAGTTATAGAAAGGACAAATGAATATGAGTTGCCATTATGTTTTGAATTTGTAGATTATGAAAAGGCATTTGATTCTATAAACATTTCTTCAGTGATTAAAGCATTGGATCATCAAGGTATAGATCCAGGATATTGTCATATTTTAAAGAATATTTATAAAAATGCAAAAACAACAATTAGATTACATAATGATACTAGGAAAATCAACATTGAGAAGGTAGGATGACTCCATATCTCCAAAACTTTTTACTGCAGTGCTTGCTATAAGAAGTATTTTGTGGATTAAAATGGGAAGCTACAGGAGTGAAAGTAAATGGAGATTATTTAAGTCATTTAGATTATGCAGATGATGTTGTTGTTTTTGCAAATAATGCTTTAGAACTGCAGGAAATGTTGCAGGAGTTATCAGATGAAAGTAGAAAAGTAAGATTAAAAATAAATGTTAAAAAGACTAAAATAATGTTCAATAGATTTTCTCAAAATATGAAAATAAAGATTGATTATGATGAGTTAGAAGAAGTTAACAGCTACAAATACCTTGGTCAGATTATTAATACAGATGGAAACCTAATGGATGAGATTAATCATAGAATTAAACTTGGTTGGAGTGCTTTTGCTAGAAGTGACTTGATACTAAAAGGAAATATGCTTATGAGTTTGAAAAGGTTTTTAATAAATGTGTTTACCAATTCTTACTTATGGATCTGGGACTTACTAGAAGGTGATACAGAGACTTCAGACTCTCAAAGAAGTATGGAGAGATGCATGTTAGGAGTAACAAGAAGAGATCGAAATCCAATATATGGGTAAGAGAACAAACAGATGTTACTGACCACATTGAAAAAATTAAAAGACTGGAGTTGGGCTGGACATATTGCTAGAAGAGATGATAATAGATGGACAATTGAAATCTTAAACTGGATTCCAAGAGATTGTAAAAGACCCAGAAAGAGACCACATGTGAGATGGATGGATGAAATAAGACAGAGTGCAGGGGTGATGTGCAGAAGAGAAGCTAAAAATCGGAGATGGATTGAACTTGGAGAGACCTTCATCCTGCAGTGGATTTCTAATGGTTGATGATGATGACTCTTCATTATATTTTAATGTTGTTGATACATTTTGTTAAGAACATAAGTTCAAAAATGAAAACAACCTAAAGAATAAAATACTCAGTTTACAAGCAAAAAAAAAAAAAGAATAAGAAATATAAATAAATATTCAAAACAAAAAACGTCATTTCAGCTTCAAAAAAAAAAAAAAAAGTACTTTAAACAAAGGATGGGATCTCCTATTAGATTTAAATTTTTGAGACAATTTTTGGTTAAACATAGGTTAAAATAATGAAAAAGGATTTTCAAAATATTAAAAACCGATTTTCAACTACTATATCAAATAAGAAGTTTTTATAATAGGTGATTTATGTTTCCTGTCAATAAATTGTCAGTTCTCTATTTTTCTATAAAGCTATATACTCAAAAAAACTTAAATATATACATCAAATACTTATCAATAGCTAAAAGAAAAAAATTATTCATAAATTTATATCTATTTTGTTTGTGCAAATAACTTCTTTTTCATATTATTTATTGTCTCTTGTTTATTCACTGACAGATGCTAATATTTAGCGGATATAGTTGGATAACATTTCTAATTATAAAAAATCATTCAGTTTTTTCTTTTTAATACAAATTTTTACCAACAACGCAATTTAATGTCACAGTTGGTGAAAGAGCTAGTGAAAGATATCTATGCTTTTTAAATTTACAAGAAATGTTAGAGAGAAAAAGCTTATATTACCACAATCAAATAAGTAATGTTTCCAGCATTGTGATGGAGGTGACAATTTCAAATTGTAACAAATTAAAGTAATATTTAAACTTCAAACTGCTATCCATGAATTTTAGTGCCAAATTGTTTATGTTTTCATGTACTTAAAAATTTGTAAGTTTTCAAAAGTTTGATTATAGTTTTCAATAGGAAAAGATTATAAAAATTATATAAATTAATTTTATATATTATTTTTACCTTTTCTATTTTACATTTTTAATTAGATTATTCATATTTAAATGGTTTTTTGGATGGCAATTTTGCTCTATGCTACATCAGGAATGGGGAACCTTTTTTCTACTAAGCACCATTTGGATATTTATAATTTCATTCCTGGGCCACACAAAATTGTCGATTTAAAAATTGGACTATTATGTTTGATCAAAAATTTAATCTAATTTACTTCTAATCATTAAGGGTGGGCAACTTTTTCAACTGGCAGACCAATTTCAACTTTCCTCTTTTAAAGGAGAGCCATATATATATATTGTGTGAATTAAAAATAAAGTAACATCATTATTATTAATGACTGTTCCACATTTAATGATATTTTTTCTGATTTGCCTTGAATCTATCTTCATGACATATATTCTCAAATTTCTTTTTATATTCTGGACATACTAATTCTATAATAACTAGAATGCAGTCTTTTATAAACTTCCCTTCAGAAAATGGTTTCAATTTTTTTTTTTTTGTTGTTTTAAATAACTTGCTCTCATAGAATTTTCTGATTTGTTTGTAGTTTTTATAAAACATGTCAGCTATTTGATAAAACTTCTTTTCCAGCTTTCTATTTTAATACTGCTTTCTTCCCCAATAATTTTATTTTAATCAGAATGTTTTGATAAGTGGTATTTCTTAATAATGGGTTCTTTATTAACTGAAATACTTTTCAGACATATCAGGCACATCAATTTACTATTTTTTTCTATATAAAAAAAATATGCCTTTTTTTTTTCAAATGCATGATTATCTGTACCAATTTTTCTTATCCTGTAGAGCCATCCTAATAAAATAAAAAATTGATGCATAATAATAAAATAAAGTAAAATTCAAGCTTTATTTTTGGTAGTTTTACATTCATCTGCAAAAATCACTATAAAAACAAACAAAATGCTCTCAGCATCACTGAAGATTAAATTCTAGTCAGATCCCACAGTATAAAAAATTTGTTGGAATATTACACTTGTGATAGAATAAAGTAGAATTATTATAAAGACTGGTGAGAAAAGAATATGTAGTTGAGAAAATAAATATTTTATTTTACTGTCTCTTAATTTAATATTTACATTGTACTACATACATGTTTAAATAGAAGTTTTATACAGATCCATTTTATATACATTTGTGAAAATGTCTGGGGACTGGATTGAGAGCTTGCAAGGACTGAACATGGCCTACTGGTTGGAAGTTCCTCACTCCTGCTATAATGTATTTCAATGTATGCTAAAATGAATGAATTTCTGAAACCACCTATATTATAGCAGATTCCTTATTTACAAAACAAATATTTTAAAAATGGAATCACATTTCACCATAACTTTTCTAAACATATTATAATTCTGTTTAGACAAACATAATTCAACATTTTTTCTTTTCAAATATAACAAAACAACAACTCAATAATGAACAAATAATAAGCTGTTATTTCCTCATTTATCTCTATTTCACATTCTAATTAGCTCTTTTACCTATTTCTTGATCAATCTCAATATTAAACTAATTTTGTTAAAAAGTATTTTCAAATCTAATATTTTTTTCACTTTTTAAAATTTAAACTCTGTAATACTTTTATTGAATAGCAATGATTTCAATTAAATCTTCTAATTGAAAAAATAATTTATTTTAAACTTGGACTCAAGAATTTCCTCATAAATAAAAACTTAAAAATGACAAAATTTGGCAAAGATAAGTTAAATCCATGTGATTGTTGAAGTAGAGTATGACTTCACTTCAGTTTGCCAAAATGAATATTAAAGAATTGCATTTTATTTTTGAAAACTCAAAAGTGAAGTGTGATAATCTTAACCAAGTGATGGAAATAATAATGACAAGAATCAGTCAGCTTTCTGCAAAATATTATTAACATAATATTAAAAACAATCTAGATTTTATAAAAAAATATATTTATATTTTGGGACAATTAATCTTACAAAATTAAAATATGTATAGAGCATGGAACAAAAATTAAACAAGGGAAGAAAAAAAATTTAAACAAAATATAAAGCAAAAACAATCATTTTGCACCTTTAATTCTATAACTATTTATTTATCATTAAAAAAAAAATCCTTAAAAAATATTAAATTAATTAATCAATAAAAGAAATTGAATTCTTAAAATTCAAAAGTATCATATATAATATTATGAAAAATTACTTAAATGTTATAACAAGAAGATCTGATAACAGCATATTTGATGTACCTACTCCCTTGAAAATTAAAAAACTTCAAGCAATCTTGTGATGAATGCATCTAAATCAACTTACTGCACATTCAAAAATAATGCAATGTGATTTATTTTATTATTAATCCATACTTATATCATTTCAGTGTAATGACTCAAATCATTAAAGAATTCCTTAACTAATTGACATTATGTTAAAAAATTAAATCCCAAAAAATATTCATAAATTACTTATACATGAATTTTTCCAAACAAATTGTCAGTGCATATGTACTCTTCCAAATTGCTTCCAATTCAGATGAATGTAAAAATAGTAAAAAATATTGACTTCCAATTTTGCATAATAAATATTTTTCAAAAATATCAAAAAAAAAAAAAGATTTAAGAACAGTATAAATAATCCATTAAAAGAAAACAACAGCAAGCCATCATCTCCCAATGATCATTATCTTGAGACTGGTTAACAATAAATTAGCTTTCCAAAAAATTTATTTATAAAATGAAAATTCATAACTTTAATAAAATAATTAATATGAAATGTGTGATTTTCTTAATAAAAAGTAAAACAGTAGAGCAAAAAAAAAAAAAATCTAATAAATAAAGTCATTTCAAAACTTAAATTTCACTAAGATTGTGTGTATATATTTCTCTGCCTGAAGATAGGTTCAATTATTAAACATAAGGATATAATAAAATAAAATTAGCATTTCACTTTTATTAAATTACAGCTTAAAAATTGAAAAGCTGCAATGTAAAATAATGAAGTAAAAAATTTAATGAGAATAAATCATACTAATATTAAATCTGCTTGCCATGACCATAACATAAAATTCAAATTTAAAAGGATCTTGTAATTTTTTTTCCAGTTAGCTGAGAATTTCCAAACAAGATTAGGATTTTTTTTTTTAACTAACCTGTCCAGCCACAAGTCCAATAAATAGTCAAAAAAAGAAAAGCCATAAAAGCAGTCACCAATAGAAAACTGATTAGTCTGTTATATAAGTTTTCCAATATATACAGAGGCAAAACTCTCCATATAGTAACGCCACTCAGTGCAAGCCAGAGTAATCAATGGATGCACGAAGGTTTATGCATAAAATCCCTATCTAGTGCCCATTCAACCAATATCTTCCAATATATACAGAGGCAAAACTCTCCATATAGTAACGCCACTCAGTGCAAGCCAGAGTAATCAATGTATGCATGAAGGTTTATGCATAAAATCCCTATCTAGTGCCCATTCAACCAATATCTTCAGACTAGTTTCTAGCTTGTGGCTTTCATCAGTGAGAAGCTTTTGACCTGAAAGCATTGCATTTACCCTTTAGGATCTAATTCAACCCTCCAGCAGCCACATTTTTACCTTATTATCTAACTAAAAGTTTTGAGTCCAAAATGAAAGCACAATAATGTTCTCAATTCAAGCTCATTTGCTTGTACAGTCATAAAAATCTGAACTCAGTTCAGCATCCATACTTTTTGGTGTCTTTGGTTCTTTAATAACCACAGTTACAGTAATCCTTATGGGAAGGATTGGTATGTTAAACCACTAAACACCACATGAACACCATTCTTTATGCTTACACAAACTGTTTACACAGAGGCAAAACCCTCCATATAATAACGCTACTCAGTGCAAGCCAGAATAATCAATGGCTGCAGGAAGATTTGTGCATAAAATTACTATCTAGTGCCTACTCATACAATATCCCAAGACTAGTTGCTAGCTTGTGGCTTTCATAGTGATGATCATGTGATGTTTAGTGATTTAAAATACCAATCCTGCCCAATAGAATTACGATGACTGTGGTTATTAAAGAACCAAAGATAACAAAAAGAATGGATGCTGAAATGAGTTCAAAACTATTTCACTATACAAGCTAATGAGCTTGAATTGAAAACATAATTGTGTTTTTATTTAGGACTCAAAGCTTTATAGTTAGCTAATAAAGTAAAGCGTAGCTGCTGGAGAATTGCATTAGATTCTAAGATCTAGGTGCAGTGCTCTCAGATCCAAAGCTCCTCACTGATGAAAGCGACAACCTAGAAACTAGTCTGGGGATATTGGATGAGTAGGCACTAGATAGAGATTTTATGCACAAGCCTTCTTACAACCATTGATTACTCTGGCTTGTACTGAGTGGCGCTGCTGTAAGGAGTTTTGCCTCTGTGTAAACAGCTTGTGTAAGCATAAAGAATGGTGATCATGTGATGTCTAGTGGTTTTTACCAATATATCTTGTATGTAAATAATATTTTAATTAGCAAAGCGCAGATAGTTGAAAATTGAAATAAATTGAGATACTGCAGAACCTCACTGCACTCGTTAAAATACGTATACGACAGCCAATCAGAATGTCATGATAGCCTTCTAAACGACAATCAAATCCAATTTCTATACCTTATATATTTATTCTTTATTATAGATCTTTACTGTTTATATGCCTATGCACACACACAAATGAAGAAATCTTAATTATTTTTTTTTTAAGTCAGAACACAATTGTGTCATAACGTTAATTATATGTGTACACACACATACTCAAATGCATATTAAAATCAAGTAGATTTCAAAATTTTGTCTGTTTTTCGTGAAAAAGTAAACATTATATTCCGTTATTTCATTTTTTTTTCCTTATGTGTCATAGCATCAGCCGGAAAGCGAACCCGCTAACCCGGGTCAACTGCTTGTAAAGCAGCTGTCGCTGACCTCTCGACCACCAATGCTTTTATTTATTGGAACATTGTTTTAAAAATGCATTTCTTTTGTTTTGCTGTTATTAAATAAATACACCAAAAAGCTAGCACTTCGAGATTCGAGAGATCATGTGACATTCGAGCATAGGAAGTGCCGGATTTAATTTTGATTCAAAAAAAAATCTTCAGTTTTCGAAATTGTCATTTTATCATTGTTGTTAAATCGCATAGGATTTTTGTTATTTTTGCTTTAGAAGAACACACATATATTGTATATAAAAAAGGGTAAAGTAGAATTTCAACACTTCCAATGCAATTAAGTTTATATTTTTGCGAGTGTGAATATATATAATATATTATATTAAGGAAACGAAAATTCACTGCAAAAATCAAATAACTTAATCACATGATGGATTAATGAAACTCGGTCATATACACACACAAAAAGAATCCCGATCATCTGGGCTATGATTTGGTATTGAAAATATCACGTACAAGCGAGCCTTCACTACTGATGACGATAATTGGTCGAGTTCTCATCTCACGTTATAATCGATATTTATTAAAAATAAATAATTGAATAGTTTTATTGCAATGGAGTTTATAAGCCGGAAGTATCAAACCTTACGCTCCAGAGTCGGTCATTATAGCACTTCATTAAAACACCAGGACACCAATATTTATTTATTTAATAGCCATATACTAATATTTTTTCATATGCTTGTTAAAAGAATTGTAGAAAAAAATTAAATATTGTTAGGATTAAACCGCTATATTACAATTAAAATGGAAATAATTTTTAAAAAAATTTTGGAACGATTATATCCCTAATTGAATACATTTAACAGTCATAGAAATGAATCGAGACTTTTTAAAAATAAAAAAAACTAATTTTTAAATGCTAATTAAAAAAAAATTCCAAATTTTTTTGAATCAAGCTTCTAATTGGCATTTAATTATTTTTCACATCTCTAGAAACAACATTTTTTAGACCCCTTTCTCACTTTTAATTATCAACATGAAGATATCTTTGCCCTTCATCTAAATCAGACAGTTCATTACCAAGGATTTTTTGCTTTAAATAAAAAAATCGCTTAATGAGCTCATTGCACTTGGAAATTTTTTTTTTTTTTAGTGTATTGTAAAGGTAATATGACACAATGGCGGAAATCAGAAATTTGTTCCCATCTCACCCTCCCTTCCTCCGTTCAAAACTAAGAAATGCCATTTAAAAAGCAAAACAAATTATGACATTTATTTAGATCAAATAAGAAATAAACTCAATAATAAAATTTCAAAATAAAATAACAAAATATAATAATAAAGTGAAAATAAATTTCATTTAAATAAACTATTATTTGGCAGATGTGGGTGACCGGGATGTACAGTGTAGGTGTCGTTAATCATGTATTAGAGCTGTCAGATTCAAGACTTGAGAAACATTTCCTCCAGCTTTCTGCCTCGCTAATAACACTAGATTAACTAGGATAGCATTTGCTCTAAAATTATATCGACTTTAAAAATAAGCTGTTATTTTCAGTCGTTGAGTTCTTTCTATTTGCTACATCCATCAGTCTATCATTATCAAACTATAATTTGCGTTTCATTGTGCACCGGTTTCAAATCCTAATCTGAATTTAAAACTATAAGTAATATCAAGTGAAATTGCAGTTAACAATGCATAATCAAATAATATCCTGAAAATAAGAATTTACTATTAAAATAATCTTATGTCTAGTCGACTAACTGCCTGTGATGTTCGCAACTTGAGATTTCACAATTAAGTCAGGTTAATGTTGATTTGTATTTCAAGTTATAATCAAGAGTTAGGATACTTTTATTTTGGATAGTTTGTCCATCGCCATCTAACTCTGGTCAGTGAATAGGTATCTAGCTAAGTCAGATAAGCATTGATGCTCTGATTATTAAAAAAAAAAATTGTAATAGGATGTAGTCTTTAATATTAATAGTGAAAGTATTTATCACTTTTATGGAATGAAGCCATTATTACTTTTAGCTTACTTACATATTTAAAAAACCCATCTTACATGCACATATGCAAAAAAATAATCTAAGTAATATCAAAAATTATAATAATAAATAATTATAAAGTAAGGATATACAGGGCATAAGTAAAGCAATCCAAGTAAATCTTAAATATGTGCAATGATTATTGTACTTGTAACAGTCAGAAAACGTGTGACTCTTTAAACATAGTGCAGAATTCGACCACCACACAGAATGGCAGCACTTTCAAGGTAGCGAAGCCACCCGTAGTACTGAGTTCGAAAGTAGTTTATCGGTTCCACAATACAATCTACGAAACAACGCATCTGATGCGACATTAGTAAACATTTCTTTAGGCATGGTGGTCAGGGATATGCAAGAGATTCATGATTTTATTTTCGAGTTAGCCAATAATCAAACTAATATTAATTAAACCTTCATATTTACATAATCGAGGAAATATTATATAGAATGGGTATCGAATAAATAAAACGTAACTGCAGACGTATAGTTTAAAATTATTTATTGAAACATTTTAATAAAAAAATCATTTACTAATAATATTTTATAGATTTAAAGTTTCAGTAGCGGGATTTGCGATACTATTATATATTAAAGAATACATTTATTTATTTAGACATATTTTATATTTAATACCTCAGTAGCGGTATTTCCAATACTGTAATGTTTACAAAAAGAAAGACATTTATTTGATGACGTAATCTAGCTACCTAAAATTCTTGAGCAAGTATTTCTAATGCATGCCTTTAGGTATTTATACCTTTGCAATGCAAGAGTCTAAAGTAAAATTTATAAGAGTAGCGGCGGACATATATTTATTTAATTAAAATCAACATTTATTTGAGAGTGAGTTATGGAATGGCAGTATATTGAAACTGCATAGCCATGAATGAGTTTATAAGAACGAGAACAATGGGCTGGCATTTGCCATCGGCCCAAAGAGGTAAGGCATCATATAAGCATAACCAGGGACAAGCGGTTCGTGCCGCGGTTGCCTGTGGCTTTCATCAAGCCCTACGGGAGCATTTATTATGTCCGCTTGTGTAGGACGACTGGGGTTAATTTCAACCCTATAGAATCCGGAATATTCAAGGCTTGTAATGGGTCATCACGTCTCTAAAACGTAACACATGTATAATATATAGACGATTCTGGTAAGATTTAAATATATTTCTAACTCGGCCCTACATTATCAACATTTAATAAAGAATGTTGGTGACTCTCAAAAAAATGTAATTTTATGGAATTATTAATTAAGATTTAATAAATATAAAACATATATAAACTGGGTGATTATTACAACTAATACGCCAGCCATTTGCTAAGTAGTAGACCCCTGCATTACAATAAATGAAGCATTGAATGCGTGTCGATTTATATGAAAATTAAGTTATTTTTGTAAGTAAATATTAATGAAAATTTGACATGCATTCACTGTTTCAAGCGATCATAAATTTAAACTTAGAAAATTATGAGCATGCGATAATTATATGATAAAATGTAGATTTTAGAAATACGCACCCAAGAAAGATAGAGTGAGGTAAGCTAGATTATTAGAGAAATTTACACAATAAATTAATTATTAGATTTTAGTTTTACAAATGATAATTTTACATTTTATAAGTTATATAAGTAGTATGAAGAATGAGCTATAGCATATTAGTAGAGTACTCTAGAGAATTTGGACACAGGTACCTGTTTTATGAGAAGTTTTCCGATTCCATTGGTCTGTAGCAAATTGTTCATGATTAGCAGTTCTTTCCTATATTGAGGTGGTTCATTTAATTTAACAACAGCAGCAGCTTTCTCATTATTTTAGGCAGATCTTCGTGGTTGATTTCACGAAGAGCAATGGAAGATTTGGCATCCGATGGGCCATCTCCCGGGCGGAGAATAGTCTGGGCGCTTTCACTCGGTCATACCGTGGCAGGAACAATTTATTTAATATTTTGGAGACTCTCAACTGATCGAGAGCAGAGCTAAAGTTAAAGTGCCTGTTTTTAGCAAGTCTAAGATGGCCTCTTTTCTTAGATCTTAATCTTTCACATTTTTGTCATAGTTTATTTTTGGATTCCACTTAATCTGCCCTGAGGATAATCAATGCATTTTTGTTAATTCTAATTAGAGAAAACTGCCGTTCTATTGAATTAGATTTTAGGGAATTTTTCTTTTTAATTAATCTATTATCTCTCACCGACCATTTTTTTTTAAAATTTCAAAGACAAAAAGGGAACATACGATTACTTTTACTTTTAATTAAATATTACATCAGATTTCTAAAATTATTATTAAATGAAATTTAAACAAAGCAATAAATAACATATTTTACAATTTAAAATAAATGGTTAAAAATATATATTTTTTTATATAACTAAAAGAAATCTAAATTATATTACTTATCTTTATTTATTGCCTTAAATTTGAGATCGAAATGTGTGCGTGTTTATGTTGAATTCTACATATATCTATACATTTTTAATATTGCTACACACACAATTCGATACCAAAAAGTTTAAATTTGGGTAGGATAGAGCGGTGAGTGAGAGACGATAGAAAAAGGTGAAACTTAAGATTCGATATCGATATGAATCTTACTGTTTCATACTTTACTTTTATGTTTTACTATACCTGCTAACTTAAAAAAAAAAATCTATATTTAGCTCCTTATATTATCAAAATTATATCTATTGAATTATGACTGGCTAGATTATATGTTGATTTACCTATTGTTCAAAATTATATCAGTGCAAACATTAAAATATTGTCCCTTAAATATCATAAAAAAATTGAATAACATAAAAAATTAATTAAAATTTCCAAACTTAAACCTAAAGATCAACCAAAATTCAGAGATAATCTTATCTCTAAGCATAAGCTAATTCTTAAATATTGTATGATGATCTGAAGTTCTGTATATGGTAGAATTGAGCTGAAAGATGCACTGATAAAAAAACAAGAAAATATGCATACAATGTGTATATATATTAAACTTTCTGCCATAAAGCACATAGAGAACTACAATCAATCAATAATATTTGATCCTCATCAGAGGAGGTTTATCATTGCTTGCAATTATTTTAATATAATTTATTCTAGCAAATCAACTTTAAAAATTTCACCATACAACTTAAATAAGCTCTTTAATATTAAAATGCATACAATAATATCAATTTACATAAAAAATAAAACAAAGGACAAAACTGTTATTAATTAAATTTTGTAGTGTTCAATAACATTTTGCATTTAATTTTGAGAAAAACAATCATTACTCTAAGATAGTGGTTCTCAATCAGCGGAAGGGATTATAAATTCAAAATGGATGGAATTTGATCTTTCTAAAACTATAATCCTAGATTGCATATCTACAGAATAACAGTCCATTTGGAAGGGAGGTATAAATTCAAACTGATGAAATTTGATCTTTCTAAAACTATTAATTCTACTTTATTCATAAATTAAATAAAATTATAAAGATAAATATTTCACATTTTTATTTGTGGAAATATTCCATTTTATAGTTTCTATTTGATTTTTTTTCATTCATTCATTGATTTGAAGCCCATCACAAATGTTAACGATGATTCATACATTCATTATGAATTCACATCCATCATCATCAATGACCCTGATTAGAATTAAAATCAGGAAAGTGTTTTTATTACAAAGTTGCAAAAATTAATCATTACAATTAAGTCTAATCTTTTTAAAATATATATATATTATTTCTTATAGTCACTAATTTTTCATTCTGGTGTAAATAATTTAAAAATATGTAATATATATTCTTTTAATTATGATTACTTAATAATTCTTTTCTTCTATTTATAACACCAAGTTTAAATAATAAAGCATAAATACTCCATTTATTTGTAAATACAAGTTTCCCACAATAGTCAGAGATAAAAGTTACATCAAAATTCAATTATATTTTTCTTTATAGATAACATATTAACGCTCATTTGACCAATTCCTTCAAATCTTTTTTTTTTTTTTAGCTAAAAATTCTACAGTTATCTAGGGAAACATATCTATCTTCATATCAGACTCAAAAATCTCTGTATAGTTTTCAAGTACAGTACTGTTTACTTCTTTTAATGTGTAGACATATTTAATTAAAGCAATATTGAAAAAATA
The DNA here is from genome assembly GCA_028023455.1 of Epiperipatus broadwayi. Classification (NCBI taxonomy): domain Eukaryota; kingdom Metazoa; phylum Onychophora; class Udeonychophora; order Euonychophora; family Peripatidae; genus Epiperipatus; species Epiperipatus broadwayi. Next base: position 3,062,245 of record JAQFVV010000108.1, read on the forward strand.
TATATTGTAATCAATTTTTCTCATCATCAATAATCTATCATACAATTCTGACTTAAAACATTTTCCTTTGTCTTTTATTCTTAAAACAATAATTGCTTTATAATTACAAACCATCATTCATTTTTCCAAGAGCAATATACTATTGCTCTCATTTCATTCAATATCTAATCTCTTCATTTCAAATAATAACTAATTTTTCGGTTTATTTATCAATGTAATTGTCTACAAACGTATTTTTACAATATTCTTCACATTTAATGGCCTTGATGTCTAGACAGATCATTTCAATCCTGATAATTCCAAATTTGCTTGTTCTAAAAACTTCATACACACCAAAACACTCTTATTTTTAAACTGGATAAACCGTTTCATTTTTCTCAAACTATAATTATCTTTAACTCTGCATATATAAATAAAAAATGATCATAATTGCCAATGAAAGAAGCTATATTTTTAAAAAAAATCATAACAAATGCAAATCACAAAAAAAAAAAAGTATAATTTCTAGAATAATAAACATTACTATATTTATTATGACTAAATCCAAATTTAGCTAATGTTAATGTTGCTTAAACATTATTAGTCAACAAAGGTAAAAAGTTCAAATAAATGAAAAATAATCTGATTTCAACATTACTCTGATAATTTCAACATTATCCACTGATGTCAAGTTAATTAATCCTTTTCTTCTTTAAATCACCAAGTTTAAATAATAAAGGATATTGAAAAAAACTTTAGTTATAAAATATTTGATAGTTTATTTGTTTTTGTTTTTATTCTTATAATATTTGAAGAGGAAATGCTAAATTTTTATGAAGTATAAAAAGGTATGATTTGACATTAAATCAACCCCAATGCAGACACATGCATATCTATAGAATATAGCAAGAAGGTAAGCATTATTTGCTAATGAGCATCACATTCGCTCCACGAATCTAATATAATTATTTTAATTCATTAAATACACAAAATGTGGAGCATCTAGCAGTGTTACTGCCATTAATCAATTCCGAAATAGCACATAATAATTATACTATAAGGAAATACTTAGAATTTGGCTTAAAATTTATCTGTATCGCTTAAGAAATATAATTATAGATTTACAGTATATTTTAAGAGTTATTATGGGTCCAAATATTCATTGCACATATACAGTAGAAAATTGCTCTAGCTTAAAGTCAAATAAATACTATTTATAATTATTTACTAGGCCATATTATGGATAGCAATATTATCACTGGTGAAAAATATTAAGTACAGAAGGGAGTTTGCCTGTTTCTTTAGAACAAACGAAAACAATGAGAGCATGTACACCTGGGTCTCGTTTTATGCAGATTATTTTAATGCAATTTTGAAGTTATGCGATTCATGTTTCTTCTTAATATTTTTCATATTTCACTATATTTATTAGATATCAAAAAATTTAAATTATTAATAACTTATTTTGATTTAAAATACTTTTTTTTAAAAAATATATATATATATAACATTATATTAGCAGCTAACGTGAATATGGCCTGAAGCTGTATTTAGAATAAATAACCTACTTATACTAATGAGTAAATAATAATAATAAATTTATACTTACATATAAAAATATCACAATAAATATTCAAAAATTTTAAACTTTTAAAACTTATTTTGTTAGGTATAACAGAAATAAATAATGTAGATTTTTAAAATAAATAACGAAGATTTTATTGATTTTATAAACTGAAAATAATATTTCTAATGATAATGTATAATCTTTTTGTTTTGATTGTGCTCTTATTTTTTTTAATATAGAAACAAAATGTGAACATTTAAAATTTATTTCAGTAGTAAAAATCAGTTGTCAACAGAAAACCATTAACACAGCACAAGACTGAAATTGGCACTAGTTGTGTAAATGGGATGGAGCAGAATATGGGAAAACTTAGAGTGGGGAATGGAAAATAAAGTGGCTAACAAGTTTCTCTGGACATAATTGCTGAGAGATTCTTGACTTCATTCAAGGAGAAGCTACATCACATCGATGAATCTGATTTCTTACCAGTTTACAAATGAACCACATATTGTCAAAAAATATGTATGAAAAAATGTCAAATTAAATACTGTAGTTAATAAAAAAAAAGTAAAAAAAGTTTGTCTTGTACCAATTTTTTTCAAATATTTGATATTTTTTATTAGTCATACTTTATTTCCTTATTTTTTTAATGCGAATTTTAAAGTAATTTTTCCTTGTTGCTTTGCTTTTATGCGAATTCTGAAAATTACAGACCCTATCCCCCATTTTTCAAGGTAAGTCAAGTCTATTTTTGTGCGATTTTTTTTAATGTGGGTTTTCTGTGGAACCTATTTATCGCATAAAACGAGACCCAGGTGTATATCTCTCTCTGAGAATTAATAATTCGCCAAACTCCGTTCTGATTACTTTAGCATAAATCAAACATAACTATGATAAATGGCTTAAATAACATCTAAATAATAAATAAGAAGTCAATACACTTATTAGTAAAGTTTTAGGTTTAAACATTACATATTAAAATAAATATATGCATGTGTATTTTTATAATAATGATAATGATGATCAAGCAAGATTGGATAAAGTGACTAATTAAAAATAAAAATACATAGCAGATTTACTTTTACATAACAAGAGTTATACAGGAAACATAATGAGTGCTAGCTTGATAGTTACTTTAAAGAATGAATGATATTTTAGCATGCTTTACCGTAATTCTCGAGAGGAGATTCTAGTAAAAGTTCGGGTACGAGTAGCTTCTCTGAGCACAATTCCTATTCTTCATGGATGGTTGCGAATCTGGCTTTTCTTGCTTTCTGATGCCATTCAGTGGATGTGGCTTCACCATTTTAATGCAGCTTATTAGATACAATTGGCTTACGGCTGGAGTGTCTTACTGGGTACAGCTTCATTATAGCTGAGGTGGCTTATTGGATATAGCTTCGTTATAGCAGGGTGGCTTCTGGATACAGCTCCATTATTATATATGCGGCTAGTTTATACTTATAGGGTGGCTGTATGGGTTCTTGGGCATAAGATGATAGCTGTTGTTACCAGTTGTAGAAGCTGCAGTAGAAGATACAGCAAATCTATCTTCCACTAGCCGACGGTTCTCATCTTAGCAATAATAAAGAAAACTTTTAATAATATTTTCTGTGATATATACTTTCTTATATATGTATACAGTTATCCTCTTTTAATAATAAAAACTGCAAGTTTTTATATCTATATTTAGTACACACCCCTATTTCTTTCTTGTGCTTACTACATCACTTGTTTACTACTTCGAACCTTGTGCTCTCAATTATCGTTTACCACCTCTAAAGAAACTCTCCTGGAGTCCCTGTAAATGGCCAATTTAGGATTTACAACCGACTGATTTCTAAATTGAATTTTAGCTATAAGGCTAATTAAAGTAAAATGTTATTTTGGTTAACTGTGAAAACTCGTAAACAACTTTATAGTCTGCAGTTTTAAACAAAATCACAAACCTAAAATAATTTTAAGAAAATGCTAATATAGTCAATCTTTGACTAAAACATAATTTTAAGCAAGTTTTAACTCGTATATAACTTTATTGTCGGCACTTCTAACAAAGAATAAAAGTGGGAAATAGTTTTAATTAAAGCCAAGCTGTTCAATCTTTAATGAAATATTACTTTGAACAAATATTAACTTGTAACCAACTTGACCATCTATATTTTTAATGAAAAATAAACTTGAAATAATTTTAAAAGAATATTTAAGACTAATATTGTAACGGTCAGGTTTATACATTTGCTCAACAGACCGAGAGTCCTCCGAGACAGAGAACCAAAAGCTGACCAAGTCGGGATAGTAATATCCTACATCAGATCATACCTCCACTCTCTTACTCGTGCTTCCAAGTCAACCCATAGCGAACGATATGCCTGAGGTTACACTCGATATCTCTTTATTCGCGTTCCAGCAATAGCAAAGCAGTAAAACATGAGACCCCCCCCCCATTACATATTATATAACTTAACTAGTGATTCATAAGGTAATGAGCAAGAATGGAGACTGGGACAAATTTATGTTTCATAAATTTAATGTAACAATAAATTATAAAACAAAATAAATTTAATATAGTACTTAATAAATTATAAAGTAAAATAAATTGGGTATAGCTTGCTCACACACAGGTGAGTGAATACTCAGGGTTATGAAGAATATATTACAGCAATTTATATAGTGATCACATGCAGATGAGTGACTCAGGGTTACAAAGCTAATTATACAGGGCTCACACGCAGTTGGGTGGTTCAGGGTCATAAAATAATATCATAAAGCAATTTATATAATACTTACAGGCAGGTGAGTGGCTTTTGGGTTTACAAAATGTTTAATTAGTCTATGACTTTTTAATAGGCTTATACCATCTTCCATGTCTTAACTAACGCTATGCTCTATATAGTGGAAATCAGTAATAGTTAGAACCATCAATTTATTGGTAACTGATAGGGATTATATTATTATTTTTACTAAGTTTAAACTCAGCTATAAAGATATTTGCATGATATATAATTGCTACACAAATAAACACATTAATTCAGATTCCAAATCGGATCAAAGCCGAAGTTACTTTCTAGGAAAGCTGAACTGAGGTGTGGCAGCCGAATGTCAGATTCTAGTGCGTTATAAACTATAGTATCAGAATAAATGCACCTCGAATGTATTCTTAATTGAGGTTTATTACCTAATAAACGGTTCCCCAGACCGAGCTGCTTGCTATAATATGAAGAGGCCTTTTATTCAAGGGAGCAGAAGAGTGGCTTATGAGCCCTTTGGAATGCTTTGGTTCCTTTAAATACAAATAAATGTCACATTTGCCTAAACTTTCGAGGCATGACTTGACGTGGAAATGATCCTGATGTAGGCCATTATAGGTATAGCAAGAAGAGATGCATATTTATGCTAACTAGCAACACATTCGCAATGCTAAATTAATATTTCATAAATTAATTACGCCAAAATCTTAGCTTCTTTCAGTGCTACTACCACTGGTCAGTTCACAAGCGATGTTATTGAATCACATGATAAAGGCGATAATGAGAATCTGATTTAAGGGTCTCTGCATAGCTTCTTAATCTTTAATGAAATGGAATTATAGTAAAAATTTAAAGATTTACTAGAACTTGAAACATTAATTATATGTCGTATAATTTACATCTAATATCAAACGAACTGATTTTTAAATAATCTACATCACATATGGATTCTTAAATAGCTCACGCAAAATATTGATTCTTAAATAAATTACTCAAATATTAATTCTATATAACTCGTAAAATATCTATTTCAAATAACTTACGCAAATATGTGTTTTAAATAACATACGCAAAATATGTGTTTTAAATAACATACGTAAAGTATACATTTTAAATAGCTTGAGCAAATATTTTCATTTTAAATAACTGCGCAAAGATGCATTTTAAATAACTTATTTTGGGCATTATAAGCAAATGATTCACTCTAGCATAAATAATAGTTTTATTTCAGAAGGGAGTTTTGCCTACATTCTTTATATTACAATAATCTGATAATAAAAAGGTGCTTAATCGTGCCTCCGATAATTATTAATCTACAAAACTCCGTTCTGATGAACATAGCATAAATTAATAAACATGAACTTAACTAAAGATAGATGGCATAAAAACAAATTGCATAAAACGATAAAGTTATAATTTAGAAATGAAAAATGTGTTTGAATGGTTTTATAGAAACTAAATATTTATGCTTACTTTAAAATATTAATGGTCAAGCAAGAATTTTGAAAGTGTTCTAAGATTTAAATAAATTTAATATAAACAGTTTAGTGTAACATTTAAATGGTATAATTAATTATGGGATTGATTAGTTAGCTAACTTTTAATTTAGAATGGGTTTAGTAATGGAATTAAATATTCTGCAGAATGATTTACTGGTAAAGTCTTTTAAGGCATTCTTTACTGTGCTTCTTTCTATCAAATCAGGCTGTGGCTTTTCTAGGTTTGAGTCTGGATGCAGCTTTGTAAATTTACTTGGTGGCAGCTTTCCTCCATCACTTTGTTCAAGGAACTCTGGCATTTCAGGTGTAGCTTCTTTCTCTATCACGGGCTGGACTCGGCTGAGGTTGATGTTTTCTCTCACTGGTAGCAGCTTGTCCGGGACAAGTAGATGGTTGTCTCTTGTCTCTAGCCAACGGTCATCATTTGAACAGCTTGGGTAATGGCTTTCTAGAATTCAGCTTGCTAAATTAATGCAGGAACGGCTTTTTTAATTATTTTTGGCATTGGTCTTTCAGGAAAATATCAGCAGCAGCAACAACAATTATTTATGGCTATTACAGGCCTTTTTTATATTCTACTTTTGACAGTAGGTCCCTCCTCTTTTACTTTTGCCACATCACTTGTTTACTGGTTCGAACTTTGCCTTTAACTAAATATTTACTTAGTTTTTAATATTTCCTATATTTAAATCTGGGCTTAAAAGTTCTATTATTCCAATTTGCATCACAGCTACATCCAGGGATAAAGATATATTCCCAAGAGTTTTGCAAAGCACTTAGTGTGGATTTATGCCTGACTGAATTTTATAATTTATCTTAGTTATAATTTTAAATGGATCAAGTTTCAGCCAAAAGATTATTTTTAGACGAAATGTTAAAACTCGTAAACAACTTACTGCTTGTGTAATTTTAAACAAACAATAGAACTGAAAATTATTTAACTTGAAAATTATTTAAAATGAATATTGAAACTTAAATAAGTAATTTTATAAATTTAAACTTATTATTCTGTTATATATATATATAAATTCTAACTACACACCATTATGTTCACTTCAGTTTTAACAAACATAAAAGAATATGTGCGTATATAAATATTTAAGTCTGTATTTTCATATTATAATTAATAGGGTGATTATACACGCACATACTCTGCAATATTATAAGCACACTCAATGTTTTAAATTAAAGAAATACACGCAATCTGAGTGCAATGAAATACACTATTATAGAATATAATAGGTGAAACAGATCTGTTTCAATATTTTAAATATATGATTTTATTTTTTACTAAGTTTAAATATAATTCTATATGTAAATTCAAGCTGCACAGACTGATAGATTTACACAATTTTAATAAATGGAGGGCTATGTGTGCATATATATTATCCTTATTGGCATCTATATTGCAATGAAATAGGAACTTATACAAGCACATACTCTATAATTTTTAAGAGCACAAGTTCGGAGTTCTGAATTAAAGAAATACACGCAATTTGGAGTGAAATAACTTACAAATAAATATACTACTATGACTATTATAGATGAAATAGGTGGATCTTTAGATCTGACTGTTTCAATATTTTGAATACATTTCAAGCCTTATCGACCATTTGCATCTTCTTAAACAAAAGGACAAAGGTATATTTTCATTAAAACTAATCAGGCAAAGCAAACCCATATTGATTTTGCCATGGACAAGATGTTGTAAAAACATTCCTGAAATAACTCGGCAGGATATAAATGGGGCCAAAAATTAAGATTAAAAAAAAAAGTTCTATTAAAAGTTGTGCTGCTAATATACTCCATGCCACTAAAAATATGATGCCTGAGTAGAGGAATAAAACCACCCTTTTCCCCAGTCTTTAGAACTATCTCCTCACCAGAATGCCATTAGCTCCTACCACCTGATGAACTGCCCACAATGTAAATGAAAGCATAAGCCTTAGGGAAAGCTTCCTACCACCAAAGAAATTAACCAACACAAATGGAGTCCATTGATCGCCATCCCCCGCAATACCGCAAAGTAAAATATAATTGCCGCACCCAAAGACTTTATAGTATCTCAAACTAGTCTCCAACTCTAGAATTAACTTTTCCTTATGCCTTTTGAATTATGCCTAGATATATTGTTTTTCATCGAGCTGGCATGGTATGATGCCATTGACCCCTCATGTATTAAATATGTAAATGACTCTCTAAATGCTTATCTTTATAACTATCTATTTATTTCATGCTCTATATTTTTCATATATCAGGCTTTGGTGTGGTAAAATTATTTATGATTACTAATTATATTTTGCATTTAACCTATTTAAAATTAAGATGTCAATCAAACTTAAACTTCGCGAGTCCGTTTGTTAAACCCTTTTAAAAATACAACCCCTCTTCTTTTATTGGGGTTCCTTAATAGCTTACCCATTTATTTATTATAAATACATACACCTGCCAGGTTGCTTGTCTTTTATATAATATGTTTTGAAAAGTTATATTTAATCTGGGTAGAATAAAATGAGTTTATTAATTGTTCTAATAGAAATCTATCTGGTTGGTAACACTCCCAAATAAATTGTTATATTTTTTTTGTTGCCTCAATGAAATGACTGCCATTTACTTTCATAGCCATAATCTAATCTCACCTTCATGAAATGTTGTTGGTCGAATATAAACCCTACCTAGTAAACGCATATGGGATTTCTTGCTTAGAAGTTTTTTTCTATTTTGAGTGGAAAGGAGGTAAACTCAAAATTTATTTCATTAATTAATAAATAATGTAGATATTTTAGTATAGCATAGTTAGTGCTCGTTTAGAATTTAAGCAATATCATTAAAGTCAGAGTCATTTTAATACAAGCATTAAAGTTAGTTCAACATCGATAATGACATATTTTTTTTTGCATTGCTGACATTGGCCGGTATCTCAAACTCAAGTGCTTGTAATATAGGATATTCAGAAGTCTGAACCCATAGATTATATATATATATATTTCAATATCAGGAAATCTCACCACATTGAAAGTCGCTCTTTAAAGAATGGTATGCTCTGCATAGCCTTTGCACCATCCTACCTGTTTTATCTAAGAACTGCTCTGAATGAAAAGAGGGTCTTAGCCATGTTTCTTTTCTTTATGAGGCACTACTTGTAAATCAGTACAAAGATCATCCATATAATGGCTGTGATGTCAATACCATTCTATATATTGTAATTTTGCTCTCTGCTTTGTGAAGTCATTCTTTAATGTTATAATAGATCATAAACCTGTGCTCTGCTGAAGTATATTAAATTTTCTGTCTTAACGAGTTCCGCTCATCTTTTGAACTGTCTTATATTTTCATCAAATCCCACATGAGTGTTTATTTGTATAATTATTGTCAATAATTGTGACCCTGAGAATTTAAGCAATCTTCTCATAAATAGGAATAAATAAAGTATCTCTTGTAATGTCTTGCTGTAAAATAAATAATATATATATGCGATGAATCACAATGATGTTTTCTCGACCTTTTGTTTTGATATAAATGTAAACAATCGAGGGATATGAGTTTAGTGTATATAATTCGGTCATTGAGCCTTATATATATATGTAAAAGCATTAATGCAATTATGAAATAAAGAATCTGATATTGGCATATTAACACCGCACCTACGCACCTACATCACTGTGTATCTTTCTTTTAATATATCTATGCATTTAGTCCAGAAAGAGCTTGTGATACCTTGATTGTATTGAATATTATGGAGTGTATTACCATGACAGCATATATTCACCATTAACACACAAACTTATATAACTTCTGTATTTATATAATTGTTAGTTGTATTATTAAAATATATCTTATACTTATCCAGTTTTCTTGTTTGAATCACTTTCTCATCCACTTCCTTTATCAAATATAGTGGTTAAGCTTCCAAGTCTTGGGATGGGATTTAAACCCAGGTAGGTATCCCAAATATAAAATGATCATTTATCCCATTGTTTGAATATTTGAATAGTCTCTTTAGTTTATATGAAAGATATCTTCACCCATGGCATTATATCATTCATCTTTATAGTCTTTTGTCTTCTATGCTGTGTCTCCAGGCCAGGAATTGAAGAAGTTCATTGTATCCCCATAGATGTTGCTAATAATCTGGAGAATGGGCAAAATAAGTTTGAACTCAGGATTGTCCTTGATCTTTACATCTCAGGCTGTACTGAGTTTAGGGTATTATTACTTAGATTCTAGATCATGTGAATGAGTAGACATGTTTGACCAGTACAATGCCGGTGACATAAAATTTCTAACGGCCTGCAAAAATCTTTTTTGTTTAGTCGATGTCACATAAATTTGGCTAAATAGGAATCTATGTATTATCTGTTTTCCTGGTGTTTTTTGTTCCCCATTTGGCTAGCCTGTCATAGTTTTTTTATGTTTTGTTTATGCTTGCCAGTAGTTGGATTTACACAAAATTAAAGCAGAGATTTACTTGAGGATGTTCAAATCCTGCATTTCTTAATTCATCAGTTTTACCATCTGCAACATTTTTTTTTATGCCAAAAATAGACGCTGGTCTATCTACAACAGTTAAAGCTGACTTTAAACAAAATACAAAAATGTTTTGAGTGATGGTATTTAGATATTATAATATAAATAAATAAAAAAAGTTCAAATAAACCTTCTGAATAGAATTTATAATTGATTGCTTTTTTTTTTTTTAAACTTAACAATTAACACATATTGCTAAAATAAAATTGGAAAAAAAACATAAACAAATACTTGTAAGGCCCCTAAAACTGTATAATTAAAATAAATAACAGCAGAGCTTTGTTTTCAGGATAATATACAAGTACCAAAAATATTATTTAATAATATGTTTCTTTTGAGTTTTATTTTTTTAAAAAATCAAAATTCTATTAAGCAATTGTAATTTCATAGGTTTTATACTGATACATATATGTATACATATATCTACCTACATAGTTAAAGTTATCGGCATCTCTAGGTAAATGATATTCAATATCAAGGGCAAAGTACTTTAATAAGTCAGAATGATTATGACAATGTAGTTCACAATTAATACAAATAATAATAATAATATCACAATATATATAAGTAATTATGATAATATTAAATAGTGCTATCACACTTATAACGTAAAGCTTATGGTTGATAAGGAATTTGCTCAGAGCTTCTTCTGGCTTAGTAATGTAAATACCTTATTGATGTGAATGCCTAGAAAAAGTGAATAGGATTATGCCTAATAGTAGGTTACAATAATTTAACAGATATTTACTAAGTTATTTAATTTCAGTGATCTGAAGTGAAACTTATGGGAAAGAAAAAAAGGTATCAAAGAAGGTCATGAAGATTTAAAAATAATCATTATAATGTGAAGCCTGAATGAATTAAATTGTGTATTAAAATGAAATTATGCTTACAATATTAAAAGAAGCTTAAGGCTCATTTAAAATATATATATAATACCTTTTTATTAGCTCTAAAAAAAATTTCAGTAGAGATATTAAAATGTTTAAATCTATTTAGATGAGGTAATTTCTTCAATGCATAATTATATTTTCTAAGTACTATGTTATGCCCAGATGTTTTTTCTGATAGTGAGAACATCCAATTAAAAGTAGCTAAATATCCATTTACTGACCAATAATATATAATGAGCTAGATTATTTATTAACTGAATATCTGAAAAATCTTTATCTTGCTTGGGAATTCCTCAAATATAAGATGTGAATCTAATGGTCTTCTCAAAAAAAAAAAAAAATTTAGTTACTAGAGCAATAATATAAACTTTTCATTAACAGATAAAAGCCAGATTAAAATCAGCTGCAAGATTTTTTTCTAAATATATACTAATATATAGAGTATATGAGCACAGACTTTCACACAACCCGCCACTCTCCACACTATCTCACAACACTGATACACTTGAACACATATATGTTGAAAAGATAAATAATCACCAACATATGTATTTCATGCCAAAACAGCAATCATCAGTTGGTCCAGATTACCATCTCCACACATATATGCTATAAGTGCTCAGATACATATTAAGATAGCCAAACCTCATACTTTAATGGACAGGCTTCAATCTACCCCACACTAGAACTCTTCAACCATCCACCCAATTAAAAATCTGATGATGGAATGCTCAAAGGCCACCCTGAGGCCGAGATTCTTGTCACACCCATGTTGACCTAAGGTCAATCTGACACCTCATGTACAGGACATAATCCATTTAATACACATACAAGGGATGGGCAGACATCTCTACTATGTAATAACTGAAACACACAGGCTTATTATATACCTGTGCCTATTTGTTTCCCCCGCCCCAAATTTTCTCTATTACAAATGCATAATAAATTATTAATTGAGCTTAAAATTGAATTAGATAAATTGAGACAGAATAAACTGTGTTAAAGATGGCAAGCAATGACAAACTATCAATTACGATGATCAAGTATTATGCTTAGTTGTATTACTTATTTTAATGTCTAGTTATTCTATTTGTCTTTTGGGCAGAGAATTTAATTTGCTGTACATATCTAAAAAAAAAACTGAAATAAATACACTAAATTTTATTTTTTGAAAAAAAAAACAACAACAACAAAAAAAAAAAACAATATTTTTATAATAATTGAAAATATTTTTATAACTTTGTTTTTAAAGTAAAAATCAATTAAAGTAAAACAAAAAGCATAAGGTAAACAATAAGAATGTAAAATCATTCTAAAATAAATATTTTGAATACTTGATCACAGTAAAGCAGGTCACCTAGGAGGAAAAAAACAATATAACAATAGCTACTTTTAAAAAACCAAACTAACATTGCTTTTCTTTATCAATAACCTATATTCTTTAAGAGGAAAATAACAAGTTAATATATAAATAGAAATGTGGCAAAAATATCGAATAAAATTAATAAATAAACAAAAAAAGAAATATTTAGCAATTAAATATTAATTTATTTAAAATATTAATACCAAAAAAAAATATTATGTATGTAAATGAATAAATGGGGGGGGGGGGATATTCTCCAGTTACATTAATTGGAAGAAGAGTTTTGCTGAATTTACTGATTAGTTGTTTTTTGTTTTGCTATGTCCTCAGATAAGGGCTAATTGTCCTGAGCGTTTAAGCACACTGGTATTTTTTTTTAGAAAAATATAGGCGAACTTTGCAGCACTACAATTCTATTGTAATTCTTAAAAAAATTTAAAACAACTTTTTTTTTTATTCATCTGAGAATTTTTTGATTTCAAGTTAATAAATAAATATATAGCAGTTCTTAATAGAAATAATTTGATAATAAAATCTATCTTTCCTCCCCCACCAGCAAACATTTGCAGAAAAGTATAAATGGAAAAAATGTGTCACCCCATCATAGTATTCCGATGATAAGTAAATTCCTTTTCAAAATGAAGATTTAACAATAACAATATATATGATACATTAAATTATATTCACTAAGTAATAATTTCAATTATATTAAGCAATTTATGTTAATGCTTCATCACCATTATTACTGATAACTATTGATTATATAAAAAATATGGGTTAGTTTCTGATTTGAAAATTTTTGGAAATGTATGAAGTCACTCAAATATAAATTTTTAATTATATTGGTAAAATGGACAATGTTTAAAAATAATTTATTAATAAATATTCCAAAAAGAAATCATTATTTATATTTATTTGAATAAATAATTTTTGCACTGGTAAGGGGTAGAAATTTGAAAATTACACTCTAGTAAAAGTTGCACCATTTCTGCATATCATATGTTTAAAAACCATTTAATTATTAGTAAATATCTGTAATGCTGTTAAAAAAAAAATAAGTTAAAAATATATATATTAGCTTCATTATCTATTTCCATTTTCTTGAAATTTTAAATTATTTTTGTGATTAAAAAAAACAAAAACCATTAAAGTTGAAGTCTTTTTATATATTTTTCAAAAACTGGTCTAAAAATTCATTAAATGATGATATTTAAGATATAAATGCCAACTTTTTAATTTTATATTTTACATAGTTGAGAATAAATAATGAATAAACTGATGAAGAATTAACGTTTTCGTAGGACAAACATTTTTCTTTTTTGAAAACAAACCTTTTAACATAGAATCAAAAAAAATTTAATTTTGGCTGTTGTGCAGAATTACATGTACCAATTTATTCATATGGTTTATGGATAAATTAAACATCTCTCCTATAAGTACATACTTCAACAGCATAGCATTTTATAAATGTATCAGTACATTACATTTAACGATACTTTTGTAACATATATAAATAAATGTTACAATACGATAGGAAACCAATTTATTTTAATCATGATATGTCATTCACCATAAAGCAAAATGTTTTCTATGTACATCTCTAATTCTTTATTTCAAATAAGCATACTTATTTCTTCCCATTATTTTTAGAGTAATACACATTAAAAAGTCCATTATTATAACTCCATCACAAAAATGCGCCAAATTTTACACAAAGAATAAAATAAAGCTACAAAAAAGCCTTTAAAAAATAGTGAAGAACATTTATTTGAATATTACATTGTAATAAATTGATAAGCTCAATGTATTTCTCAGCTGAAAATTTTTTAACAAGCCAATCCAGTTAGTCATTCAATTATTGATTGATAAATGAGTATCTAAGTATTCATAGTTAGAAAGCAAAGTAAGTTCACTAACTTGATGAGTGCTACCTTCTTCACTGTTCATCTGCAGTAGAATGCTGGGCAGATCTTTATCCCATAGTGAGCTATGTAAAGGAGTATTTATTTGAGTAAGAATCTTTTTTAAAAGCAAGATGACATAATATTTTTAATAATTTGGAAAAATAATTTTTTACACTTTTGCCATTGTTATTTTGTTCAAAATTTTAGTGTAGTAATGAGAATGTTGAATTGAATTAAATATTCCTGAATAAATGACCAGTTGTTGAGTAATGTTTAACCACTAAAGCAACTAACTATATAATTTCATTACAGTAGTCCTGTGTATACATAATATTTGGTTGTAAGCCTTGGCATAGATACTACAATTCTTGGATAACAGCAAAAGATATTATAATATACATTTATATATAATTTTAAGTATATACTTTTGTCTTTATTTTCGGTTCAGTGGCTCCCCCAAGTGTCTACAAAAGTCTAGAATGCCTACTAAATGATTACCTATACTGTATGCACACAACTAAAGAATTAAAATATACAAAATTAAAATAACTCTTTTTTAAAAAAAAAAAATGTCTTATTTAATATTTTCTTAGAATTATCGATAATTAAAACTGAGAATCTGGAATACAGTACTGTATATAGATTTGAATGGTCTGCTGTACATGTTTAAATATATGACTAGAACTTTGGTAATTTCAAATTCATAGTTCTATGGACTTTTTCAGATTTGTGAATTTTTCAAACTTAAAGATATCTCTCATTGTTAACTTAAACTTTGATAGATTAAAAAAAAAAAAAAGTTGATATTTAAGTGCAATTAGCCAGTGTTTCTGTTTTTAATTTTGTTTATAAATATATGTAAAAATTAATTTATATTCAATAAAAATTTCTGAATAATAAACATTTGGATTAATTAAATTCTATACATATAAAATCTACTTATTATCAAAGGTACTAATTTTTAATATTAAAAAGATATTGAATGACAATTAACAACACATTTTCTTTCTCCAAACTGATATATTATTTGTAAACCTCAAATTCATTTATAAGATGACTGACTACCTTTCCCAAGTTAAACTAAAAGATTCTGATTTTTCAAAACTACTTGTCATGCCTTTAGATACTGAAAACAGCAACAGAAATTGGAGGAAGGAAAATTCAGATTATCCTTTGTTTTTTTTTTCTTTTCAATAATAATTGAACATCTAACCACCTAAAAAAAGATCGTTTTAATGAATTTAAATTTGCATTAAATGAATTATGTTAACAAATTAACTGCAGCTCATTTAACAGGCTTTCAATTTCTTTTTCTTTTTTCTTTTTTTTTTTGTTGTTGTTTTAAAAAAAGATCACTTTTAATGTCAATGTAATTGTAATGAAGTTAATATATTAAACGTTCACTTTTTTTTTTTTTTTTTTTTAGATTAAAAAGTGGGTTTGATTATTAACAGTCGTTGCTTTATTAATTCCCTTAAATACAATTTATTAAGAGTACTAAACTCTTCATACAGTAATGGTTCCAAGTGCAAATCTTCATAATCAATGAATGTAGGATGATTTGTGCATAAAATGTCATATCAGTGCCTGCCTACTCATCCATCTTCCCCAGACTAGTTTCTAGTTTGTGGCTGTCACCAGTGAGGAGCCTTGGATGTGAGAGCACTGCACCTAGATCTTAGGATCTAATGCAACCCTCCAGCAGCCACCTTTTACCTATTTGGTTAACTATAAAACTAGGAATTCAAGATGAAAACACCATAATGTTTCCAACCCAAACTCATTCACTTGTATAGTCATATAGATCTGAACTCAATTCAGCATTTATGCACTTTAGTGTCTTTGGTTTTTCAAAAACCACAGTCACCATTATCCTATAGGCAGGATAGATATAAAACCAACAAAACATCACATCACATGCCATTTCATGTAATTTTTATTGGTATTATACCTATCCTGCTCATAGGATAATGATGAATGTGGTTTTTAAAAAACCAAAGACACCAAATTGTATAGATGCTAAACTGGGTTCAGATCTATATGATTATACAAGCGAATGAGCTTGGGTTGGAAACCTTATGGTGTGCATCTTGGGCTCCTAGCTTTATAGTTAACCAAATACATAAAAGGTGGCTGCTGGAAAGTTGTATTAGATCCAAAAGATCTAGGTGAAGTGCTCTCAAATTGAAGGCTCCTCACTAATAAAAACAACAAGCTAGAAATTAGACTGGGGATATGGATTTTAGGCATAAATCTTCCTGTATCCATTGATTACAAAGGCTTGCACTTGATGGCACTACTGTTGGAGAATTTAGAATAAATTTATTAATAAAGACTAGGGAGTTAGAAAGATGGAGAAATAGTATGGAGAGTAAAAAGAGTTTAAATGTATATAGAAATAAACAAAAATATTAGGTGTGAGTTAATATATGATAATAGTAAGGAAAGTAGTTTATTGTTTAAGGCTCGAATGGGATCTTTAGCTACAAAAGAATATACATGTAAATGGAAAAATATGGGTGATTTATTTTGTAAATTATGTAAGGAAGGAATTGAAAATATTAGGCATTTGTTAATTGAATGTAAATGTTTGAAAACAGAAAGGGTACATATAATGAAGTTGTGGAAAAATAAATATGAAAAGAGTGATTATACAGAAAGTGAATTATTGGTTTTTATGCTGGGTTTGGGAAAAGATAAGGGGGATTTAGATATAAAGGTTATAGAGTTGACAAAGGTTATGTTGTGGAAATGGGATAGAGCAGATTATGGGTAAATTTAGAGTGGGGAATGTAAAATAAAGTGGCTAACAGGTTTATCTGGGCATAATTGCCGAGATATTCTTGACTTCGTTTAAGGACATCACATCAACTCATTAACAACATGTGTAAGCATATGAAATAATGATCACAGGATGTTTTGATGGTTTAATACAATTTATTCTAGCACTAACAAATCCTTTATATCAGCAACATACTGAAGGAATGTATTCATTAATATATAAGCTCTGCTTAAGTCAACATTATAAAATAAAAATCACATAAAAAATTAATATATTTTATAAAACTCTTTTTGAAATTAATTTCTTTAAATAGTGAAAATACAATCTGCTGCAACTATTTTATTCATGTCTTTAAATAGATTATATAATGTTAATAATTGAAATAATTTTAATAGCTAAATATGCTGATTATATATATATAAAAAAAAAATCACAAATATAGTATTCCAATGTGCAAAAAAAAAAGTGCTCTAAATTTTCAATTACTTAAGAAACCATCCTGATAAATGGATATAATATATTTACAGTATACACATACACATATTCCAATCTATGAATACAATGAAGCCACAATTGTGCTGTATCAATATATATTACTTCACCTATACACTATCCAAAAAAAAAAAAGGTAAATAATTAAAAACTAAAAACATTAAAATTCATAAATGTGATAACTTTTATTAGTATTTATTAAATAATATGCAAGAAGTATTTTATGGATTAAAATGGGAAGCTAAAAGAGTGAAAGTAAATGGAGATTATTTAAGTCATTTAGATTTTGCAGATGATATAGTTGTTTTGGCAAATAATGTTTTAAAGCTGCAGGAAATGTTGCAGGAGTTATCAGATGAAAGTAGGAAAATAGGATTAAAAATAAATGTTAAAAAAATTAAAGTAATTTTAATGGATTGTCTCAAAATATGAAAATAAAGATTGATTATGATGAGTTAGAAGAAGTTAACAGCTACAAATACCTTGATCAGATTATTAATATAGATGGAAACACAATGGATGAAATTAATCATAAAATTAAACTTGGTTGGAGTGCTTTTGGTAGAAATAACTTGATACTAAAGAGAAATATGCTTGTGTGTTTGAAAAGGAAGATTTTTAATAAATGTGTTTTACCAGTTCTTACTTATGGATCTGAGACTTGGACACTTAATAGAAGAGCAATACAGAGACTTCAGACCACTCAAAGTAGTATGAAGAGATGCATGTTGGGAGTAGCAAGAAGAGATTGAAAATGCAATATATGGTTAACAGAATAAACAGGTGTTATTGACCTCATTAAAAAAATTAAAAGACTGAAGTGGAGTTGGGCTGGACATATTTCTAGTAGAGATGATAATAGATGGACAATTGAAATCTTAAACTGGATTCCAAGAGATTGTAAAAGACCCAGAAAGAGACCACATGTGAGATGGATGGATGAAATAAGAAGGTGTGCAGGGGTGATATGGAGAAGAGAAGCTTGAACTTGGAGAGACCTTCATCCTGCAGTGGACTGATAATGGTTGATGATGATTATGCTAGCAGTCATTTTCTTATCTTACAGCACCTCACTAATTCTGATAAATTTGTTTATTAATTATATTTTCTTCATGTTGAATACATTAAAAACACAACCTTTTTTCTTTTTTAGCTTTTTTTATCTTTTCAAATTTTAACAGAATAAAGTACTTCATTTTATAAAATATTTTCCAACAGTAATTTAAAAAAATTCCCATTTTCTTTAATAAGCACTAAAACAAAAATTAATTTGCAGTGGTCAAAAAAAAAATTCTAAAGTGCATTCTATGTTTTAAAAAAATGGATCAATTACTAGAGAAATAATGAAAAAGTAAAGCATATTCATGCCACTATTGTTTATGTTCCTAAAATTGGTACAGTTTTAATCATATTAAAAGATAAATTTGGATATGGTATTGAATTTATGGATAGAAGACAGGAACCAAGAAAATAATTTTAGAATATAAGAAAAGTCTTGATATGTTTTTGTCTATGTTATTTTAGTTTTTAAAACAAAGATATGATATACTAACTTTTTACTACTATTATTATTTAAATATGAATGAATGAATTTTAGTAAAAATATTTATAAATATGATCTCTATATTTAATGTTAATAATGATAGTATTATTTTGTTTTAAAATTTTATTTATAATATAATCTTAATCTGCATGTGCATATTTTACACATAAAAAGTGTCATATGTATGTGTGTATGCATGTTGAAAAGTATTATATATTTCCAATATAATAAGCAATACATATTGTAGTGCAATCAAAGCTTAAACAAAATGAGATGTTATCTGCTATGTATGATGTATACAAGAGAGGCTTGAAATAAAATGTAATGATTATAGCAGTTTCATTGTATTTTAGAAAATTTGATTGAAATAAATTTAATACTAAAATCAAATGTAAGAAATTTTTAATAGTTATGTGATTAATGAAGAGCAAACTCAATCTTCATCTATAGACTATTTTATAATAATAATAAAAAATAGTTTCCCATTTGCCATTTTTTTCTACTTCTCATTTTTACAAAATTATGATTGTTTAAAAACCACTACCAAAATGAGAAAATATAGTTTTCCAATAATAATTTATTTATATTTTTACTTAAGTAAATCCAGATTTATATAATCTCTGGCATGTATCGAACAATTGAAAAAAATGCAAAAATTGTGATATATAGTAAATAGAGGCCTCAATTCTTGTTTGAATCATTCTGAGTGAACATCTCACATAGTACTGTAGTACTTATTTTCATTTGTTAAAATATATTTTCATATTCTCCACCATAACTAATATTAAACACGAATTTTAAGGGGAAATTCAACTTATGTAAAATTTGACTAGTATCACTCATATAGATTGAAAACTGCCTGTACAAATACATATATAATGTGGTCTGTTGTAAAGCAATTTTATCTCTGCAAATAAGCACAGTGATCACACAATAAAAAATCCTTTATAAAATCATTATACAAATTCATGATCAATATTCATTATAAAGCAATAATATTAATATTACAATACATAAAATGTTATTTAGAATAAAATCTCTACCTAAGAGGACTAAAGTATATCTAGACAATAAGGTGTGCTAAAATAAAGCAATAATACATGATTAGTGTTACTTGTAATTTGATATTGCTTTCCAACATACTAAAAAAATATTATCTCATAATTAAAGCAACATTATAAGATTATGAAAAACTCATAAATCATTATGATGCATGTGAATGTAAACATATTTGCATTTAATTAAAATTAAAGATGGAATCTAGTATGAAATATAAAATTTGGCTCAGCAGAAAATCAATGCCCTTATTTACTTTACAATTACTAAATATATTTTATATTGTTTTTTTAATTATATAATTCAGTAAAATTATTCAGGATTTTTTGATTAAATATGTGCAATTTATACATAATATATACTCAAACTATTAATTTTTCTCATAATATAACTATTTTTCTGTCTTCTTTTTATAGATTGTACAATTTTAACTCATTTTAAATAAAAAATTACCATCTGAAAAGCAAATACCTATGTTTTCACTTGAAAGGCAAATTTTATTTCTGTAAACACAATTATCATATGCTTACCGTATATAGTAACGTAAATATAAGTTGAGAATATTTCATCAGCTCGAACACAATACAAAAGTAAATATCTGACTATAATATTATACCATCATATATGAAATTATACAATGCAACCTAATAATATGAAGTGATCATAAAATTCAAATAAAAAATAAAAATTTCTGTGTTTAATTATGATATTTGGTATATAGTTAGATAAAAATATGTTTAAATAGTCTATTGCAAGGCAAAGACTTGCCAACAATCCCTAACAGATGAATAGTAAAGGAGAAGGCAGTTTTTCACCAAGCTTACTAATTCATGGATGGTGAAAGTAATTTTCCATCCTGTATTTACCCTGTAACTAAGAATAGCTAGACATTACTTACTGACCAATATTGAATTAAATGAATATTTGGGTTGGCAATGAGTCAGCTACTTGAAAAAAAAAAAATGTCATGCCTATTGAAAATTTTTCAGATTTATTCACCTAGATCTGTATCCATGTTGAAGGCATAGCAGACAGATGCATAAGGATTTCAAAAAATGTTACTCTATTTATATATATATATTAATTCAAAAATATGCTTCTGACAAGCAAATCAAATAATCTAAAGATTCCATAAAATCAATTGTTTTTATTAATGATTATAATAAGACAATAGTAACTTGCATATAAATTTTTGACATAATATTAAAATAAAATAAAAAAAACTCAAGCATATATTCAAAAATGGAAACTTCCATTTTTATACAGCATATATATATATAAACAGAGGGCAAATAATTCTTCTAATATTTTCCCCACAAGCTTTATTAAACTACATAATAAATATCATTATTAAAATCATATAGTTGTTACCTTTATTATAAGAACATATATTATGAAATAATAAAAATTTTGTCAGAATTAATATATATAAACAAAAGAAATTGCAAAAACATTGCAATATATTATTATCAATAAATAATTGTCCTATGTTTTTTTTTTTTAAAAAAAAAAAATTGCCTATTCCAATTCTAAAATAATTTTATTTTCATTTTAAATATTAGATATTCTACAAAAAAAGGGGGCATGCTATCTTTATAATTAACTCATTAATTGCCATCTAGAAGATAATTCATAAATGAAATGTCCACTACAAATTATATTGCAGATGATTTGTCTTTAAAACTGACTTTAAACTTTTTAGTAGCAAATAAATATCACTAAGGATAACCATAAAAGTAACATAAAATTATTTAGTTTCAAATATATATATTCATAAAAGTAATAAAAGCAATGCATTAGAAAAATAAATATTTTATGACTAAATCATCAAGATGTGAATTATTTATTTACGGATAAATAAATTATTTTTCTGCCATAAAAAATAATTAAAAATATAATCAATAATTTATTTCTCGGGAGTTCATAAGAAGTTAAAGCACATTAAGTGTCAGAACTGGGTTGTGATCCATGCACTTTCAGTTCCAGAGCTGCCATGCCACCATTGCATTAATTCATGTGGGGTAAGTAAATAATTTATTTACCCAAATATTAACTATAATATGACCTATGCATATTAGAATAAATAAATTATTTATTTATTCATTTGTAAATATTATTTAAATCATTTCCTTATTCATTTTTAAATATTATTTACTCATTTATAAATAAATACAGGTGGTCCTCTACTTTCATACACTTTATTTTCTACTTTCATACAATTCACTATTTCGTACAAAGGGCAATAAGAAAAAAACACAATGTGTTATGGAATTTTTTATCAAGAAAAGAAAAAGAAGAGTGCAATTCAAAGTGTTATTTATGTTCTGTATATTAGAGTTTTTGTTCTTATCAATATGACTCTTATATTGCAATCATCAATCAGCATTTACATATATAAACATACAGAATAATGATTTACATTTTTATATTATATTAAATTGTAATTTTTTAGTATTATTAATTTTATTTTTAAAATCATAGTAAATTTATTTTTATTAATTTAAGGTCTTTCAATTACTTTTATTCTTATTGAATTCTTCTCATCAATCACATAAAAACTTAACAGGATTTTAGTTGTCTACCATCAATGATCACACCAATTAATTTCTCATAAATAAATCCTGCTTCAGAAAATATAAAATCTAAAATGTAATTATAAATAGGAACAAAAGTCTGTGCAAATTAAAAAATATTTTCAAATAATTAACATATACTTTATTTATTTAATCTAATAGGACTAATAAACCCCATGAAAGGAGTATTAAATTTTAAACTTTCTGAAAAATAAGCAAAGCAATTTATTTATAAATATTTTTACTATATAAATTTTTAATGAACTCAATAACTATATATCCTTATATATTTTTAATAATTTTATAAATATTAATCTTTTATTGTATTCTTAGTTTTGATTGATTTCTTTTGCATAAACTGTTTTATAATTTTTAATGTATGAGTATTATTCTACTAGTGTATAACTTTTGAACAATTTAACTTATTTCTATCACTTCAATTATTTCATTAACAATGTAATCAAATTTAAGGTAATAAATTTTCTGGTACTGTTCTATTAGCTTGTTGAAACTGCCTGATGGTGTTGATCCATCAATCCAAACATATATAAATACGCTGTTTAGTCAGCCGCAGTCAAACTAAATAGTCACAACTTTTTTGTGTGTGTTATAACTAATGGATTGCTTTGTCCAGCACAATTTGTGCAAGCACACACAATACTATCTTTTAGCAATGTTAACATTTCCCCTCCGTACCATTTGGGTGGATTTAAAGTTGCAGAACTATTGCAATCTGCATTCAAAAGTAATTGCGGTACAACTTACCTAACTTAGTATTAAAAAGTAACAATTATAAGCCCATTATCCCGCTTCCGAACCCAACATGTTAGGTGTAAATAATTAGAAAAGATTAGAGAAAACTACAATTTCACTGTTCTCCCAAAAAAAGTTACGGTTCGCAAGAACACCTATGAGAATTAAAATGTCTGACTATAAAATTTCTCAGAGTTATATCCAGAGACAAAAAGAGGAAATTGTAAAAAGAATTACAGTAATTTATTAAGAAAAATAAATGAATTATGTTAACCCATACAATTATTTTTATCATTATTATTTCACAAATAATGTGGTGGGCGGCACGATAATGCTATATTTATGTGCATTTTCCTAGAAACAATGCCATCAAGCAGTTTCAACATGCTAATAGAACAGTACCAATTTTTTTTAAAAAGTAGCAAACCACCTGTATATGCTAATACACCTCATTAAAAAATAAATATTTTAAAATCACTTTTTGATGTTTTTTTTTTTTTAGATTGCTCTATTTTCATACATTACAGTGTACAAAAGTCAAGGACTGCCTGTATATAACATACAATTTTCACAAGTAATTTGTTCTCTACAAATACTATAGTTTTCAATACACATAAGTGTGAGACAACAAGTAATCTTTTTTTTTATATTTTTAAATAAGCTTTCATTAGAAATATTGATAATGCAATTTAAACAGAGTTTTAGATAAGTAAAATAATTAATTCAAGTGGACTTCAGATAAGAATTTACTCAAATATCCCTTGGAAGCACTATGTAAACAAAAAAAAAGAAATAACATTGTTACTTACCATTCCTTCAAATCCACAAGAAGTGAAAGAACTGAGTAATCTATAAATATATATATATATAAATTCATTAAATTAGTAGTATTTTTTTGATTTTAATAATAGAAAACATTATAATAAAATTTAATGTCTAATTACTATAGTAATTTATTTTATTGGGAAAAAATGAATATTAATTTTATCATTACCCAAATGGCATGGTTTTTTGTTGTTGTTGTAGTTTCTTGATCAGAATATTCTTTGTTCAGAAACTTTTTAATAATCAACTTGCTTCCAAAAATAACTATTTTGGTCACAAGAAACATGACTATATTAAAATGATATGTTTAAAGAGAGAGATTTGTATGAAAATCAAATTTTATAGCTATACATATAGTAATAGTAGTAATAGTAATATCAGTGGTGGTAGCAGTGATGATGATGATAATAATAATAATAATAACAACAACAACAACAGATATATTAATTTCTGAGTTTAAAAGTTTACAACTGGGTTAAAAATGATATAATAATCTCTATTCAAATAAATGTTTAAAAATAATCATCAATGTATTTATCTAAAGTTTATGGTATTAAATATATGAGTGCAGAAGGTGTGACACATATAATTCAACTTATAGCAATTTGATAGAAATAAATACTAAACAAATGAGAAAGACGTGTACTAGATTATGACTTATGTTAACCGATAAGCAATGCATCTTTGGTCATTTATCTTTTCAGATGTCTATATTCAAAATCAAAAATATATAGTGGAATTGGAAGTTTTAAGTACAGCAAAGAGATAGAAAGTGAATTAATGATACTGTAGAGTTATGTGTAATAGCAAAAGATATATTAATCTTTGACAGAGTTTGATGTTTGTTCCTCTGCTCATTATGATATGATAATCTCTAGTGTAATAAATAATTAATAATAATAATCATTAACATGTTTATATAAAATAAATGGCATGAAAGATGCAAGAGCAGAAAGTTTGCCACTTGTAATTCAAATTGAACTATTTTCAAAAGATAGCAATCTATGTAATTTATTGTGATCAATTTCAAAAGTCAACTGCTTTCCACTCAGTGAATAAAATCCTAAACATGAAATTATACTATTAATTATTTCAGATTTGTAGACTTACTACTCATGTACTTGTAAAGAACATGATTTAAGAGCAATGGTTTGGAAAAAATGGTCTATAGATACTTTCAGGATATTCTATGATTTATTTATTTTTTCAAAGACCTCAAATTCAAAAACTATTACAAAAATAATGATTTTTCGCTTACATTTTATGACTTTACATTCAATGATATCATTTTTCTGATGGTTAATAGAATGCTGTTCCTTATTTCTAGAATTTTCTAAAGATATAAATGTGTATGTTTTAAGAAATTGTCAGGTTTTCCACAATTTTCCATTGTATTGACTCGTTTGTTATCTATTTTTGTCTTCTGTCTATATAAAATCACAAAACAAATATAGGTACATTATTATCTAAGCCTGCAATATTATTTTTTTAATTTTATTTAAACCATTTTAATCTTAGAATTTAATCATACTTTATTTTAAAATAAAAATGTATCTATATTATATATATATATGTATATTTAAGGACAAAAAAGAAAAGAAAAAAAAAGGAAGATTAGAAGACACTATCTCAACTCACAGCTGCACTGTCTATGTCTAAAAATATTGAAAAAATAAAATAGATAAAATTGCAAATAAAAACATGATGAAAGCTACCATCTTTTACTCAATTTTACAGAAAATTTTGAATCCTATATAACAGAACATTTTTGAATACCATTATTATTTTAGTTAAACTTTGATAGCATCATATTTTCATCTGAAAATATTAATTCTAAAAAGATCACTTTCTTCTTCTTGGGAAAATGCTCAGTCATTAAATATGAGTGCTAGAGCAATTTAATATAATACTGTTTCATTTAGCATTAAGCAATCTTTAATTTATATATAAAGAAAGTGATGTAATAAATGAATAAAAAAAAATATATTAGTACAATGTCAACCTATACAGTGAATATAATTACTTGCAGAAGTATATTTGCTAAATAGTGTGTATGTTCAATGATATAATGAAATGCATATATTTACAGATAATCAATATCAAACACAATCTGGAGCAAATTTTATCATTTTGTACAGAAAAATATAATAAAAAATATATATTAGAAATACATATAAAATTAATTTATTGTTATAGTTCCGCAACAAGCAGTCCACTTATTCACAACGAAGCTAAACAAGTTCTAGTTTTTCATGCTTAAAAAGTACTCAAAACCTAAGCCTGACAAGGTAAAAACTTTACCTTAATATATCTTTTTCAATTTCCAATCAGTTGATAACTAATTACTAATTTTGCATTACATTTTTCATTCAAATTTGCAATTAAAATCAAGTTACTTAACAATAACCCCCCTACTGAAATCAAATACATGATTTTATAATTATTACACTTCCTCATTTGCCAGACCAGTTTCATCCATCACCAATCACAAGGACATCACCATTGAAACCAAACATTAATTTACAATATTTAACTTTTACAGATTGTTATAACAACTACAAGTGAACTTTTAAAAGCCAACAAAATAATACATTGATGCCATTATTAGTTATTCCACATTATTAAGACTTTCTATGTATTCCGTGATATTATAACGTGAAAGGTTTAGTCTGAAAATTCCCTTCACCATCATGGGTATTTTTTTTTTTTATTTCTTCTTTTTTTTTAAAAAAACATTCAATATTCAGAATTTGGATCTATGATAGTTTTACTACTTTTTAGCTTGGAAATCATTTATTTTCTAAGAAACTAATGTTCATGTTAGTTTTCTTTTTTCTGGCTTATGACTAAAATTATTATGCTTATATGTTTGTAGAATTTTTTTTAAAAAAAAATACAATATGTTCAGTACTAAAGGTACAATTAAAAAAATAAAAGAACTAAATTAGTAGCAAAACCCATTGAACAAACAAATGGATATAACATCACATGATCACCATTTCATATGCCTGCTCATAACTGCTATTAAAACAGGCAAAACTCTCCATACAGTAGTGCCACTCAGTGCAAGCCAGAGTAATCAAATCGATGCCAGACGGCTTGTGCATAAAATCCCTATCTAGTGCCTACTCATCCAATATCCCCAGACTAGTTTCTAGCTTGTGGCTTTTGTCAGTGAGAAGCCCACAATGCTCTCAGATCCAAGGCTCCTCACTGACTAAAGCCATAAGCTAGAAACTAGTCTGGGAATATTGGGTGAGTAGGCACTAGATAGGAATTTTATGCACAAGCCTTCTGGCATCCATTGATTACTCTGGCTTGCTTTGAGTGGCACTACTGTACGGAGTTTTGCC
Source organism: Epiperipatus broadwayi (assembly GCA_028023455.1). NCBI lineage: Eukaryota > Metazoa > Onychophora > Udeonychophora > Euonychophora > Peripatidae > Epiperipatus > Epiperipatus broadwayi. The sequence goes on from JAQFVV010000108.1 coordinate 3,090,101, forward strand.
TGTTTTAAATGGATATAACCTGAAACATCTTTTGTATGCATATCCCATGTGATCCAACTATTTTCATTGTAACTTTGATTTCATTGATTGCTATTTCATTTTAAATATTTTAGTGAGAAATGTTTATATTACACTAGTAAAACAAAGATTTTTTTTTTTTTTAAATATTTTTTTGTGATGTTTTTAATAACCCCCATCTCCAAATATATTGTATGCATTGTACCAGCAGATAATAATTCATGCTTTGTTTATAAGACTTCTTGTTGGCAATATGATATGTAGTTTACTATACACTTGTGAAAGTGTGTAGTACTTTTTAACATGCATATATATATATAACAAATGTTTTTATATGCATAGACAGCACACAAAAATTAACATTATAGTATTAACATTTTTTTTTTAAAAAAAGTGATGCAATTAGTTATTAACAATAAATTGAGATAGCACAATTACAAATATATAATATATATATATTGTGTGTATGTTTATTCATCAGCATTCACTCAAATAAAATTGTTCTACCCTTTTACTCTTTTTTTTATTAAATGAACAACAAAGTGCCACCTCTTGATCTTCTCAAGTCATTCATGTATTAGAACAATTCAGTTTCATCACAAAAATATATATATAGCTGTGTCATTATTGGCAAACACAACATCTTCAGCATTTTTTTTTTTTATGTTTTAACTGTGCATTGACTTAGGAATCTACATGGTCATGTCACTTGCATTTACTTTTTATAGAAATTTTAAGCTTCATGACATAATACATGAATGTATTACCAGCTCTTATATTTCTGCCACTACTAAATCAATCATTTTTGTTTTATAACTTGAGGAAAGTACTTTATGAATTCTCTAAAATTTTGTAAAACTTCTAGCTTTGTACTTGGAAAACATTTTATTACATGAATGCCCCCCCCCCCATAATTAAAAAGATATATCCAAAACATACCATATTTCTATGTTCTCAGTTGAAAAAAAGATGGCAATAGAAGCAGTAAGGTATTACCAAGATAAAAAAAATAATTAACAAGTAGTAAAAATAATAATATACCAAACAAAGTATTATATGGCTTCCCCAGTTTATAAGTGTGAGTAAACAAATTAATACTAGAGGCCAATACCATATCTAAATCTCATTAATAAAAATCAATATCCAGACACTAGTTGAAATCTAGATATGGCATCACCATGTAGTATCAGTTGCTTGTCTAAGTTTACATACATGGCTCTGAAATAAAATAAAGTAAATTACTGTTGTCAATATACATATAATAATACAAATTTGGAGTTGTGCAAAAAATCTAAATCTTCATTTTTAAAATTTTGATGCTTTCATAAATGTCTTAATAATAATAAATCTAATAAAATGACAAATAATTTTAGAAAGCATTTCTTCATTATTGCATGTATTATCAACTACTTTTCAGACTGCCCCTACCTTTTATTGTTTCTTTTCCATGCACATTAAGTACATTATTTTGCTTTATCATTGTTAATTATATATTTGAAAAATGCTTTTTGATCATCAAATCTACTAAAGACAGAAATATGTTTATTTGTTGATAGAATTCTTAAAAATGCTTTTACTGAAATAAAATAAAAAAGGCTATGAGAATATGTTAAAAATAAGGAATACCTTTGCATTTTGTAAAACTCATTCAAAATCTCTAGAGATTTAAATTCTTCAAAATTAAAATATTCAAAACTTTATCAACAGAATATAAGAAGCAAGCAGATTTTGAGCAAGGATATACGCCCATTATTTTTAAAGCCTATAGTGAGATTTTTTAAAAAACCAGGATGATTCCCCAGCAGTAGAGAAACAGACAATTTTAAATATACATTTTTATCTTGGCTGCTGATAAGGATAAGTTAGCAAATATCATGAAAAAACAATCATAGGAAAACAAATAACACGATCCTGGAAATACCTTTAAAATACAAGAGATTAGACATCATACTTATAACAATTTTTCATTTAAATATGTGGGTTGCACCATAGTAACAATGGGCAATGTGATCAGAAAAAATATACAGAATTGTAATGGCAAAAGCACCAATGATTAAATCAGCTAAAGTATAACAATATCAAAACATTTTTAAAACCACTAAATTAAAATTTAATTGTCTTATTTTCCAATTGTAGTATATTCCACCGAAACATTGGCACTCGAAAAAATTTAATAGAAAAAGATTGATGCATTTGAGATATAGTGAAACAAGACAATACTTAATGTGTCTATTTTAACAAAAACTTCCTTGGAGCTAGTAAGAAGATGGATAATAATATATTTCAGTTACATAGTGAAGAGATCCAGTATTATTAAAAGATTTGTCCTTGAAGGAAAAGTGGAAGATCATCCAAGTGGTCACTTTTCAATGTGATAGATAGGTTAGATTAGAAAAATTATTGATTACAAGTCCCACGAGATGTTACATATAGTCCAAAGTCATAAAATATGGAAGAGGACAATGGAGTCCATATAATTATGCTGTTTTGAGTATTCTTATGATATTAAAGTATTATTTTTGCACCTGCAATAATAATGAACATTTCTATAAACATAACAACGTCCATAGCTCATACATAAACCAGTCCCAATTAAAAAATAATAAGTACATCTTAATAATATAATGGACTTCATTGTTTTATGATGACTATCATCTTATATCATTTAAAGCTAATATTATATATATATAACATGAGTTTTAATTTATATAATTATTGCCGTACTTAGTGTTAAGATAAACAAAAATACAGAGCAAAAAATGAACTGCAAATGCCTACTATGCCCAAGACCTATGATTTCAATTTAAACTGCGTAAAACTTTAAAAAAAAATTGTATTTCCAAATAGGTTTAAGACCCCCCCCCCCAGATAGATCCATAACCAACTCACTGTAAATGGATCAATAAAAGAATAAGATTTTTTTTTTGCTAGAAGAGAAAACAAGGACGGATCTCACCACTCGGAAATAAGTACATTAGTAAAGTAATGTCTTCTTTACAGTTTTTCTTTGGAAGAATGAAGTTGCCTTTATCTTTCGCCAGGTTATTAAAATATTGTTTAAATTAATATAAATATTAAACAAAAAATAATAATTAATACAGACAGTAAAGGTAATTATAACGCCATTATTATTAAAAATAATATAGATAATATAGTAGTACTATTTTTTTTGTAATAATAATAAGCATAATTTAATTTTCTTAGCTGTTCGTTTAGAAATGCAATTAATAACTAGGAGGAAAAAACATTCCAATAATAGCATACTTTCTTCTCCTAATGACAATTGCTGAGTGAAAATTCTTTAAAAAAGACCTCACTAATATTTTTCAGACCCATCAGATGTTTAATTAATAAGATGTTTACAACGGAAAAAAAAATGCGGCGATGGAATTAATTCATCTCAATAAACAACTTTAGAAAGAAAAAATAAAACAGAACAGACAACAATAATCACATCCCTATAAATGACAATAAAAAGAATTCAAAAACAGAATAGCAGCACATACTATTCTGGCAGAATGTATTTATGAATTTCATTCAATATATATAAAATAAAAAGATGTTTATTTATTAATTGCAATTTATAATTAGGATCCCCTGAGTGATTTAGCAATGTGGTAGAAAGAATTCCTAGATTAAATAAATAATCGAATGGGTTTCTTGCTCAAGAGTTCATGACAAGTTCGAGCGTCGGAAGTGGCAGACTAGAATCAATCTGAGAGCATTACTATCCAGAAACTGATACACTTCACTAAACCATGTGGGGCAATTCCTATATTAATTCTCAGCTGAGATTCAGTAAAAAATAAATTTTACTCTTAAGTCAAATTAATATATTCAACTGCACTTCGCTTATTTATAATTACAATAACCATTTTTTCTTTGAACTTATCAAATGATAAAATCAACATACTTTAATAATTGTTTTAAGTAATAATAAAAATAAAAAAGTACAAACACATGAAAATTGTATCTTTTTATTTACCTTGAATAAAATACATATATTATATCACGAATTTATTCTACATTAAATTTTAGAATGAATTTAATTTTAAAAAAATACTTTTTAATAAATTTAAAAAAATATCAGGTGCGCTTTAGTGCACATTGTTGACTTAGAAGCTAAGAGGACACCAGATCAATTCTCAACTGAAAAAAATAAATTAAATATATATATGGTTAATTAATTAAATAAAATTGTTGTGTTCAGTCTGCAGCACACTGGATGGATTAAATGCTTCATAACCAAATAATCATATAATTATTTGTTTAAATTTAAAAAATAGCAACAATAAAAAAAATCGTAATTCATTCATTATAACTATGGTAATAGCAATTCAGCTATTACTTGCCGATAATCAAGACTACCAAGATATTCATTAGGAAAATCAATTCACTAGCTGCCAGACTGTTTTGGGGAGACTAGGTTGCCTCAATTAGATGCAGCAACACAGAAAATACAATAGGCTATCATTCCATACAACAGGCTATCATTCCACTCAATTCAAGACATCCTATTCCAGAGATCTTTCAAATTTATCAGTATGATGATCAAAGCATTTGGATACAATCAGATCATTCAGCCGGTGACTCCTATAGATAGACTGCCACCCAGATCTATCAACTTCTTAGATCTAACAATAACCCTTATCCAAATGGCCATCACCCAGAACACGTTTAGCAACAAAGTTAAAATATGGGAGGCCTACTCAATTATAAATCCAGAAATTAGTACAACTCAACCAAAACTAGGCCTACCTAATAAAAAAATCATCTCTCTGTTAAGTTTTGGAGCATGGAGCCCAAATATCTGGATTTTGTTATGAAAATTAATATGAATTCTATCAGCACTAATTGGTTTCTCCCACCAAGAGAGGCATTGCGAGGATTGATCCGATCTGCCCTCTGTGTCAGAGAGAGGATGACACTTGATCATCTGATTCACTCCTGCCCTGGCCTTTGGATAATGAAGAAGGCAATTTTTGAAAGGATTAACACTGACTATTACCTAATAATATCACTAAAGGAAAGCATTAAGATAAGTCTTCACAACAATAACGCTTTCTATTTTCATTACCTACTCTATCTGGACTGCCAGATGCAAAAAAATATTTAATTACATCACCTTTCAAGAGACTAACTACATCTTCAAAAAACTCGCCAAATTAAAAAGAAGAAATCAGCTTATCACCCCGAAAGGTAAATTTATGTATACTTGGAGCCTATTTACAATCCCAGATTAGTAATTCAACCCCATATTAATGACCAAATAACCCAGTATTCAACACATTGGCACATGCTTGAAGTTAATCAGGTTTGAACTGGCACCTTCTGTTTATCCAACAAATCACTTCTATTGAGGAATTATTGAGATCATTATTGATCACCATTTTGTAATGACTCTAACATAATTGAAGTATATTAGCATGAGATTTCTGTTGTTAATTGACTGTGTAGAACCCGTTTCCTTCATTGTAAAATCTACAAATTTTGCGTGTAAATATTTTTGAAAAATTGCTCACATCTAATCAAACTAATGAAATCGATTTTGTAACCTTTTTTCATTGAAATAAAGTATTTATTATTTTTTAAAAAATGCTCATTATAGATAGTTTCCATGTAGTTTTAAAATTAAGAGTGGCGACCAATGGCAAAATGCCATTAACGTAAATAATCAAATAGTTTTATTGGAATCGATCTCAGGATCTCACACTCCAAAGTCTGACATTAAACCATACAAGAACACAGTACCACTGATGATCCATTGTTATTATTTATATGTAGTACAGTTTACTCAACTTGCGTTGGATAAAAACTTAACACACACAATAATAACATAGTTCTATTAAAAAACTAAAACTGGTTAACTCAAATAAAAATAATCTGTGTAGTAACTTAATTACTATTGTAGCAAGATATGAAAATATGTAGACTCCAAAAAAAAAAAATAATAAATCTGGAATTCATTTGAAGTAAGCAGCTGAAATTGCCACTGATTAATACTTTGCATAATTTTTTTTTAGACATTAAACTTTAAACACATTTTTTCATTAATGCTTTGTGTTAAATGACATGATTATACAATGTGCTTGTGTAAAAAACTATCAGTTATAGCAAAATGTTTACTTTGATAGAACATTTTAGTTGGCAAGTTGACATAGCAAAAGAATTCATAAAAATCATTCAAAATCAAAACAATAATTTTAATTATTTGACTTTATCCTAAGTTATTATTACCACAAGTGAAAATTTTAATAATTAAAAAACAACCATTATTGATGTTTCTGATATTGGAAATAGTTTACTACTTACAGATATTGAAAAAATATGTTTATACCAAGCTAAAAATATCATGACATGAAATTAATTAGATATATGTTTCAAACTATTTACATAAGTTCAATTTTGAAGTTATAAAAATATATATGTAATTGAATAAAAGTTATCTTCAAAGATAAAATTTATCTTTTTTTAAATTTAAATTAATAATGATTATAACTAAATTTATCATTATTAATATTTCTCTCATTGTTTTTTTACATTACTGCATTCTATCACTTACATTAGTACAATGTCCAGTCATCATTAATCTCTCTCTTCACTTATTAGTTCTCAGCACTGTGTTCTTGGGATTGTATATTTATGCAATGACATTCCCACTCTTCAATCATATGGTAAATTCTGATTCCAGTCTTTTCTTTTTTCCCTCTCTTTGTTTTCTGATATTTTATTTGCCTTTTTTTTCTTCTAGAGTTAGAATGGCCATATTTATTTATGACTGGCTTTTAATGAATGAATGAAAAAAAATTAGATTTTATAATACACCTGGGTCTCATTTTATGTGCTAGATAGGTTCCACAGAAAACCCGCATTTAAAAAAATTGCACAAAAATATACCTAACTTACCTTGAAAAATGGGAGATAGATTCTGTAATTTTCAGAAATCGCATAAAAGCAAAACAACAAGGAAAAATTACTTTAAAATTTGCATTAAAAAAATAAGGAAATAAAGTATGACTAATAAAAAAATTCAAAATATTTGAAAAAAAATTGATATAAAACAAACGTTTTTACTTTTTTTTTTATCAACTACAGTATTTAATTTTACATTTTTTCATATGTATTTTCATCATTATCACTATTTGACAATATGCAGTTCGTTTGTGAACTAGTAAAATTTCAGATTCATCACAAGAGGAAATACAACTAGCGCCACTTTCAGTCTTGTGCTGTGTTAATGGTTTTCTGTTGACAATGTAATCGGTGATTACACTTTGAGACAATGATTTTACTAATTGTTTATAAAGCTCGAGATATTCAGACATATAACTATTTAGCTCTTGTTGGAATTTAAAAGGTTGTTCATTGCAGCAAACTCTCTCAGATTTCAGCATTTTCTGATATTTTTCTTCGTCTCACACATCAACATAAAATCTATGATTAAATGATTAGTACTTATCATAAAATAATAAATTTGTCTTCATTTGATATTTTTGTTTACTACTGGAATAAATTTTAAATGTTCACATTTTATTTCTATATTAAAAAAATGAGATCGAAATCAAAACAAAAAGATTATACATTATAATTAGAAAGATTATTTTCAGTTTACAAAATCTTTGTTATTTATTTTAAAAATCTAAAAGAATATTTATTTCTGTTACATCTAACAAAATATGTTTTAAAAGTTTAAAATTTTTGAATATTTATTGCGATATTTTTATACTCATAAGTGTAAATCTATTATTATTTACTCGTAAGTATAAGTAGGTTATTTACATAAAAGCTAAGATTCTAAATAAAGCTTCAGGCCATATTCTCATTAGAAGCTAATGTAACATTATATTTTAGAAAAAAAAAAAAAAATTTCAAGTCTAAATAAGTTATTAATAATTTAAATTTCTTAATATCTAATAAACTTCTTTATCGCATAAAAGAAAACCCACATAAAAAGATATTAAGAAGAAACATGAATCACATTTAAACATGAATCACATTTAAAGAATCTGCATAAAATGAGACTCAGGTGTACTTTGTATATATAACTTATCATAATTTGCAATTTATTTTTATATTGTATTACTTTTTATTATAATTTTATCAAAAAGAAATAAAAATAAGTATTATTAATAATTTTTTTAGTTGTGTAAAGCATTTTCAATACTTAAACCATATATATCTCTATGGATCTTTTTCTCTTAAAAACTTTACAAATTTTAATTTTTCAAAATCCACACTTACTTAAAAAAAACATACACTTATAATAAAGGAAGTTAGGTTGAATAAATATGATTGTGGATTCAGGATTGACAGAAGAAACATCAACAACCTTACATATGCTGATGCACTACATGTAAAACTGAAGCAATCCAGAGACTTTCATTAGAAAACTCAAAAGAACAGGGTAAAAGAAATTGGAATATATCTAAATAAGGTAAAAACAAAAATTATAGTGATAGGTTAATCTAGAAAAGATTCTTGGCCATATGAATAGAATATGATGTTTTTTGTGCTTTTCTATAGATATGAAAGTTAGATAGTAAGAATGATAAAAAAAAATCTTGAAATTTTAGAATTACGATCTACACACAGACTCAAGAGAATACTCTTGACAGAAAAAATAAAATAAAAAAAACAAAAACAAATGGATAGTTTGATCATATTAGATCTAAACTATTACTTGAAATTGTTCTATATCAAATCATGAAATAATCTAAGGCAATAAAAAAAAGTACAATATTTGAAAAGGTTTAATGGTGAAAGAAAAAAAAAAGCCCAGCAATAAGATGGATGAACTCAATCATTAAAATAGCGAATATGTCTTTGAGCGTGGTGAAAAACCAAATAAATCATTATGGAGAAATATTACTAATATGAATAACAAGAAATGATGCCAACTTGATAGTATCCAACAATAATTTGAACAAAAAAAGTGATGAATAATGACTAATATAATGAAATATAGCATATTCAATATTTTTTTTACTATTATAGATAATATTTAAAAATTATTTTCAATTTCAGTCAAACCCAGGAATAGTCATTCTAATCATAATATCTAATTTTAAAGATTACCAATAAGCCTTTTTAAGGATTAAATTCAAAGTAGTAAAAACACAATTTAAATAATATCTCCTATAGAATAACAATTTTAAAGAGAATAAAGAAATAATAAGTAATGTATATAAAATATAAGCTACATTTCTAATATAAATATATATATATTAAAAATGTAGCAAAAATGGCAAACTTTACACAATCATGGTCAAATATCATCACTTAATTATAAAATCCTCTTGTACTGATAACTGAATCTTTCGTCAATCAGCAACATATGTACAATATGTAATATAGCTGCAATCTATATATTAATGCAGAACTTTTGGTATTCTAGTCGTCTTCATGAATTAACAATTTTACTAAATTATAATTTTACCTTTAAGGCGTTGGCTATGCTAAGGCTATTAAAATATGATAGATCTGAATTTAGTTCAGTCCCATATAGCTATTTAAGTCAGATAGCTGAGTTTAAAGACATTTTCATGTCCGAAAATTTCAGTTTCTACTTAAATATATGTATGAAATAAATGTTGGGTTTTTTGTTTTTTTTTGATTTGATATTTTGGGTCTAGGGTCTGAATATTCTAGCTCTCCACTGATGTGAGCCATAAGCTCAAAACCAGTTGGTTTGGAGATAAGAGTGTTCTGGATAGAGATTTTAAATATTTTCTCATACCGCACTTATTAATTAAGAGCTTGTTTGAGCTATTGGTGCACTCTCTGTATTGCATTAAAAGAATATATTGTAATAATTCAATAATATACTTGTCACCTCTCATTATAACAGGTGTCATTAAGTCATCTATGCAGGTGCTGGAATCTTAAACATTATATGTGAATATTAAATAAGAAATATTAATATTACTATTACATTATATACATTTACAATAAGTTCTTTATATTAAATATTTAAATTTAAATTATTGCAGCATTTTCACAATAATTAAAAAAGATAATAAAATTTTAACAATTAGTTTTTTCTTCTTCATTTTATGGTTATGAAATGAATGTTAGCTTATTGAATTTTGTGTGTATATACTTTGGTTTATTTATTTCTGGTAATCATTGTTTGCAAAATGTATTAATTAAATTAATTTTTTTTTCCTTCTAATAATATCAGCTACAGTGGTTAACAAAATGATTAGTTTTCAATCACTATGATGTTAAATCACCAATTAAATAGAGTCATTATCAGATTTAAAAAGACAAAATAGAAACATGGAGTTCACAACAGTTAGGCTCAATAAATTACAGATATTTAATATTTACTAAATCAACTTTCTTTATATTTATTTTTTGCAAAATTCAAATTTTATTAATAAATCGAATATTTTGATTGTCCAACCTTTTTTTTTCTTCTTTTTGTTAAACTATAGAAGAAAAAAGTTTTTTGAAGATTGTTAAACAACAAAAATGTCAGATTAATTAATAAGAGTTGAACATTGCAAAAAATATTTTACTAAATATTGAATAACATCAATGTTAATAGGGAGTACTATTTAACTAATTGTATTTATTAACCTTTATTTATTATTATTATTTTAAAATGTGCATACTGCATAAAATAATTATAGTATACACATTATTTAAATTGTATATATTCAAAATTAAATAAGGGAAAAGTTACTAGTGTAAATTGTAACTCATGCCAATATAAAATCTGGTAATTGACAAAGTTTGAAAGATCCTTTCACAATTTTGCCCAGATTAAGAGTTACTAAAAGATTACTTGCTAGATTAAAAATAAAACTTAAGACTACTAATAAAAAATTTAAAGATAAATGTAAATAAAAATAAATTTATAAGATTTAGTTGTAAATATTATTGATAAAATATTCTAAGTGAGAATGGAAATGGATGAAAGGTTAAAACTTTTAAAGATTTAGAATGCCAAAAAAAAAAAAAAGAATGAGATATATGATGATTAAGTAAGCTTTCAATAACAGAATAAGATTATTTTGTGATTCCTTGAAATTATAATTTTTTAAAAAAATGTCAACTGATTAGAACGAATTATATTCTAAACAACATTACATACACCCTATCAAAACGTATATGTGTTAATTTCTTGGAAAACAGCTGGAGGTAACTAGACAACAGTCTATATGAAAACAAACATGGCAGTTAATATATTTAATTCTAATCCCCATCTCTTTAATTTTTTTTAAATAAATTATTCTCATCAGAAAGTATACCAGTTTTAACTGGGGGGGGGGGTGAAAAGATAAAAATAGAAAGAAAAAAAATTTCGAAAGATTTGATTTGCTTGCATTTCAAATAATTAATTATTTGAATAATTAATTTTCTTTTTTTTTTTAAATGAATATATTTATGCAAACTTTTTTCACGTAATTGATCCTCCCTTTAATAAAGGGTTAAGAATTTTTTATCCAACATTAGATTATTTAAGGACTTTTTTATTTTTAATTATACAAACATACTTATAAATCTACAATTATTTTTAATAAAAATAAAATTTAAAACAAACTTAATATTATTAATAAATATATGTTGGACTATTTTCATCATTAATTAAATTGATATTTGTTCTTAGATAAATTTAAACTTTATACATTTAATTATTATAATAGTAAGACATAGATTAGTATTAAAAAAAAAAAAACATTTGAGATAATAATTTTCCTCATTGCTTCTTCAGATGTAGCTGGTCTAACCAAGATATTCGGAATAGTCTTTAGTTTCATGAATACTAAACTTAAGATGATATTCTTGCAAAGGCAAATAATATAAAAATGTAATATACTTATCTATGAGATTCTTTCTGATTTCTCCATTTTTTATTCTTTTAAGAGCAAGATTAATAAATGATTTTCAAATATTATGAAACTTGAGTTGATTTGTTTGCCATTGTTATTTCTTTAAATTTTCTTTCTTTTATTTTGTCTTCTCTATCCGATATAACTGTGTTTTCCCACTCGAACTTATATATCTTCTGCTTTGAACACATTTGTTTTTTCTTCTAATATCATTATTTTGTATTCTTTTAATTATTATTATTATTATTTTTTTTGCAATCATCAAGACTTTTAGGAAAGCATTATTAATATATATATAAATTTCTTCTACAAACGTATTAATTTACCAAAATCAGGTTGAATTCAAAATATCAGTAATCAAAAAACTTATTGATACTACTTGGTTTGAAGACATAAATAACTCATTTACCAAATTAACAGATGACTACTTGATCATCATATTCACACTAATATGTACAACAATTACAGCTTTCTAATTTTACATATAATTAGACCAATTGATGTCAGAAGAAATTTATTATCTTTACATAACTCAAGAATGCTTACATAATTTTTTAGAATGCAAAAAACAACTTGGTTCAAATACTTCAGAGACATCTTTTTTTTTTGGGGGGGGGGGCATATGATTCAAATTTTGTTGGAAAAAATTTCTATGACATATACTATACTAGATGTGAGAAAAAATAATTGTAATAAACATAGTTCAAAAGATAAATTTATACAAAAAAAATTATAATCTGAAGGAAAAGATAACTTACATATTCTTCATCCCAAAAAAGAAAAAACTTACACTTATTAAAGTTATTGTTTTTTTGTTTTTTTTTAATGCTTAAATAGCTTCCCCCTCCCTTCGCATACATACACCAATGATGTATCTTCAAAAATGTCAGACATCTTGATTTAGAAGTAAAATATTGAAATTATTACTTTCAACAGTTTTCCTTAAAATTTTCTATACTTTTTGAATCAATTTTATGCATCCTGATTCTAACAAGATTTTTGAATGCTCATGCCACATAATTACAATTTCTTTCACTTAATCACACCCTATTATTAGAGATTTAAAACTTTCAATTTACTTGTTCATTTAATCTCTGGTTCATACATATCACTTCCATTTTGTGAATCTCAACGTGTTTATCAAGTAAGTAAAATATCAGACCACTGCATATTTTTCCAATAAAAGGGTAATTAAAAAAAGAATGTTCCATATTCAAATATAATATGTTTCAGCATAATCAGGTACTACTAGAGTTTTTAAATTTATTAACAAATTGTCGTTTTTATTATTTTCATGTATTTTACATGACTATATTAGTAAAAATAATTCATGGCATTATCTATTAAGTCAATATCCATATAAATATTTGTTATATTTAAGATAATTAGTTGTCTTAATTATGACTCATATCCTCTTTTACGATATTATTTATTTATATTATCTTGGAAATCTTTGGAGGTTTCTTTTAATAGTTTAAAAAACATCACTGCATTGTCTTTAAATACAAAAATATCTCAAGGAATTAGCACTAGTAACTATTCCTAAAGTCATTACTAACGCCAGAAAAAAAAAGAAATAAAAACAAAAATTAAATATATTTTTTATAAAGGATATGAATATTATATCTATAAAAAATGTACCCAGGTTTCAGTGTAATCTTGTTAGTACTCTGTCATTTATAAACAATATTAAAATTGATTAACACATTTAACATATACTATTTTTTAAAGAATGGCTTAAAACTAAAACTTTATCTATATCTTAAAAATCTTTGTCTACAACAATTCTCACTGAAATCCTTCTTATTTAATCTACTTCAAAATTCTGTTCTAATTGAACAATATCTTATTTTTAAATTTAATTTAATTTTGTTTCTTTATGTGAGTGTGTGTGGTTTTTTTTTTTTTATCAAATGGCTATAATATATCTTCCATTTATTCCAGATACATATAATTTCAATTGCTGTTATGTAATTTTGTTAAAAATGTTAATCCCTACAAAGTTTCAATTGTTCTTCACACTCTTAGAACAATGTCATGACGGTCAACATTGTTTCTACACACTGAATATTATGTTTACAATGTGTCTCATTTTTTTACTGAAAATTAGCGCATAGCGCTGGAATGTGCGGGGAGGCCTCCAATGTTTTTGCCTGTCCAATACATGCTCAATTATAAAATTCAGCACGTAAAAATGATGTTGACCATCATGACATCATAGCAAGGTAAATACGTGACTACCAAAATGTTTTTATGAGAACATGTTTCAGTTATTATATTAATAGAAATTTCAAAAGATTTAATGTTATAAAAATATTTGGCATTTATGATTTAAAGATAGGTATAATAAAATAATTAACCAATGAAACTATCAAGGGATACATCATTTGGTGCTAATTTAATTGTTACTTTTTATTTCGTCAATACAATTTATTCTTGTTTTTTAACATCTTTAGTTATATCACAAACATTAATAAGCCTTCACATCCTTAAAATGTACCATGTGATATATATACATGTTATTTTCATCATTATTAATCATTATAATTTATAGCAATTTAATAATTTTCTTTATCTATTGTGCCGGTCGGATTTGTATGTTCATGTAACAAGATCTAGCATCTAGGCAAAAGTACCTCGAATCCACTCGTGCGCAAGATACACAGGTCAGGAACAGTCATGAACTCTGCCCTATTTGCCTATTTCCCGGATCTATAACATTATGAGCAATAATCCCGATGACATCGATTAATCTACTTCTCATCCGCTGGCATCAATCATCGGAGACACAAAAGACTCAAGGCTAACTCATGATAGAATAACTTAATAACGAGCATGTTAATTATGTGTAGAGCGGAGATCATCTAGTCATATTTAAGCTTAAGAAATAACTTAATATTTATCTTAACTAAAGAAAGCACTGATTCGAGTTTGATGTATATATATTTACAATTTATTAATAATAATTATGTCGGGTCATTTAGCCGACGTGAACCTCAGGATTATTATAGATATTTATTTGAATCATTTTATACAATAACATGATAATTGCGGCTATGCCAATAATATATGTATGTGTTTGAGTAAATTAGCGCTATTAGAATAAATTATTAGAACGCTATCACACACCCAGAAACGAAAAGACCATTTAATTACTTCAAACAATAAATTTAACACAGATAATATTTGATTACATTTAATATGATCGTTAACTGGGAATTTTAGATAATTAATGCGCAGGATGGGTAATGAACAATTTACACAAACGATACTAAATTTATCGTATTAATACTTATATTAAAATAAGGGACATAGGTTTGTTTAAATAAATCATTTCATTATGGCTTATGAATACTTCTGGGCGAATGATAAGGGAAAAGCGGTGCGTACTTGGTGGCTTATTATCGGTCCTTTTTATGGATCCTGGAGTGTGCTTCACGAATTCTAAGAAGTGACCGATTTCCTCTGCAAACTTTGGCAGGGTCAGTTTTACGAACGAAAAGAGTCCAGATTCCCTGGAATGAGGTACAGGCGAATCGTGGATGACGAGGAGTGGTCGGCTATGTCAGTATCGGGCTGGTTTTTCCAGAGCGATCCCCGTATAAAGCATGCACGGACCAAGGATGTCCCCAGGGTGGTTTTACAGCCTGGTTCAAGGACATTGAGACGATGGGGTCCGACTTTGCGGTTGCCTCCATGTAATAAAGAAGCACGAACATATATATAAAATAGAATGGCCTTTATGCACTAAATGCTTATTAATAAAACATAAATATACTTCTGAAATTAAAGATTATTGGGACGTATTTATTGCCCACGAATGATGAACTATTCAGTGTAATGACATGGCTTCACTTTAAGCAAACAGGGATAATAATTATACATATAAACATAGAATAAAAAGTTAAGGTCCCCCTCCCCCCCTTTACATTATATTACTTAATATTATTCATTACATTTTACACATTAAACATCAATTTTGGTTGATTTATGCCCTTGTGGAAATACATTAATTGATTGCAAAATAAAAAGGGTGGTCGTAATAACTAAGATGAAATTTACATATATAATATAGTTGAAAGATAAAAGATAGCGCATTATTTAGTAAGGAGACTGGGAAAAACAGATGTCAAATCTGTTTTTCAACAGTAAACATGAAAATATAATTAATTTATTTCTCTAAAACCGTGAGCATCTGGGCAAGCCGAATAAGACTTGTTTTTATCAATTATAAATTATTTACCCAGTAAATGATGGGTGGGGAAAACAAAATAAGTTATATGCTGACGATTTTAGAATATTATTGGCATTAACTTTAAAATATAAATACGTAAAAATGTTAATAAAAATTATTGGCCGCTTTTAAATAAAATAAAAGAAAAACATTTTATAAGAGGCTTAGCATAGATTAGTTATATAGAGTTATATATATTTGAAGACATTTAAAAGGTATAGTTTAAAATATACACATTACATAGAAAGCAGGATTTTAGGAATTATAAGTGGTCTGAGTTCTTTACCTTGATGATTGAGAAAAGCATTTCATTAGGAATCAGTCCATCGGTATTGTCACTAGATCTAGGGTAGCGGGATGATTTGAGATAACACTTCATTTCATTGGAAAGACATTATGTAAAGTTCAGTAGCACGGAGTACGGAAGCTTCGTTCATGGGATCAGCATGTTAGAACGGAGGGACAAGGCGAAACTTACTACTCACAACACATTGCGTGAAAATTACATCGGGTGTGGATTATGTTAAGCATCATGGCTATTTAATGATCTTCCCTTCCTTTGTGGATTCAAATCCAGCAGTATTTATACTTTTAATTTGAATTTGTAACTAGGCAAGTACTGCTGGACCTGAGGCAGTTTAAGCACTTAGATTTCATTTGGAATCGTTTGGCCGGATACTCTTATCTAGTAAGATGTTTGAAACAATGCAAGTTTGTTATCAGTTTCTCGAACGATTGTTTTAAAATATATCTTGTGATTTTAAAACAAGCTAGCATGGACAATTTCCACTAATGGGTTTCTTCTATTATTACTAATTTGTATAATCTTCTATTTTAATCTAAAGGGTCTTCCGGGTTATTGTTTTTCAAGAGACTTACTAACAAGATTGCATCATTTCTGGCTACAAACTTATATATGAAAAATATAATAAGTATCATATATATCTTATATATATAATATACTATTAATTCCATCACAATCTCCTATGCTAAAATATACATATATATTTATTATTTACGCCCGCATACACATGAGAATATTATTATTAGATTAAATATTAAATTAAGACACATACGTTTACATTATTTTATACTATTGGGTAAAGAAATATATTATTAGTTATGTGTATATGTGTGTAAGGACGAGTTTGAATACGGTTAGGTGGTAGGAGATTGGATGTGGGCTGTGAAGCAGGATCTGAGCATCAGATCATCTGCTTCACTATAGGCTCCTCTTCTCAATATCATGCCAGAAAACTTCCTTAATCAGCCATGTCACATTTGTTTTTTTAGATCTGTTGCCTAAAAATTTCTTTTAAAAAAAATCAAGTTTAATTTAATTCATACCCACATGTGCTCATGAATTTGCTCCCAGAAAAATCCAAATTAAAATATGGTATATCAGCTTTATTAATTGTGTAAATTCTTAAGCTATAATCTCCCTTCAATTTTATCACCATTCTAGCATAAAATTAGCATACTATCATTGATATTTTAATAAATAATTATATAGATTTTTCATCTATGATTTGATAAACCCAGAATTTGAATTTGTTGTTCACAGCTTTGTATATCACTTATTATACTTTAAAGATGTAAACGATTTTTTTTTTTTAACTTGTCTTCATTTAGCTTGTGTGTTAATGGTTATGTTTGTACAATATTTAAGCTATTATGAAGTTATCCCCCTCAAGAATTAAAACTTTATTGCAAATGTTTATAATATTTTGTAGTTTTAAAATAATTATAAAAACTTAGAAATTACTGCTAAGTAAGTAAAATTTCTTTAATAATTGATTTCTCTTACAGAGTTCATTGTAATGAATTAATAAAAGTTACTTATTAATTGTGAAAGCAAGAGTGTTAAATTTCCTCTCCTTTCCTTCTTTCTCCCAGCCAATTTATCTTTACCGCAAATGCACTGCTCTTTCAAAAGCAATTATGGATTTAAAAAAAAGAAAAGAAAAAGCAAAAAATAAACAAGCTCCAAATCAACATGTAACTAAGTTATTCGGAGAGAATATATGATTTGGAAAAAGACAAGCATCTGGAGGAAGAAAAAAATAAAGCTCAATCAAAACCTTTGTTTTGACAATAAGCTCATAAGCATTTTTTTTTTTTAAACAAACAAAAAAAAAAAAAGATGGGGAAGGGGATAATGAAAAATATGTGAAATAACTTTAAAAAAAAATACTGATGGTAAACCATAACGAATTCTACTATATATCTCATTATCATTAGGTTATTAAAAATTAATTTAGTATGAGAGATTTGAGTACTGATCTATTTATTTGATCTTCACTCTACCTCTCCTAAATATATATATATATTTTGAACATTTATTTTCAAATTATACGCAGACTATAAAGTGTAGTTAAATAAATATATATTAATGCTAATTTAAAGATATTTGAAACTCAGTAATACAGAGTTATTATTTTGATATGACGATTATTTCGAGGCCATTTGGCTACTAAAGCCATAAATTTACAATTCTATTTTCAAATAGGATCGATTCTAAGTCAAAAAAGTTTGATCATTTGAATGAAAATATTGTATTCCCCCTGACATTTGGGTGCTTAAAACATAACGCAATCTTACTAACAATTTATATTGTCTTGTTTTTTTTAGTAAAATTAATTTAAAAATCTGTATGTTATCTATGAGTTCATGTTAATAACATAAAGGGCTCATTAAGTTTATCCTATATCTCTAAAGATCAATGTGTATTTGAAGAGGGGGAGGACAATATAAAAAACAACCATGGTTATTATTTTGTCTTATTATACCCACTTGTATTTGGGCAGAAAACTTAGTATGCATTAAAAAAAATATTGCTAATATTTCAGAATACTTTCTGTAAAGCCATACTTTAATTCAGTTTAGAGTAATTAATCTGTAACCTCTTCCAAAAATGTTAAGTAACTTAAACTATGTATATTCAATTAATATATACACTTCCAAGATATTATTTGATATATTGTAATTTGGGAATTTTACTATATCTTGAGAGATGACTCTCTATATATTATTTTATACAGTTGAAAACACATGACCCAATATGTTCTACCACATATATATTGTTTACAAAACAAGTTAACTCTAAATTGCAATGAGAATGATTTCATAAATCTCTTTAAATTTTTTTTTAAAAAAAAAAAAAAGATTGCTATTTTTATTGACTAGCTGACATATTTAAAATATCACCCAAAATATGCCACATTTTTCAATACTATTCTGAAAAAAAACTGCAAATTCTTTCCTAGTATCCCCCATCCCCCACCCTAGTATATATACATATTCTTTTTTCTTTTTTTTTTTTAAAAAAGAAACATTGAAACATGGTTTTAAAAAATATGTGGAACATGTCTTTAGCTGAGAGCACTCTATTACATCAAACATCAAAGTCTTTGTGTGTATATATAGATATTTACATTTTGATTGAATAATTTTCATCATGATTTCAGTTAACCCTTAAACCTCTAATTATATTATTGGTTGTATGAGGTAAAAATCAAATCTTTTAATTGGCCAACTCACAAACTAAAGACAAAGCCTATTGTTAAAACATATTCACCTATAATATTAAATTCAACTCAGATACGTTTATAAAAAGTATATTACTAATTTTTCAGGTTATGAAAGAGAACGAAAGTTCTTTCAAAAATAAATTGCTATTTATTTATTATAAAATATATTCAATTTCGGCAAATATAAAGCGAATGTCTAAACAAAAAAGTGCTGACGCAAACGCTTTTTTTCAATTTTACGTTATCGAAAAGTAAAGATTTCTTTTTGCTAAATCTTAAATATTTTTACTAAAATCTTCAATATTTTTCGAAAATAATTTTGTTTTTTTGGTATATTTTTTAAAAAACTAGTTTAATTTCTCAAATTATATTTTTTTAATACTTAAATTGCATTCGAAATGAAAATCTCAGCATTTTTCTTTATTTTCTTTGATCACGCAGTTTCTTTGTTCTTTCCAGCCAATCAGAATGTCTTTTTCGGCTGAGAGCTGGCTGACAACCAATCACTGACAATGTTCTTTCTTTGTTTAGTTTTAAATGCGGTTTTTTTTGATTTTTTACTTGTAAAATAATTCGGAAGAGGGCACCATCTTACAGAACTTTTAAAAACCTAATCAATAACTGTCAAACGAATATTTTAGCATAAGAACTAGCAGAGTTAGAGTGACGTCAGATGTCGATGAGATGCCTCGTAAGAGGCGGTTGATATGTTTTAGCTTACTAATTTTGGTCTAAGAATACTTATCAGTATAAAGTATGTTCATCAGCTGGAAAGAAAATGATTTTAAAAACAGTTTAAGATTTACAGACATAGCACAAAGATAGATTTGCATTTAGTGTATGTACTGTAATCATAATTTAAATTAGATATCTAAAAATTTACACAAATTAATTCAACAAGCAATTACAACATTCAAATTAACTACATAATATTTCAGCAGGAGTAATAATTTATTATATTTACTCCAAAACCACCTAATGTAAGCTTAAGTAAATCAATATTCACTAATGTATTGATTTACTAAATGAGGAGTGCATTGATTGCATCCACGCATTCAGCAATCACCATTAATTCCATATTATTCAAGCCATTTATATTTTTTAAAAAAATTTCAATCCCAATGTTTAGAAACCAGAAACTTTTATGATGGGTCTCATGAGTAGTGTGTCATTTGCCATGCCCATGCTCTGACATTCCAATAAGAAAAATCTTACACTTTTTCCAGAATACAAACAGGCTTAGGATTATCTTTTTACATAGATGTCATGGCCAATTCCTCTAACTATCCATTACTGTTAATTTGACAGTCAAGATGAATGTTACTGCATTGATAAAAAAAATATGCTCAATATAATGCAGTCACATTATTGGTAGAGAGATATCATTCCTATAGATACTTTGTGACTAGCTCTATCATCAACTTACTTGTTTAGCTATGGAGATTTAATATTAATGCAGCAACTATATACCTTAATGATAAAGACAAGATTATTGTTCATAATGCAAATGGTGAAAGTAAGCAATCACACAATGCTTTATTTATAATATATAATTGTTTTTTTACAAAAATATTAAAAATGATATTAAAAGGATTTCACAACTTTCTAGTAAATATATTAATTAAATATAAAATTAGAGTATGTTATATAATTTTCTAAAAAGCAAGTTTATGGAGTCTAATTAATCTCTTCAAATGCTCTATGATAAAAAAAATGCTCATTAAAATTTTTGCAATTGCTTTTCATTTAATTTAATAAAATAAATATATTTTCAAATACTAATCTTAAAAATGCTTTTAATTCCAAAAAAAAAAAAGAAGCTATCTCAATCCATCTATAATACATTTAAAGACTTTGATTAAAAGCAATAATTAAATAAATATTGATTTATCTTAATCAAGCCAAAAAACTTTTTACTTTTTATTAAATGCTTCTCTCTATTACTATTCAATGGGTAATATTAATTTAGGTAATTATTTAAAGACAACTCATCTAAATATGGCAGCCTTTTTCTAAAAAGTTTAATCAAATTGTTAATTTTGAATTCTAAAATTTTTTAGAAGTTATCTAATTTTTCAATACATGACACTATCACTTCAAATATACTTTTTGACATAATCACATTTCCTCTAAAGAAAGATCACTCTTGGAAATTTATTTATTTGTACATATATCAATTAATTAAGATCTGTATTTAAAGCAGATGAGATATTTTTTCTCTTATAATTAGGCATCCTCATCATATAAAAAATTTATTAAAGTTTATAATAGTTATAAACACTATGATATTAGAACAATTTATATTAAAAGTGTAAATACAATGGAAAACTATCCATCAACAATGATAAAAGTATTGTCACTCAGTAATATCCTATGCTTAATAATCTATAACTAACTTTGAGCAACCCTTAATATACAGATTGAACTTTTTATTTTGTGAAAAGACCAAATTTGTCCCTTTATTAAACATTGTTTTCATATTTGTGATGAGCATCTGTTTTCTGTTCACTTTACCATGATTACAAAATCTGAATTTAACTAATGAATGATATGTATATACTTTTCTTTAGTCATTCTCATCATATTATTATTTTTTAAGTATTATTTTTTCTCCCTTCATCATCTGAATATTAACATATGTAATTATAATCAAAATAGTTTACCACCCTCCACTTCATATAATGCAAACATATTTTCTTCAAAAATTTCATTTCATTACAATTTCAACTTTACAATAGTCTTCTTCAGAGCTACAAAAAATTTAAATATATATGATTACATGGAAATGAAATAATTTTGTTATATTTCTAAATATACAAAATAATATTTTAATTACATTTATATATATATATCTTATAATTTTCATTTTAAAATATTGTTTTATTTAAGTAAACACTTATTAAATATTATTTAACTCTTCCTATTTATAGAACATTTTCTTGCAGGTTACTGTGATGACACTGCTGTGCTACAGTTTACATCACAGTTTCTCGGCCTTATTTTACACTAAAAACTTTAATTAAATTGCTGTGGATTACTGACATCTACAGATTTTATTGGTAACTAATAAATCAATAGAGCAATTTAACAAATAAAAGATAAAAAGATCCTGACAAAACTAGAAATTGTTGATTGACTGATTTTTTGATTACGAATATTATAAATCTCCCATTCTATTCTTTAGAACAATAATGAAAAAAATGCATAATTTTATAGTGTATTCATAATTATTAAAAATAAATTACATTTATGTTTTTACTTAATTTTTTTAAAAAATATATTTCAATTTTAAAAATACAAATACTTTAAACTAGAAGCAACGATTATTATTGTCATGACCCTCTGTCAGAAAGCTGTTAAACAGTGGTAATTATGAATTTTTGTCATAACTTAAATTAATAAGAATAAATGCAAATATCAATTTCAAAAAACTATTTCATCGATTTATTACTATTATATAGTTTGTTCAAGTATAAATATTTGAATTCATTCAACAAATATTTAGTTACTTTTTTTAAAAAAAAAAAATACAACAACAAAACAATAAAATTAAAAACCTTGTTCCCATTACATATTTCATATTTTTATATATTTTTTTATTCTTGAAAAGTATAATTTTTTTTACAATTTTTTTAATTTATAAAATTAAATTTGTAACAAAGCAAGCCCAATTTATTGATTCATAATACTAAATAAAAGTTTTAAACATTAAAATTAAAATATTAAACCATTAACTCAAATCTCATTAAATTTGAGTGGGAAAAAATTTAAATGTGAGAAGATTAAATCAAATTGTTTTCACTTAAATCCATTAAAATTTAAAATTTAAATAAGATTTAAAATTTTTAAACATGCATTATTTAATTTTTAATTTATATTTATTAAGTCATTAATTACTTTCTATCAATTGCAAAATCCACCAACTGACAAAATTTTTTAAATTTGAAACAATATCCTCCATGTTTTTTTTTTGTAACTATTATTATCTGTTATTTATTAAATTTTCCATTTTTATTTAAGTTTTTAAATGTAAATCATTCTTAACCCTCTCAAGGGTCTGCATTTTCTGACATTTTTCTTTGTCTCACATATCAATGTAAAATATATGATAAAATGATTATTACTTATCTGAAAATAATAAATTTGATTTCATTTGATAGATATTTTTGTTTACTACTGAAATAAAGTTTAAATATGTTCACATTTTGTTTCTGTAAATATTAAAAAAAAGAGATCGTAAACAAAACAAAGAGTTCAGACATCATCGTTTCTAGAAAGATTATTTTCAGTTTATAAAATCAACTAAATATTTCTTAATTCTTATTATTCTTAAACATCCAAACAAAAAACAAATATTTATTTATTTCTCTTATATTTAATGAATTATGCTTTAAAAGTTTAAAATTTTTAAATATTTATTGCAAAATTGCGATATTTTCATATTCGTAAGTATAAATAGATTGCTTACATAGAAACTAAGCTTGAAAATTGCTTTAGGCCATGCTTACATTCGCTGCTAATATAATGTTATATTTTTGAAAATAAAGTATTTCAAGTCAAAATAAGTTATTAATAATTTATATTTCTTGATATCTAATAAATATAGTGTAAATTATTTTTAAAAAAATATCTAAAACTATAATAAATTCACAAATAAACATATTCATGGTCATTGAAACTATTTTCTTTAAACAATGTCGTAAAATGCTGAACGTTTTACAGCCTTGGCAACAGACATGTCGGGATGGAAATTGTCTATTGTAAGAGCAGGGAATTTGAATTTCCCATCTTCTACCATAAAATTTTTAGCAAAAATTTAATATAATAAAATATACCATTTTACATGCATTTTAACATATAATACACACAAAAAAATTCACCAGGGGGCAAAATGGTCAAAAATCGAAATTCTGTCATCCCGCTAAATCGAAAGATTAAACAATCTTTTTCAAATTTATATCATGTTTCTATTGAATGCACATAGATGATATTTTATCCCATTTATATTTCTTGAATCTTTACATAGGATAAAAGATCACCTATTTGCATGCATTCAATAAAAAAAGGACAGAAACTTGAAAAAAGTTATAAAAGATACACTAATAATAGTAATACATTTAAAATCAGCCTTTCAAACTATTGTGCATGTGCTTTTATGAGTGTTAATAATAAATGAATACTTTCATTCCCAACACAAGATATAGTATTTATGAAAGAATAAAATGAATCCACTTATTCTTTCCAACCGAAATGCTTATATATGGGCAAATCTTAAGTACTGGAAATGAAAGTGTGAGGATAGACCACTCACTTTAAATTACTGTTTACGATATCTGAATGAATGATGTGATGAAATTATCTAGAATTTACTAAACTTCACTCACAAATGAAACTTAAACATATGTAAATAAGCATTTATTTTATATAGCGCTATGTTTATAATTGTAATACATATAAAATCCGCCTTTCAAGCTATTGTGCATGCGCTTTTTACGAGTGTTAATAATAAATGAATACTTTCATTCCCAACATGAGATATAGTATTTATGAAAGAATAAAATGAATCCACTTATTCTTTCCAACTCAAATGCTTATATATGGGCAAACATGGGAAAATTAAATAGGCTATATTAATTTTAAAAATTAACCCAAGTTTAAATAAAGATTTAGGTTTAAAAACTTTACTAATATAATAAATAAATAATAATATAAAATAAAAGCATAGAGCGAGCTATTTATATAGAGTAAAAATATTTCAAATATAAACATTTTATCAGTTGGTGAATTTTTCAGCCAATAGATGGTGATAATTTAATAAATATCAATTAAAAATTAAGTAGTGAAGGTTTTTAATGCATGAATTAATATATAAACATAAATACTAATAATTTTAATCATACAAATGATTTTTATTGCTAATACAAATACAGTACTAGAACATAATGCAAACAGATTCTAAAGAACCATTTTTAAATAAACTTGCAAATATGTTTACCCTTTTGCATATAAAAGTAAAAAAATAACAAAAGTAATATATTTATAAGTGTATATAAAAATTAAATAAAACAATAAGATATTTTAAGATGAATAATTATAAGGTAAATGAATATATGTACAAATGTAATTAAAATATTATTTTGTACATTAAAATATAATTACAGTAAAATTTTCATTTCTATGTAGTTATATATATTTAAATATTTTGTAGCTCTGAAGAAGATTGCTGGATAGTCAAAACTATAAGAAAACAAAATTATTTGAAAAAAATGTTTGCTTTGTATAAAATGGAAAAATGTGTTATTAATTATAATCATCATACTATTACAACACTTTCTTTTCTGCAGATGCTATCAAAATTGCAGGTCTTCCAAAATGTACTAAATTACAGCTCCCTGTTTTTAATACAATCTTTCTTAACATCTTAATATTTGTTACTTCTACATTTGTCATACTGGTCAATATATTATTTTAATTAATTACTTTCATATAAAATCTAATAATCCAAATTTGCTTTTATTGAACTCATCTTTAAAATAAGAATGCAATTAATTTGTCTCATGTTTTTTTAATTGTAACATAAATGTTTTACAAAGTAAATTTTATATATATATCAGAGTGACAAATATATTAAAGCAATGTGTAAGAAGTAGTTTATATATAAAAATTACATATAATAAATAAGGGATTAATGATAACTTTTTATAAATAAACTTTATCAATTAAAGATATTAATAATAATAATAATCATGTAACATTTTAACTTAATTTTATTTTTTGCCTTTAGCACTTTATTTAATTAGAACAAACTTATTCAATAATATCAGGAAGAAAAAAATGGGGGGAGGGGATTTGATTTATAGGAAAGATGATTGATTATAGGTTTTGATTGATTGATCAACTGTCTTTAGTAATATTATTACAGATTTACATTATAAAATGTGCAAAATAATTTTTTTAAGACAAATAATTTTGTTTTATGACAAAAAATGAAAATGAAAAGAAAAATAGTTATCTAAAATGATTAGTCCTATTAACCTTCTTCCATGGAAAATTAAAATACTGCATGGAGTCTCATCTAGAGACTAACATGTATAAAAATAATAGTTCACATTTTGTTTATGAAACCATATATAATGTTTGCAATACAATCCTATAGATGTACAATACTTTTCAACACTATATATAATAAAGATGCTTTTTTACGTGTATAAACTGAAAAAATATACTTTCCTATTTATTTACTTTATGTGTGTTCACTCACGCATATTCACTCAAAAAAATAAAACATACCATATTATAAATTTGTTTAAAAAAATAAAAACAGCAAAGTATCAGATTACTGACTTTCTAAAGCTTTTGATGTATTGACCAACTGAGTTTCATTATAATTAAATAATTGTCCTGAAAATCTTTTTTATTCAATAATTTTTTTTTTTTTTCAGTTCTATTGAAATATAAGTTCTGTTATTAGCAGAGAAAGGGTCCCAAGTTTTGGGATATTTTTAAGCCCATATTGACTTTAAAATCTATATCACGGTCCCTTATTTCCAATTGAATGAATTGGAATGATCCACTTCAAATTCTTGGCTTAGCTTTTCATACAGACATTAATCTTTCTGATGCAATAGAAGAATATCTATGAAAATATTTTATCAGTTCTTTTTTTTTCTCTCATAACTTAAGTGATAATTTTCATTTTATTACTTTAATTAAAAATTATTTTTACAAATTCTCTTAAATGTTGCAAAATTTCTAATTTTATGCTTAGAAAAAAAAAATTATTAAAAGAAATATTTCACTATATCAAACTTTTTTTTGGGAAAGGAGGGAGGGGGGTAGCAAAAATGCAAGTGCTTTCAAAGTGCCTAGTAAACGAGCCATATAAGAAAGATTTAGTGTAAGGTGTTCCAAAATGACAAAAATGCTGTTATACTTTAAATCAGTATTTCTCAATATTTTCTCTCTGTGACTACTTAGATTCCACAGACCAATAACATAATTAAAATAAATTATCTTATTTTTTTTGTGTGTGGCATTATATATATATTACTCGTTGATTCCTGAAATACATTGCAGACCACTTAGATTCCAACAAAAAATTTCCACAAAAAACATAAATAAATTATCTTAATTTATATATATATATTACTGGTTTGATTCCTGAAATACATACTGCTTTTTTTAACTCAGTTGTCATTGAAATAATGTCCTAGTTAATATTAAAATCTTCTCAAGTATATAGTCATATTATTATTCATACAATGAAATTAACAAAAAAACAAATCACAGAATGAGCACACAAAAAATATTGATTACCCATAAAAAGTATATTTATAAAATCACAAACTATATAATTACTATAAAGATAATGTTAATTAAGGATAATTAATAAATATTCCATAAAAATAACTTCAAATGTCATAACATTTTTGACAGTTTCATTGCATAATTAGATCAAAAATCATGACAGATCCCATACATCAGGTGTACATCATGTTCCATAGATTTAACCAAAAAATAAATGCATACCAGCAGACATTTATTATTGTAACATCTAATGAAGGAAGGGTTTTTATCGGGTGAGCTCCCAATTTCAATTCATTTGATTTTTCTTGAGAAGTTGAACTCTTATTTAAAAAATGAAACAATGTACCTTGCCTCTTTGTGTTCATTTTGTTAAAGGCTAAAAATATTTACATTATTCTATTTCAAATTTATATTAATACCCGGTATTTTATATATTTTTTCTTTACATTCACCAAATCCATATTAAATATATAATTTTATAATAAATAAAAAAATGCATGCCAATACTTCCAACAGTTAGCTTAAAATGTTATTTCTCCAGCTTTGCTCTAAAAATAGTATGATTCTAAAGTGGGACTATTTTGTTTTTAGTGTAATTTTTTAATACAGCAAAAGAAACTTTTTGGGGTTTATTTAAAGAAGCAAAGTAATTCATTTAAAGACTTTATTAAATATTCCAGTATATATTTTTTATTATTACAAATTATTTTTTTAAATAATATTTAGTTTATGCTTTTCATTTTACTGTTTCTCTATTATACTTTAAAGTCATTATAATAACTAACTAATAAATATAGCATTAATTTTTATTTTATTTTATTGCATTTTTATAGAATTAAAAAAAAAAAAAACAATAGTTCAAAATTATTAGTTATTTAAAAATATATCATTATGTAAAGTTAACTGCAAATTGTACAGTACAGCAGAACCTGCATGAGATCAGAAGTATGTTAAAGCAGAATTATTTTCAATGAAAATTAGTTTCGAAATTTATTTTGTAGTTATCAAATGAAGGATATTTTTCATGGATTGGTAAAATTTTTCCACAGACTGGCATCAGTTTATGGACTAGCGGTTGAGAAACACCGCCTTAAATGATAGTCTTGTAAAATTTACTAATTTTAATATTTTTATTTTTGTTTATTTACATTTTTTAGATAGTATATGATTGAAATAAAATATATTGATACAGCTTATATCACCGGCTTCACTATATTATGAATAAAGAAATACATTTAATATCATTTTCAATACTAAAATGCATTATAATAAAATAAAAAGAATTATGTGAAGCAAGTATCTATTCAATAATTAAAATAAAAAAAATAAAAAGTTTATTCCTAAAAAATAAATTATAATTTCTTGTAAGTTTAGCTTAATTACATTACATGTCTATCTGCCTTATGTTGCTACAAAATACTAATATACTAGAAAGCTTATCTGAAAGGAAATTGCTACCAATAGATTTTTTTGTTATTTTAAATTATCAGAATTACACTTTTTTTTAAATGTGTATTTATTTTAAACTTTCACATACATATTTAATTATACTCACATCTGCCTTCATTTCTTTTGAACAGTTGTGAGGAATCTCATATTCTTTGTAAATGATTTTCTGTTGAAAATAATTTATCAAACGGCTATTTATATGTAAGTTTATTAAAAAAAACATTAGTTAAAACATTGAAAGTAAGACCAGTTTATAAATCTCGTGCTAAAAAATAATTTTAATAACTATAGAGCTATATCTATTCTTCCTTCAATTGCTAAAATAACAGAAAAATACATTTATAAAATAATTTAAATTTTTTTAACTAAAAATAATTTTTAAATGAAAATCAATCTGGATTCATAGAAGGAAGAAACACAACTATGTTATTAGAGAATTTTACAAAAAAAAATTAACAGTGCATTAAATGATAAAAATATGTAACTAATTTTTTTAGATTTTTATAAGTCTTTTGATGTTATTGAGCATAAGTAATTGATTCACAGTTTACAAAACTGTGGAGTTAGGGAAAAATTGCCACTATTTTTTTAATTACTTAAATGATAGATATGTTGCATCAAATGTATCAAGTAATGAGAAAAAAAATTATATGGGGTTCATAAAAAGTCTATAGACTTGGCAGTTGTTTCTGATTTCTATAAATAATCTAGGAAATATTAATATTGAAGGATCAATATATCAATATGCAGATGATACTGTTTATTATGAGTGTAAATAGCAATATTGATATTGCAATTAAAAAAATATCAAGTAAGCCTGAACAAAATTGCCTTTTGGTGCTTTGAAACAGGAATTTATATAAATGGAGAATATATGTTAATATGCACTCCTAGAATGAAATATAAAAATATTAATATACATCTATATTGATATGTGGTTATATGACAATAATATAATATGTAATGATAGAAAGATATAAAAATAGAATAAGTAAAATAGATATCTTGGAAAAATGATAGATGAAAAAATGTCATACTAATTAATAAATTTAGACATTTTATTAAAATGTTGTAAAAAAATCAAAGATATTTTTCCTTTAAATATTTTTATTATCATATATAAGTCTTTAAGCAATCTTTATTGATTACATGGAATAACACTTTATGGTTTTGCAAGCTTTTCTAATGCTAGGAGATTAGCATTATTATATATATAAAAAAAGAATAATTGATCTAATAGAAGAAAATAATATCAAAAAAGAAAACGGTGGACATAAAAATATTTTATTATTCAATCAATATCTTGATTATATAATTATAGAGAAAAAAATTTCATAGTATTTTCAAAAAACTTTATATAAAACAATTTGAAATGTGTCTAAGAAAAATAGATAAATACAGTTTCGAAATCATTATGTTCCTAAATTATTTAATAATTTACCTATTGAATTAAAAAGCTTGCAACATTATAGAGAAATAAAAAAACACAATTTAAAAAATATATTAAAAAGAAGGAAAGGGAAAAAATTAATATATAGAAAAATAAATATAAGTATCTAATGTTATATAATCAATATTTTTTATATAATTAATTTATTATTGAAATGCAATTTATTGTTATTATTATTAGCATACTTTACATTATGTTTAAAATTGCATGTAAATATTTAAAATGTTATAAAGAATTTTCTTCAACACAAAAGTGCAAACATGGCTTAGTAGGAGAAGAATGACATTTGTGTAAATATATTTTGACCTGTATTTAAATGAATGAATGTAATGAATGTTTTGTTTTAATAAACAGTATTATTTATTTATTTAAAAAAAAATATTTTATTTCTTAAAAAAAAATAAAAACAGTATTATTATTTGGAATAAGTATTCTAGGTTAATATTATTATTATTATTAACTTGTAAGTTTATTCTTGTCTTTTCTCAACCAATCTTGAAAGTATAGCATATTAATGAAATATACTATGATTGCTGTAAAGTTTGTTCTGTAATAATATGTTCCAGCAATGAGTTTGACTTAAGTTCAAAGGTTTTGCTATAATATTGTATTCACTGGTTACAATGTAAAGTTAGTGATTATTTTAGTTTTATTTTTTGTTACCAGGTGACAGATGTAATTAGAAAATAAAAAAGTTCTATAGTACAAATACCAATTTGAAATTTTTGACATCATTTTTTATGTAATATTACTAAAACAAAAATATTTTTTTTTTAGTTTTAAAAACATTTTCATTAATTTGTAACAATATAATTATAAAAATGAAATACGGTATCCTGCTTAGCGAGGACAATGGGTTCTCAAAAACTCATTGTAAAGCAAGAATATCATATAAAAAGCAAGCAGTTATAATGGTTTTCTATGGAAAAAAATTTGGCTGGTTACTCCAGATAAAAATTACATTGTAAACTGCAAATATTGTATTAACAAACAACTTAACCTAGCATTTATAGTAATTAAAAAAAAACTTCAACGTGCATTATATGCTTGTGTAAACAATGCTATGTTTGTATTATGCAGGTATGCACTTAAAATATATAGATACGTATGATAATGCAACTTAAATTTATGTAAAAAAACCAAACACTTAGCTTAAAGTTGTTTATACCTGTGATCTATTCATCAATCATTGTTACCCCATTTTCTAATAATTTTATTGTTGCTCAATCTGAAAGTCCATCATTATTTTCTAAATCCTTTGATGATCTTGGTTGTTTGGAAAATGTACACCAGATGTTGATGTTTGAGGATGACTGAAGAAAAAGTTTAAAATAGACGGCTGACATGCTTCTTTAATTTTTTTTTCCATACAACATCTTATAAGATCTGATTATTTGACTTAAGATATTTTTAAATTTGATGCTGCTTTCTAAGTCAGGTTTAAATTCATCCCAAATGCTGTCCATGGCTTTCTGATATAGAATAAATTCGATCAATTTCTTGATGTCAAGATTATCTTTTCTTCATTGTCTTCTTTTTCTTCATCCAGTTGCATTAATTCCTTGTTAATTAATTCCTCCATGTGTGATTCCAAAAGATCTTCATTGTTCTCATTTATAAAGACTGCTTTGTTGGTTAGGTCAAATATGATTTTTCATATGATTGAAGTGCTGTGCATGAACTTTCATACATGTATGGTTAAGATAAATTGTGTCAGTGATGTTGGCCCATGCACTGCTTATCAAATCAACAGCTGTTTTTATATTGAAGTCTTTCAGGAGTTATGAAATTGTCTTCTTGGCATCCTTATCCAAAGTGTAGATAAGATGCTGCATTAGTTATTGAAGGTTGTAATGATTCCTTGATCCATAGGTTGAAGATGTGATGTGGTGTTTGGTAATACTTGCAGCTATGATTTTGATTGAAAACATATAAAGCTGTGAATTTTTTAAAAAAATAATTATTTTTAATATAGCTAGAAAAAAAAATGGTTGCTTTTATTGTACGGGCATACAGCAAAATGGACTGAGAAAATGAAAATAAACCCACAGTTAACAATTTTTTTATGTTCTTATGTAAAACTGTTTCTCATTGTGCTGGGGGGGGGGGGACCCATACTGAAGTTTCTTTTTTTTTTAATTTGTAGTAATGTATTATATTACTGTACTTATGTGAAATTACTTAGAATTAGCAATTAATAACAATTCATTATTGACCATAAACTTTGTTATTTATCATTAGGGTAAGAGTAGCCAAATTACATTATTAGATATTACGAAAACCTAATTGCAACTTCAAAAAAATTAAAATTCTGATATATTAAAAAAGAAAAAAAAAATGTATATGTTTCCATATTATAATAAATATTTAAGGTTATTTTTACAATATGTACTATGCAGATCCGAATAACCAGCACTTTATATACTAATATGCTAGCTGTGATATTTTTTTTATTTTTTGGCAAGATATATCACATTTTATTAAACATAGTAGCAATTTTCTTTGGAATGCCTTAGAAATTTTTTTGAATAATTGTTACAGTAGTGATAAGAGCTATTTAAAGGTATGAATTATTTTCAATTTATTTGTAGTGCAATTCCATCATATAAAATTTATTATTAATTAAATTATACATGAAATCATCCTCCACACATTTTTTTAATACTAAAAATACATTTACGATAATAGTTTTGATTTGACTGAAATTAGCATTTCTAAAATTTTTAAATTCAAAATTGATTGCCTGAAAATTTTAGCTAATATTTATACCATATGTAATTTAAAATTAATAATAGAAAACAAAAATTTATTTTTACTTTTATGCTGAATAAAATTTTCACTTTTTTTTTTTAATAATTTTTACATTTGCAATAATGTCTACCATTCTATTGGATATCTGAAACAAATTACAAGATGATTTAAAACAAACAAGTAAAGTAAGTATTATTTTAATTAAGATTTAGTAATTTTTTGATCATATGAAGTTGAATATTAAGTGCATAAATCATGGTATCATTTCCTACCTTTTTTAATAAAAATATTTTAGATTTACAACAATAGAAGTTTTGATTTGACTGAAAGATGTTAATTCAAAATTAGTTGACAAATATTTTAAAAAATACACCCGTTTTAAAATTATTACAGTAATAATACAATTTACATAAACAAAATTTATTTTTAGTTTTATGCCGAATGAATTTTATACTTTTTTTTTTCAAAACAATGTTTGCAACAATATAACATTGACTTGGATAAGCTTAAAACAAATTATGATATTCTGATTTGAAATTAAGCAAATATAGTACAATAAATAATCATTTAAACTTATACTTAATAATTTTGAACAAAATCCATAAAATCATTTTTTTATCAAAATAACAATCATGATAACTAAATTTTACAATATAATGACAATTTGCAAACAAAGTATACTTTTCATAAAAATTTTAATTCATAAAAGTAAATAAATACAGTATAGAGTTTAAAATTTAATATTAAAACATTTGGTTGTTGTACATCATCAAAATATTTTATTTTTTATACTGACTAAAACATATTTTTTTTTTTTGCTGTTGCCATTATTACTGATGAAAATCTTTACTTTGATTATATCAATGAAGTATTGACTGTCTTGTAAGGACACTGGATGGAAATTAAATAAAATACTGTACTGTACATTAATCGAGTTTACAATCAAAATATTGTATACAGATACTGTAATGGGTAATGTTGCATACTTTTTTTGTAAAATGAATAAATTCTGTACTGTACATTTTCAGCATGAATGTGGCTATTTTGCTTTTAGATAACATAGCTTTAATAAAGTAACTATCCTATGATGCCACTAGTCTTACCAAATGCTGCCAAAAACATAAATTTTTCTTAAGATTGTTATAATAAATAATCGATTGTAAATCATAATAATGATTTCAAATTGATGATCATTATGGTGAATCCTCACATAAAGGACTAGCTGCTAAGTGGGTTATAGATGTATAATTTATATTTATTGTTAAAAATATGTTTTTGACATATTTAAATTTGCATAATATATATAGTGTACTGGATGTTTATTTCTCCTTTTGATCACTGAGGCATAATATATATATATATATATTGTACTAAATGTTTATTACTCCTTTTGATCACTGAGGGTGCCATATACTGGAAAAATTTATACACAGTGATCAAAAGTTAATGGTGATGATGATTTGGCACCAATCAGACCCAGGGAGAGCAAGAGCTTGAGAATATTGTTCAGACAATTGAGAAAAGAAAGCAATAAGACAAACATCAGCCAAAGTACTTAAAAAGAACTTTAAAATTTAAACATAGAAGAACGGAAACCTGATCTACATTTTCTTAGCATATTTTTATCCAGGGATGTACGCGAATATTAGCACATTAATCACCCAGGCAGATAAGTTTATTTCTCACCTGTGACATAAAAGGGGCCTATGACTTCTTGCTAGTGGTTCACCTAAACAATCCCAATTTTCTCATAGAGATTTAGAAACACCGAATGCTTGTGAAGAACAAATGAAACAGCACAAATGAGCTTTTCTTAGCCCGGGAAAGAAACATCGGAACTAAGAATGTCCTAAGTCTGCAAAATGCCCATGATCAGGTATGTTTAAACCAGCCAATGTTGATCTCACACAAGAAAAGATTATGGACTACATAATCCAAACTACAGAAAATAAAATCACTAACAAAACAGGACAATAACTCGATAAACCGCCATCCAAAAGCTCCATGGTCTGCAGAAGACACAAACCCAGTTTGATTAAGTTTAATGACAAATAATAAAAAAGGACAGATGAATAAAAAAAAAATTACTAATATTGGCCTGAGTATTTATCAAGGGTTAGTAATACAACAGAGAAAACATTAAGCATAGAAAATATAACTCGCAATACACTTTCAGATAAGCAACATTTTAAGATGGAAATCTTGCCGCTAAGACTTCAATACATAAAAAAAAAAATACATAAATAATTAATATTTAAATTAATAAGTCACACAGTATAAAATAATTTATTTTAAGATTAAGCTGAGACTTGATAAAAACTTAACTAGAGATTTAGCCCTGGTTTTAATACGGAATTGTGAGTTGCCTTGAGGTAATATTGAGCTCTGTTGCTCATGCAAAATTCAGTTTATAAAGAGTCCTATATGGTGGCTTTAATTTACCACAAGTTTAGGAGAATGGAAGCATTATCAGGATCAGGCCTGGACTAGGCACCTAGGTCATGATTGTAGACACCATTTTGGAGCCCCGGAGATTCATTCTTGGAAAGATTTAGCATATTGCGTTATGGAAATTCTTCATGGCATAGATTATAGACATGACATCTGACTGGCCATTACTATCCAGCAAATAGTAGAATTATTGACAGTTAACAGAAATCCAACTTAGTGATTCCAATTGAACAAATATCAAATACGAAAATTAAAATTGCTTCAACTACACAGCAGTTCAATAACAGAAAATCTGGATGAATAAACTGAGTGACTAAAATAGTCTCTATGAATAATCTCACTGCTGATTTGAAATAAGCTAGTGATATATATATATATGTCCTTTGTTATCTCCTGTGCAATCTTTTAATAGAAGTTTCAACTAGGGTAAATCTCTATCTCCCATCCAATCTTA
The DNA here is from genome assembly GCA_028023455.1 of Epiperipatus broadwayi. NCBI lineage: Eukaryota > Metazoa > Onychophora > Udeonychophora > Euonychophora > Peripatidae > Epiperipatus > Epiperipatus broadwayi. The sequence goes on from JAQFVV010000108.1 coordinate 3,126,582, forward strand.
ATTAGAAAAACAAGATCTGACCAGGGCATTCGGTTACAAAATTAATTTTTTTTAAAAAATGCCAAACTAAATCTCAGCTGTAAAAATAAATAAATCATTTTTTATAAAATACTTTTATAAAAGGATTAATTAAACTCTGCTAGCTTTCAATTACTTTAAAAGAAAGCAAGCTCTAAAAAAAAAAAAAAACACAATTTTAAACTAAAATCGATTGAGAATTAAAATATACGATTTTAATATAAAATAAGTATGTGCATTATTACACATATAAAACTTTTAATTTATTTTCTTTTAAATTTTACAAAAATAGAATTTGTTTTTAATTTATTTGATAGAACTTTTGAATCGGATAAAGTATTCGTTCAATACAATATTCTAGAAAAGTTGGTAATATAATCCTTTTTTTTTTTTTTAATTTCATATGATAATTTCACTTATTTTAAAGTACTTTCATTATTTTAATTATTTGGAAAGTAATTTTTAATATTAAAGGTGCAAAAAAAATAATTTTATTTAAATTAAAGGCTATGTATATGAACTATTACATTATATTTAATCAAACAGTAAAGAAAAAATAGTACTATTTAAAATTGATCAAATGAGGTTATGCAATTATAGAAATGTTTTCCTAATAATGATTAAGATAGATTTGAAAAAGAATGGATGAATAAATACTTGATATGGCATATGGTTATAAAATAGAAAAAAGACAAAATGAAAATACCATGTGAAAGATCTGTTAAAATTTATTATTTATATTTTATTATAGTGTATACTTTATTATTGTTCTTTGTATAATAAATATAATAGGAAAAAAAAGAATAAAATAATATATTTAAATTTATTTTTTAATATTAATATATTAAACAAAAATTAATATTTTAAATTAAATTTAATATTATTTTTAAGTTATTAAGTATGAATGAGATACATAAATTAATCAAGTCATAATAATATATATATATATATTAATTAGGATTGAGATTATAATTTTACTTCAAAATAACATTCCACTAAGAAGCGCTAATGCCTATCTTATTGTATCAGTACTTTATATTAGTTCGATCTTTTCTAATACACATAATTTAATTGACATTTTAAATAGTGTCCTTTACTGAATTTAATAATCTAAATCTTATCACTGCTACATATATATATATATATATTGTAAATATCAACAATAGTAGGCCTTGTGAAGGCTCCATAAATTATATCAGCTAAAATGTAAATATCAAAAAAAAAAAAAATGTGTTGTCAATATCTATGGATTGAGATGCGAAAGTGTAATTGTGAGTACATTACAAAAGAGAGAGAGAGCAATGAGAACCTGGTAAAGAGAAAGAGTAATAACATACCATTTATGTGAGAATGCAAACATTAATGCTATGTGGAGTAATGGGAATTTTATTACATCCAAATAACATTTAATTCAATTAAAGATGGTTGATTTCAAATTTAGTCAAAAAATGTATATGTTCCATAACAACCTTAACATAAATGTATCAGATGTGCCTGAAATTTATAAGTTAATTTACATCTTTATGTTCGCACTAACCTAGTACTTCCTTGGATATGCCCTTTGAACTACTTGAGTACTGAAACTTAATACACAAAATCCGTTTGAGTGTTATGGATAAATTTAATGCTTGTTACACATAATGATATTCCTCTCTGCAAAATGTTCTGCCAACAATAATCTCTCAGAGTCAAGTACACATGAGGCAATTATTCTATTATGCATCAATGAATTATTAATATTATAAAAGAAGATATATGACTTCAATTTTAAAATAATCAACTTTATTTACAAACAAACAAAATAAATAAATAACAAATGAATATGTATTTCCATTGGAAATATATATAAGTACTGAATTATGATCTTTATTATGATCTTAAAAAAATGTATGTGCAAGTATGTGTGTGTGTATTCTCAAAGTATGATATTTAAATCTGATAATTGTACTTACTCATTTAAGCTATTATAAGTTACTTTATTTTTATATGTTAAAATGAATGAACAGAGGATCAGACTTAAAAAAAAATTGAATATACCTCTATCACACTGGAATATTAAGCTATAAATATCATATATGCATTATATAACTGACGTGTATGCGTCAACTTAATTTAATTCTCCAACAGATTTGGTAACAAAAAATTGGTTTATTAACAACTTAAACACAAAAAATAATGCATAGCTATAAGTTATACTCTAAGAAAGTTTTCTAACTAGAAACTCTTCTATTAGACAAAACGTATCTACACTTGGTTGTTTAACTTAATTAATAATGGCAGGTGACATTACACTCCTCCACCCAAGGCAGGGAAAACGGCTATCTTACAAAGTCACTTAGATAAGCAGGTGGCTTCCTATCTCGCTTTGGATGTTTATATTCTGTATTATCTACTGTATTCGATGTTTATGGTTGAACTATTTTGGGGTCTTCTGCTGAAAACTTTTCCTGGGGTTATGGTATCTGGTAGTCTGGACTTGACTCTGGGTTATCAGGTCTCTTTTCTGAAGATTTATTCCCATTGATTTGAGCTGTATATGTATATTGCCAGTTTGGATTGATACGATGGCGGATATGATTAAAATGTCTTTTGTATCTAACATTATCTTCCATTTGTACTGTAGCTATATTCTTGGAAGTTATGTCAATCACTTCACCCTTTATCCAAATTTGTCATAAGCAACCTCTAATCCACACCTCACCTACAAAAAACTTCTCTGACTTTCATCAACAGTTTCTCTTGTTGGTTCGGTTAGGAGTAAAGTTAAGTTGGTCCGTAGCTTTCTATTCAGGAAAAGTTCGGCAAGAGTCTTTCCGCTAGCAGTGGTTGGAATAGAATGTTGTTGTAAAAGTATCTGATTTAAAGCATCTAGCATCCTCATGGATTTTTGCTTTCTCAATGCAATTTTAAGTTGATTTATTGCATTCTCAGCCAGGCCATTGCTTTCTGGGTGGTATGGTGGTATATGAAAGTGTCTAATGCCTCTGTGTATCAGGAAGTTTTTAAATTTAGATGAAAAAAAATCAGAACCATTATCTGAAACTAAGGTCTCTAGATATCCTCGTGTTGCAAAAATGGATGTCAATTGCTTGATTGCTCCATCCGTCCCAGTATTTTTAACAATTCTACACTCAATCCAGTGCGAGTAGGCATCGACTAAAACTAGAAAAATGTCTCATAAAAGGACTGGTGTGATCAATATGTATGCATGCCCAGACCCTTGTAGCTGGTAGCCACTGGCTATATTCCTTTATGTTCAGTCTGCTGTTTTTTGGCAATCAGTACACCCTTTTGTATAAGTTTCTATATCTTCATTTAACCTTGGCCACCAAATGTAACTTCTGGCTAATGTTTTGGTGTGCACTATTTCTGAATGGCCACTATGATTACCATTGAGAATACATCCCTTGCAGATCGACAATTGCATACGTGTGTTCCAGAAAGACATTGGTAGATTATCTGGTTTCTTGTTAGACAGCCATCCCTGATCCAGTTCTTCAGAATTTGGTAAGTCGGTTCATTATTGGTCCAATCTGATACACTTCTACTGTTCATTATTTTATTTTTCCACTGGTTGATATAGTTTACTTCTATGGTAGGTCTCATTCTTTCTGAAGCATCAGGCAGTCTAAACAGTGCATCAGCATGTTGGATCAACTTCCCACTTCAGTGATATCCAATGTATCATTCGTGGACTTAGGTGGTCCGGAATAGAAGTTACTTTAGTGAATATTCCCAACAAAGGTTTGTGGTTGTAGTTATAGTAAATTTTCGCCCATATACATATTGGTGGAACTTTTTAATTCTGTAAACCATTGCCAGTGCCTCCTTATCTATCTGACTGTAGTTTCTCTCAGCATTAGATAGGGTCCTTGAAGCATAGGCTATCGGTCTCTCACCACTTGGGGTTGGGTGACTTAGCACCATGCCTACTCCATACTCTGATGCATCTGTTGTCAGGCATAAATCTGCTTCATGGTCATAGTGTCTTAAAAGTTTCTCAGACATCAAGAGATTTAACCTTCTTAAAGGCATCTTCATGCTCTGATGTCCACTTCCAGACTTAATTCTTCTTCAAAAGGACAAATAATGGTTGAGCCACATGTGCCTTTCCCTTTAGCAAAGAGTCAAAATAATTAATAAGCCCTAAAAATGTTTGTAAATTCCTTGACATTTGAAGGTTTGAGAGCATTATATACTGTTTTTGTTTTTTCCGGTGATGGGATTTTTCCTTGTTCGGATATAATGTTGCCTAGAAATTTTAGTTTCTATGTATTCCATACACATTTGTTAATATTAGGAGTTGTTCCAAATTCTTTCAATCTTTGACACATTTGAGTGACTTTATCCCTGAGGACTTTTTCTGAGTTTGCAGTGATGAGGATGTCGTCAAAATATGGAATGACTCTTGCTAAACCCTTAACTAAGATATCCATCTTTGCTTGAAAAATGTTTGGAGCAACAGTTTTTCCGAAAGGAAGTCGATTGTATTTGTATAATCCTAAGTGAATGGTTATTGTTAACATTTTCGCAGTTTCTTCACTTACTGGTATTTGATGAAATGTGAACTGGAGGTCGAGATTTGCAAAATGTGATGCCTTCTCTAAAAGGGCTAGGGCCTCTCTTGTATTTGGAACTGGGTATGCACTCTTGCAGATATTTTTATTTATTGTTCCACGAGTCTCTGCAAATATGTATTTTACCATCTGGTTTGTTTACCACCCCAATTGGTGTAGCCCAGTCTGAGTTTTCAATTGGGCTTATTATGCCTTCTTGTAATAGGTCATTTAGGGCTTCCTCAACTTTAATGCATTGTCCAAATGATATTTTCCTAGTCTTGCAAATTACTGATATTGCATTTTCTTTTAACACTAGTTGTACTGGCTTTGTTTTCATTTGTCCTAAATTTTTAGTGAAAATTGATGGGAATTTAATCTGCATTTCGTTTCCGATATTTATTTTCTTTATCATATTAATCCTAATTCCCAAAGAATGGAACCAGTTCTGCCCATTAATGGTTTTATCTTTTTATGTAATATATATAATGGTAGAACTCATTTGTTTGAGTTCAACCTGACTTTGACCATAACCTTTCCAATAATTTCGACTTTATTTTCATTAACATCTGTTGCGCGAACTTCGGTATTCACTACTTTTTTTTTAAGGCTTAATTTTAAAAATAGATTTTCAATCCTTTAGAGACATGAGGAAAACATCGGAGCTGATATCAATTTCCATTTTACAATGTTTTCCTTTGATGCACACAGTTTGATTAAAATTCTGAATTTTTCCAGTGTTTTGATCTCATATCGATCTTTTGAGTTCTTTTTTCCAGAATCTCTTGCTAGGGCCTCATGTTTCATACAGTTGTTTACAATTGCGTACAACATGTCCGGGTTTTTTGCAGCGGAAACATATGCGGTTATAGCTACAATCCTCATCTTGTTCAGCATTTTTCTGAATCGGACGATAAAGGATACGAGGTGACGCATTATTCATAAATTCTTTTGCTTGCTCTATTATGAGTTCGTGAGCTATTCCCTTTTTAATGGCTGTTTTATATGTAATGTTTGAGTCCGCAAGTAACTGTTCACGAAATTTTATGTTGTATAATCCGAATAGCAACTAACTGTTCAAGGAGTGCTTCTTCTAAATATTTACCATAAACAGTCTGCAAGTAATTGTTCATGAAATTTTATGTTGTATAATCCGAATAGCAACTAACTGTTCAAGGAGTGCTTCTTCTAAATATTTACCATAAACACAATTTTATGTTGTATAATCCGAATAGCAACTAACTGTTCAAAAAGTGTTTCTTCTAAATATTTACCATAAACACAATTTTTAGCTAATTCACGCAGGGCTGAATCATATTTCTTGAAGGTTTCATTTTTTGTTTAATGTCGTAAACGAAAGTGTAGTCTAGCGATGTGCTTCGATGGTAGCGGGCAGAACTCTGAAGTTAATCTTTTAACCACATCGTCACATTATAAAGTTTCTGGTTCAACAGGTTCACATAAACGGTTAGCTATTTCTAAAACCTTGATTCCTGTGAAACCTAGAAGTGTGGCAATTTTAATGTCATTTTCATTAACACTTTATCAAAAAGTGTTTTTCAACCAGTTTTACATATGACAGCCAATTACTGGGATTTTCAACATCGAATTCTCCTATTCGTAGTTGCATCATGGCAGGCATTTTTCGTTCCAAAAACTGTTTTTCGGAGATCCTGTCTGACTGTGCCAATTTGACGCGTATGTGTCTATTTTAATTCTCCAACAGATTTGATAACAAAAAATAGGTTTATTAACAACTTAAACACAAAAAATAATGCATAGCTATAAGTTATACTCTAAGAAAGTTTTCTAACTAAAAACTCTTCTATTAGAGAAAAAATTCTACACTTCAGGTTCTTGATTGTTTAACTTAATTAATAATGGCAGGTGACATTACAATAACACAGTATGAAATATATGTAAGACTATTATAGCTTATTAAGGAGCGATATGATTTTTTTTCTTTTAATCATAAGAAAGAAAAATGATTTTCCCCTTTCTTTTTATTCTATAAATAATGAATAAACTAAGCAGTTTTTTTTGTAAAGTTCTTTATTGTTAAATAAACATTCATGATACAGCGTTACAATAATAAAGGACAGTAATTATAGGCATAGAGATGCTTCCATTCCAGAAATGACAAAACAATTATTTGGACATTAATTTGTTCATTAAGTGGAATATACTAATCATTCTTAAAATAGTTGTGTACCTTTTAATAATAAAATAAAACTGAACTCTATAGTTTAGATACTTCAGCCAAAATAGAATAGAAACGTTTATTGCTAAAATTCAATAACAGGATACATACTTTGCAATGTTTTTTTTTCCATTTATATACAACACTTGTTATTTGTATAATTCTTTAGTAACAATGATGATGATGGCGTAGATAATATGTCCATGGCTAGTAAAGAAAATAATCCTTAAGGTCTCCTAAGTAGATAATATGTTCATGGCCAGTTTTCTTAGTGAAAAAGATAATCCTTGAGGTCTCCTAAGAACCTCCAGGTCTCCTAAGAACCTCTATCTGCAATGAACTTATTTCTTCATTATTTGTTTGTTTACCGTCCTGGTTTTTAAAATATAATTCCTATTGCAGTAGTTTATTTTCTTAAACTTAAAGAAAAAATCTATAAAATTTTATTCATGTCCAAAGAATGCTAATCCAATTTTAGAATGTTTTTTTTTTTTGTTTAGCATCTCATGTGTGTATATTCTTTAAATTCACATTCCATAATTTTTCATAGATTTAATTATGTACTTTTTAATTTCATCACATGATCTTCAAATAATGTTATTTTTAATAATTTTAAGATAAAAAAATAATAATAACATTAATTTTTTTGACAAATACTTTTTACATTTAATTTTTTTTTGTTTATAATAATAATATATTTCTCCTTTTCTATATACACCTTGGTCTCTTTTTATGCAGTAGATAGGTTACAAAGAAAACCTGCATTAAAAAAATTGCACAAAAATAGACTTAACTTACATTGAAAAATGTGGGATATGTTTCTTAATTTTCAGAAATCGCATAAAACCAAAGCAAGAAGGTAAAATTACTTTAAAATTTGCATAAAAAAAATAAGGAAATAAAGTATGACTAATAAAAAATTTCAAATATTTGAAAAAAAATGATACAAGACAAAAAATTTTTTTACTTTTTTTATTAACTATTTAATTTTATTCAAAACAATATGTTTTTATGTGTAAATTATTTTACATTTTTTCATACATATTTTAATTCATTATCGCTATTTGACAATATGCGGGTTCATTTGTGAACTGGTAAGAAATCAGATTCATCACAAGAGGAAATACAATTAGTGTTTCAGTCTCATGGTGTGTTAATGGTTTTCTGTCAACAATGTAATTGGTAATTAAACTTTGAGATGATGATTTTTTAATTGTTTATGAAGCTCGCAATATATACACTACTATGTCTAGCCTTTAGAAAATGCACTTCGATGAGTGAAACTATATATATAACACTTATCCATGAGAGTGTTAATAATGACTAATCGTTAAATTTTCTTTTATACACATATATACATAGAGAAACTTTTAGACAGAAAAAAGTTATAAGTAAAAATATTTAAAAACTTTTAAAGATATTATATTCTTTCTAAATAGAAATTAAAAGTTCATAAATATTTTTACTTGTAACTTTTTTGTCTAAAAGTTTCTCTATGTATATATGTGTATAAAAGAAAATATAAACATACACATACATAACACAGATATACAACTATTTAGCTCTCATTGGAATTTTAAAGCTCATTCGTAATTCGTGCCATTAAAAACAGAAAAATGATTTTCCAATTGATTAGAAAGTTGAAGACTTTCTTGAATCATTTTTGCTGTGAAATGAACAGGTTCTCTGTTTCATTATCTTTTTCTAAATCTTCTAAGGTGTCTAAATTTATTGCCAAACCTTTTTCCAACGGTCATTTAAAGTATGTAAAATTTAATGCGTGTATATAAACTGGGGAAATCCCGATTTTAAGTGCAATATGAACTTCGTTATCGCATAAAAGAAAACCGCATAAAGAGATATTAAGAAGAAACATGAATCGCATTAAAAAAATCCACACAAAAAAAGACACAGGTGTATATAAAAGTGATCTTTTTAATTTATAGGCATGCAAACCAATGGTATACAGACCACACTCATATGTGTATGTGTGTGAAATGTATTCAATGGCATATATTCTTATACTAATTTATCACTACTTTAATTTAGTTTTTAACATGAATAATTATGAGGTTTATGTTTTATAAAAATAAAATATATATTAGATATTATCCTAAACTTTATACAAAATAATGACTCTCAGTATATTAATAAATAAACTCTTGAAGTAAGAACTTGTCCTTTATAATCCCTCATTTCTTTATAATTAAAACTTTTTTTTTAATGCAGACCACTAACTTTCCATCACAATATATATATATATATCAATTGTTTTTCTCATACATTAATTCAATGTAAATAAATGCATACTTATGTAAAAAAAAAAAAAAGATATCTGACACATAAAGTTTCAGAAACCATGCAAAATACTCAAAATATATCATACTATTCAATTTTAAATAATAAAATTTAACTTTAATAATATAAAAAAAGAGAAGGACACGTCTTTCATTCATTTGCAGCGAACTAACTTTACTTTTTTAATAACTTTTTCATTCATTCATAATAATAGAATAATCTTTATTAATTATAAACTTGTTAATTGCAAATCATTCATTACTTTAAATATTATTAAGGCTATAACCTTAAGATTAGGTACCTCTACAAATCTTAACACAAGATTAACAACTTTAAAAGACAAGAGTGACCACTCTTGTCTTTTAAAGTCATTAATCTTGTGTTAAGATTTGTAGAGGTCCCTACTGTCACATCTAGGCGCATAGACTTAAGGTTATAGCCTTAATATATATTACTTATGTAATGATTATATGCTTAACAAATTATTAATTACAACTTTAAATATTATTATAAATATATTTCAAATAACTGCTTTAGAAAAATATTTTCAATACAGGAATACTATATAAATATTATCATTAAAAAGAGCACACTTTCATATATCACTATAATAAAAAATATAATTAATTATATATGTCAAAAACTGGATGTATAATATTTGTTTGATGAGTCTAACAAGCTTAGATAGTTTAAAAAAGGAAAACCTGAGTGCCACTCATCCTAATTATTTTTTCCCATTACATATAAAAGTGTTTACAATTTTTATTAAATAAATGAGTGACTTATATATATATTGGAAATGCACAATAACAACTAAAAAAAAAAGTTGGAAGATTATGATTTTTCATAATTCTTCAAAATTTGCTACAAAGCTACACACAAAAAAAAAAAGATTTTGAAATAAATTTTATCAAAATTTTGGCATGCCATTTAACATGTTCACATTTCAATTGATATTTTGGAACTTTAAAACAATTTTCACTCTTTTTGTTTGAGATCTAAATTCACTATAATTAACAAATATGTATTGTTTTTAAAATAATTTATTTAAATAATATTTAAGTAACTATATATTCAAAACACATTCCAAAACTATGAATTGATCACATTTCCAGAAGCATTTTTTTATAAAATGTAAAGATAATATATAGATTTTTAAAAAAAAAAAGTTATAAACTACCACAATGAAACCCTATAAAAATGAGTGATAAAAGGGAAATATATATTTAGAAAAGATAAATTAAATAATAATGATTTTGTTGTTGTTGTTCTTGGAGACCATATGATATTTCAGCAATAAAATAACATGTTGAACTCAACAGTTCCAACTCTACTCACATACCAAAGAGTTTTTTTAAACGTTGTTCATTTGGAATTGAATCAAGAAATCTTTAACTCTCAAGTCTGCCACTTGTTGATACTCCTTTTTGTGCATGAACACCTATTAATCTATACTATACTTACTAGATATCTGTTTTATTGGAATGCTACTCTCACTACACCTCTAACATAAATAGGATTATATTGTTACTTTAGCTTAGATTAGTGATTTTTCAAACAAAAATAAAAAAATCTATGGAAAAATAGTCATTAATTAACTCACTGCATGGCAAATATCTCTCATACAGCCAATCATGAAAATGTGAATTAATAATTAAGTTTTTCAATTGTTGGGATACTAAGATTTGATCATTTTATAACAATGATTGATCTTTAGTTAAAAATACTAGATAAACACATCAATCAATAGTGTACACTTAACTAGTTTGTTCAATGGACAGCTACATAAAAATAAAAAAAAGCTTAAGTTTGATTAGAATCTAAAAAAAATTTCAAATTTATCTTGCTTGGATTCAAAATCAAGTTATAGATGTGGCTGCTACTATTATATCTTAAAAGCATTAACAAAAATTTTAAATATATAAAAAATTAAGTTAGGCAACAAATAGAATAAGTCATTCCAAACCTCTATAAACACATATTATAATAATTAAAACAAATAACAAACAATAATGATAAATTTAGTATAAGATTTACAATTTTTCCTGAAAACGCTTCTCATCTCTGCCTCTAAATGCACATTTTTCAAATGCAAAAAACTTGAAATGGTAATGGAAAATCATCTTCAAGATGCTTCATTATTTTATTAAAATTTTAGACATAGCTATTAAATTACATGCTATGATAAATTATGCTAGAAGATTGCAAGCAATGACTAATTATTAGTTATCATGATTAGATAATTCTATTTTTGAGCAGCAGACAACTGTTTGTTTTATCCCCTGAATAATTTCTGACTAGAGATGATTTTATGAATCAGCTATTTCTATATATTCCAATTAATTACTACTATTTTCTAGGGATATGGTATAACATTCGCAATCTTAATCCAATGTGTTCTTTGTCAACTTTATTTAATTATTCTACAGAGAATTTCTAATTACATTGCTTTTTCACTCTTAATGAATTCATCACATAAACAAGCAATATTCTTTAATAAGACTAGTTTCCAATGAGTTTTTCAAGTCTCACATAATTCAAATTATCTTTTTTTCTAATTTTCGCCATTGGTAGTGAACATAATTGATAACATCTACCATATCATGTTTTACAAGTCTTAGTACAATTTTTCAAAGTAGCAAATCAATCAAATTTTTCACCAGATAAATATATATTTGGACATGCTTAATTTATAATAAATCCAGGTTTTACATGTAAATATAAATGAATATCACAAAAACTTTATAATTATATATAATAGAAAAACTAAATACGCAATTTATTTTATGAAATGAATAAAAATGGCAAATAGCATTAAAGAAGCTGATATAAATACACAAAACAGATAGATATGATGGATAGATTGATTTATTTTTTTTAAAAAAAAAGCTAATTCTATGATGTGGCAAGTTTAATATGTCAAATATAAAATCCAAACATGTTAGGAAGACATGACATGCCCAATGTTCTTTTGTCAAAATAAGTTCAAATCTCAAATTGTGCCAGATAAAACTCACCTGGCTATCTCAGCTAGCTATTCAATATTGTTGAGTAAATAGATATTTAGCAATTCTTATCTAGTGCAAAACAAGGACCAAAAAGAATACCACTTTGAAAGTCTAGTGAATTTTTTCCTTTTATCACACTATGAAGCCATTGGAGAAGTCTTTGCTTTCCAATTAACTATCTAAAGAGTGATTTAGATTTTATATTTTTAATGACTTACTTGAAAGAATTCACTTAAAATTCAATTCTTATCCCATACAAGGATTCTTTATACAATAATTCATCATACTAATCATCATCAATTTGTATCCATTACTTTGATAAACAAGCAACTATTCAGTATAGCTACTTTTTTATATGATGGTCATTTTACATATTACTAATGTAGTGAGATCTGTTAAATTGAAAGCTTATAGAATAAATCAATTGTATAATGAACACTTTTTTCCACTAAATTAAGAAAGAAGTATACAAGAAATGCAAATGCATACAATGAATACTAGCATGGCAGACACTTTAATTATGAAAAGTTTGGTTTCCAATTTAGTTCAATTAGCAATGAAATGAAATATATTGCAGTTTTTTTTTATTTATTATTATGCTATACATATAATAATTATGATTATAAACCTGTAAATCTGATTAAGAAAACTGATTAATACTGTTGTGATTTTTTTTTTCTCCAAACAAAAAAACTGTAACACTACCAACTAACAAAATATTGCAATAAACCTAGCTAACATAGGATAAGCTTTGTGCAAGATGTTTCAGGACCTTTCTGAAAAACTGATTAAAACCATGAAAAAAACAATTTCCTAACAAAAAAGTGAAAGAAAAATGACTTTTTATTAGCATATTTTGTTTTTACATTTAGAGATTGTTTTAATTTGCAGAGAAGCAAGAAACAGAATTAGAATGAAGCATGGGGGGTGGGGAGATATCCAAATAAAAAAGTTGTAAAATTGTCAATTTATAAAAATGTTATGACAACTTATTGACATACTATGTATGTGCACAAGGATCTTTCTGAAAAGCTGAATTAAAAAAATTGATTAACACCATGAAAAAAAATTTCCAAATGAAAAAAAGGGATTTTTTATTAGTGTTAGTTTGTTTTTGCTTTTTAAAGATTATTTTAATTTTTGCTGAGGCAGAAACCCAAAATTAAAACATAGTATCAAGAAAAAAAATTTCCAAACAAAAAAAGATGCCAAAATTGAGAATTAATGAAAATGATGTGACAAACACCATTATATGAGATAGCCATTGGAAAATCTGAATTAGAAAGTGATTAACATCATGGAAAAAAATTTCCAAGTGAAAAAATCAAAGTAAATTACACTTTCATTAGTACAGTTTTGTTTTGCCTTTAGGCGATTGTTTTTTCTCTATAAGGCACAAAACAGACTTAGAACATAGCATCAAAAAAAAAAAAAAAAATTTCAAACAAGAAAGTGAAAATTCTGCAAGTAATATAGCTAAATAAACATTCTATTAATCTTATTTGGGTAAATTAGTTTATATTTTTATTTTACATTTTTAAAAAAATTAATATTCATTACAATTGAACTATGTTTTTGATTTAATATTTAATTTTTATGTTTAAATGATTGTTTAAATTTTTCTTACCCTTGAATACATATATTTCAATATAATCTATAACAAACAGATGATATAACAATTGATTTTCTGGAATCAATTAGTTTATAAAGACAGATCTTATTCTATTAAGATACTAACGTCATGTATAATAATGAAGAATACTAAAAATAAATTTAAAAATGAATGCATTACTTAAAATATAATTTGTTGATTTAATTTCAATTTAATATCAGTGCAGTAAAATTGCAAACTCTATAAATATGAACAATCTTGATAATATAAAAATATAAAATTTTATTTCATCTCTTATTTAAAAACAAAATTTTTTACTCGTCACACACAATAACTCCTGTACCAAAAATAAATTATAATATATATTATATAGTACATTTATTAATCTCATTTTTATTTAATTGAATTGCATCTTTGAAATATGCAAAATGGCAATTATATTTTTTTTAAAAAGTGACATCTAAAATGGAGCAAAAATAAATAAATAAAAATTTTACCTGTTAGGCAATTAAAAAGAAAAAAGAAAGAGAGAGAACATTTAGGACTGGTGTTTTAAAGGAGGGGGGGGGCGCAAAAACAGTGTAAAACAAGATATACAAATCAAAAAAATTAATATTAATTCAAATTATTAGTCTTATTTCTCCAAGCACTCCAACTTTTAGATATTAACGCAACTACATTATTCTCAAACATCAGACTAATCATTAGTCTTCAATTTTAGATATTAAATTTTATTCTTTCTATGAAATACACTTTAATATATAACTTACAAATTATTTGAACACATGAACCTAATATCCTGTTGTTCATATACCCTCTATAAATAAATGTGTTTTTAAATTAAGGATATTATTATTCACTCTTATTTTCATAAACAATCCATGAAACATTTAGATTAGTTTAATCAAAACACGTCATGGAGATAATTTGCATTTTCCAACTTCTTTAGCAGATTGTTTATGGAAGATTGGGAGTTAACATCATTAATTTAAAAATGTCAAAAGAAATTAATTGAGTATTATAATGAGAAATAAAGTGGGTTTTATTCATTATTTAAACTGAAGGAAAGCCATATTTCCTTCCTCTGTTACTTTGATGAATGATAGGAGGTTCCTCTTTAAATATATTACAAATATATCACTGCAATGTAATGTGCTTGGTTGCATGCCCCTCATAGAATCAGTTTTTATTTTCCATTTTGAAAACATTCAAATGCTATTGCAGTATTATTGGTGTATATATTTCAGGAGAGATCTCAAAAAGACCTACAATCAATGTTCAATGGTTAAATTATTTTGGAACTTCTTTATATCTCTTTTCTTCACAGTTTTAAATTTTAAATTATTTCATTACATTTTAATCCCATAAATGGGCTATTTATTTCTAGTTATAACATATAAATTTGAAATAACAGTAGTTATATTATAAATATCTTCTGATCAAATAGCCCAAGCAGTTTATAAAATTTCATGCCCAATCAATGGATGTAGAGCAGCATATTATGGAGAGACCCGTGCCAACATTGCCACCAGAACATCTCAACATCATCATTTATACAGGAGAGCTCTAAATAATACTGAAAACAAATTCATATTCTTTGAGCACCAAAAAACAATAGACCATGTGTTCAAACCCACTATGGCAAGGGCACTGTGCACTGAACGTAATAATATGAAACGAAAGATTAAGGAGGCATGCTTTATTACAAATGACAACTATGCAATAAACCAAAAAGAATCATGCTTTGCAATCTCCAGAAAATGGTCTTTATGAAAGAAAACTTTGCATAAATTACTGCTAAACTTCACTTAAAGTAGGCTATGAATATGGAAACATAAGTTCTCTGAAAGCGCTCAGCCGTATAATTCTTTTCTAATAATAATAAGCTTCACTTTTTTGCATAAAGCGCAATTTAAAACTTACCACTCAAAGGTGAAGTAAAAAAGAGGATTTTATTTCAAATACTTTTTTAATAAAAAGAATGCTATTTATAGAAATGGATTGCCAAAAAGTATGTAAATGAAAAGAAGTTCAAATCATTGACATAATTCATAAAGTGCCTCAAAAGAATGAGCATTAATGACTCTAAATGCTTTATTTTAATGAATGTTATCCAACAGATATCCACTTGGATGGCATGACTTCAACTGATAAAATGATTAAATTACTGCTAAAAAAACTGCAGCAACTACATTGTGCTTTTTCTATATCAATGATGTTGTTTTTACTAATAATATGCTTAGTAAAATATTTATTCATTAATTAACTACTTTTTTCTCAATTTTAAACTTTTTTATTATTATCAGATATTTAAAATATATAATATATTTAAATAATTAAGTCTCATTTTCCTCTTTTCTTTATAAAAACTTTATTTAAATATTTGATTGGGACTTGATACATGTATGCTCTAAGCCACCCTGACATATCAAAGTAGATCAGAATAAGTTAACATACAAATTTCTTTTCTTTATGATTAAAAATAAAATAAAAAAGGGTAAATGATGTAATATGTTTGAAAACATGAAAATAGTATAATTTATTTAGAAATTAATATATTTTTCAACAGACAACGAATGGGCAACATGAAAATAAAATTATTTATTTTGCAAACAAATGTAAAATACATTTAGTAAACCAAGTGCAACAATATATATATAAAAACATATAAAAAGGTAACTGAAAGCAATAAATCCATAAGAAATTGAAATCCAAAAAAGCAACTCCCTGTGGATATCATGTACATGTAAAAAATTGACTTAAATCAAAAAATGCATGAACTTAATACCATACAACATATATATTTTAAACGCAAACCCAATAAACATCTATTTACACATGAAACCAATACACAATCATTAAAAAATTAATATTTTCAATATTATCCAAACAAAAATAATAAATGACAAAACATCCAAAAAGAGATATCAGTCACCTTAGAGAATATCATGTATAAAAAATGTCAGCTAATGCTCCATCTTCAATTTCTATCATTTGGCAATAGAAATCTTTCAACAATATTTTGACAACAACAACTCAAGTTATCAAAAGTATTATTTGTTGATTTAGAAGTCTGAACATATGAAAAATCATGTGTGGACAAGAATTATCATAAATTGTAAGGTTATAGTGTCATCCAATGATGCAGCATAAAAACAATGGGAGCTAAGTCTCTATTTAAATTTTCATTAAGTGAATATTTTTGCTTTAGTCCACTTTTTGCCACAAAAGTGATTAATATTCACCACTTGTAAAATTAATTTTTTTTTATGGATTTCCCGTGGTTTAATTTAATATACTTTTTGATTTAAATTTAAATAGCAGCTGAATTTACTATAGATCAGTTTATATGAAATAGAAAATCTTTTAACTACCTGAAAATTTTTTCAAGTTTCTCCTAACTCATATTTAATTGATCATATATATTGTCCATAGTCCCATTTCTGTTGTCACTGTCTTATTTAAAACCAAATCCAATTTAGAAATAATTGTTATAGTTATTTTTACTGCTAGTGAAATGTAGTTTTGTTGTTAATACAATAATATTGTAAATCTAATATAGATTGAGTTTTCTTTTTTACTTAAAATTCTTAAATGCCTATAAATGTATGTATACATATATAATATAGTTAGTGTAGATAATATCTTTTTTGAGAATGGCAACTTTTGAAATGAAAAAAAATCTATGCTTTTATTATTTCTTAAACTGTATTGTGAAAGTTTCTGACTTTATTGAAAAATATGGTCGATTTTAAATGTGTTTGATTAATTTTACATTATCACTTTTTTTTCCCTATGAAAAATATAATTGTATTTTTATTAAAGGATATTATGTTGAGCATATTAATTTTATTACTTATATTTTTACGCTCCAATAATGAAGGTATTTGGCTCCAAAAATCATTGTATATCAAGACTTTTGGATAAAATATAAGTGATAGTAAATGTTTCTTATGGTAAAGAATTTAAAGTGCTAATTGCATGTACCTCTATCCATTGATGGAATTATCACACACATAACAAAATAAATTACCCTAAATTAATGACGTTTTTTTTTTTTGGAAACAATCAAAAATGCACAAAAGTAAATCTATAATAAATTGAATTACAAAACCAAAAAGCACAAAAATATACAAATATTTTATGTCAGTAAATTTATTAGAAATTGAAATTTGAAAAGATATTGCCAGTAAATCCATATGAAATTGTAATTCAAAAAATATCTGTCTCCATGTAGTAGTTGATAGCAATAAAACCATAAGAAATTAAAATCCAAAAGGTATTATCTAAGTGATTGTTGAAAAATAAAAAACAATTAAAAGGTTGAGATAACTTTTTTTTAAAAAAAGTGATTGATGTAAATTTGGATATGGTAATTATTATAATATATTAAAATAATGAAACATTATATAATTTTATACATTGCATGGTGAATGGTTCACAAGGCCAAATAATATGCAATAAAATGACAGGTAAAGATTTATGGTTCAATTTAACTAGAAACAATGATCTCTCACCCACTAACGGATCCAGAAATATTAAGTTTGCCAAAAAGAGGCTATATAAAATTATATGTAATTATTCTTGGATAGAAGATGTGACTGATCTCTTATTATAACCATTTAGATTCATCACATTTTTAAATAATTCAGTTTCCTGCTTAAGATCATAAAAAAAAATCATTTTTTTTTTAAAACTTAATTGTAATCAATTGTTAAGATGTAGGAGCATAGTCTAATAATAGAACAAAAAAGTGTTGTTGTTTTTTAACTGATTGCAATCAATTACTCGTTAAGAGAATAAACCAGTAGTTAATTTTGAAAATTTATTCCAATGATCTAAAATGGCAAATAAAATTCAAGATGGTTGTAATGAAAAATCTTTTTCCAACAGTTCAATGACTAATATAAAAAATGATTAAAATTTACAAAGAAAAGGATTACCAAAAATATCAAACTACTATTTTTTTTCTTCTTAAATATATATATAAAATACATTAAAAAAAAAAATTCTAAATGCCCAACTTTTTAATCTTTATTCCTTTAATTATTTTTTTTTTTGTTAATGATGTCAAATATATTTAAAGTAATTTGCAAACTATGATAGAAGATATTTAACACTGAATAAAACAAAATTTTCAAAGTTTTGATATGGTTCAATCCAGGTTATATCAATACAAAATGCATATATAATTTTAAATTATAATTTGGTATGCTTATGTGATACAAGAGGACTGTAATTTTAAATTATGAAGCACTTAATAAAATGTTTGATGCAATAGTGAGAAGATTTACCTATTCACTAATAAAAAACAAAAAAATTAAACAACAATATATATAGTTTTTTATTTAGAATGTAAATTTAATTTGAGCAAATCCAGAGTTTTGTAATGCTTATTTGTGAATCTGAGACTTGGACACTTAATAGAAAAGCAATATAAAAACTGGAAAATCACAGTGAAATACAAAAAAATGCTGAAACTAACATGGAGAACTGAAAGTAAAATGCATAGTGAAAGAATAAACAGATATATTGCTGATATCATTAAAAGAATTAAAATAATAAAATGAAACAAGATGGGAAGTATCATTAGAAAAGATAACAATAATCGGATAACTGAAGAATCCCAACAAATTGTAACAATAACAACAAAAAAAACTTTAGAAAAAGACTACATGTGAGATGGATGATTGAGATTGAAAATTTGCTATAGAACTATGAAAAACAGAAACTGGATTAAACTTGGAAATATCTTTATCTCAAAGAACTGATAATAATTGGAAATGATAGACTACCCCATGTTAGTAATGTTTAAATTGCTCACAAATCATAGAAACATACTGAACATAAACACCTACATCAATCCAAAATTCATAAAAAGATGAGAGATAAAAGTTATTATTTACTAAATTTAAGCAGCAGTCCTAAATTTTTGAAAAATTGTACTGCATTTGCTGGGCAGCAATACTAAGTAGAAAAGAAAACCATCATTTATCCATTCTTATATTATATATATTTTTTAAAATGTGTATGATTAGAGCTATAGATAAATATTTTCACCAATTACAATGCATCAATGTCCTTTTTAAAATAAATAGAACAATAAACAAAAAATTTAACACTAACATAATTGCTTTAAAAAATTTATAGCAAAAATTTTAAGAATGCATGTGATGAACTTAGCAGAGAATGCATCAATAGTATTTTGTTTCTATTGTTAAAAATATAAATTATCAGACTAATTAATAATGAATATATATAAACTCATTTGGTATTATAAAAATAAAAAAATACATTAACTCTTTAATTAATACTATTTATTTACTGATTCCAAATACTATATTATCTTACTAGATTAATTCTTCTATATTACATCCCTAAAGTCTCCCAAAGTATAAATAAAATTTACTCCGATTTATATAAGGTCAGGCTTTGAACCCCACTCACTGGAACCAGACTGAAAAAACAGTACTTGTGTATAATTCAACCGATGACGTATTACCCTGAAGGCATATCAGTCTAATCTTGCGATTTTTAAGATAACGTCTCCAAGTGATCTGCAGACACATGTAATCGCTAAAATGTGTCCGCAGATCACGTGAACACGGTACGTTAAAAATCGCAAGATTAGACTGATATGCCTTCAGGGTAATACGTCATCGGTTGAATTATCCAGGTCACATGCTAAAAAATATTCAAAAATGAAAAATATCTGACGCAGGTCAGGCAAATACTAAAAAAAAAAATGTACATGCATGCGTCAAAATATTATTCTCAATTTTAAAATACAGCAGCGCGTAGCGCTGGAATTGGCGGGGGGCCCTCCGGATGTTTTTGTCGGGCCTCAGGCTCGGCGTACACATATATCAGACATTGTATTACTCTCATAGCTGTATGATATAATTCAGAAATTAAAAATTAAATTAAAACGTAATTCAATGTAAGTTTGAGAATTGTAGAAATATTAGCAAATATTTTTTGTAAATAAGTTTGAGAATTGTAGAAATATTAACAAAAACTTTTTGTAAATTTTAAATAAACACCTAAATAAAAAAGATGCGATCTAATGCAAATCTGGTATTAGTGGCGTCCAGAAAACGTCGCACTTTTACATGCATTTGGTAATTTTAAAAACGTACTGCATATTGCAAAATTGATTTAAAAAATTATTTCAAATTATTTACACATTAAAAACGTAATGTAGAAATATTAACAAAAAGTTTTTGTAAATTTAAAATAAACAAATAAAACACTTTCCCGAATTAATGCGAATCTGGCATTAATGGCGTCCTTGTTATCACATGCATTTGGTAATGTATATTCCAAATTTGTTTTAAAAAATTATTGAAAATTATTTACACATTAAATGTAATTCAATGTAAGTTTGAGAATTGTATAAATATTAACAAATATTTTTTGTAAATAAGTTTGAGAATTGTAGAAATATTAACAAAAACTTTTTGTAAATTTTAAATAAACACCTAAATAAAAAAGACGCGATCTAATGCAAATCTGGTATTAATGGCATCCAGAAAACGCCGCACTTTTACATGCATTTGGTAATTTTTAAAATGTACTGCATATTGCAAAATTGATTTAAAAAATTATTTCAAATTATTTACACATTAAAAACGTAATGTAGAAATATTAACAAAAAGTTTTTGTAAATTTAACGTAATTCAATGTAAGTTTCAGAATTGTAGAAATATTAACAAAAACTTTTTGTAAATTTAAAATAAACAGATAAATAAAAAACACTTTACCGGAGAATAAATTATTTACACATTAAACGTAATTCAATGTAAGTTTGAGAATTGTAGAAATATTAACAAAAAATTTTTGTAAATTTAAAATAAGCAGATAAATAAAACACTTTACCCGAATTAACAGCTCAAAAAAGTAACTGTGATGCCGTGGATAGCAAAATCGCAATAGACAGAAAAATCAAAAAATTTCCCAAACCTCTCTATGAATTTTAAATCTCGCGGGTGAAAAAAAAAAAAAATTGACTCTCTGATGGATTAATCACGCCAGTCACTTGGTTACCATGACAACGTTGTCATGCAAAAAACGTCGATGTCTACCGGAAAGGAAATCGGTAAGTCAAAAACGTCATCGGTTGAATTATACAAATACCATTTACAAAATTTCTTGTAGTTAAATTAACTGCAGTGCTGTTTACTTTGGAAAATCCTGTGCCAGCCTCACAACAAGATTGTCCCTACACCAATACCTTTATAAAAATACTAAAAACAATCCAGACTACAAATTCATATTTCTAGAGCATGAAACAAACTTGGTCACGCATTTGAGCCTTTATCAGATAGCATTGCTTTTAAAAAAAGGAATGATTCTAAATACAAAATAAAGGAGACTCAGCATATCACCAACAATACTAACTCAATAAATAAAAAGGAATCCTGTTTCCCCTTCTCTAAAAAATGAGCCGTGTAACTTATTTGTATACATTTACATAAAAAAATTACCCACAATCCTTTCATCTACTAGTCATTGTCATGAGTATGATATCAGGATTAAGATATCAAAAGCTGCTCAGCATCCTATAATAAAACTTTTTATTAAGCTTTTCTTAGTGCTCATACCAATTAGGATACTTCTTATATATATAATTAATTATTTATGATAGTGTTTTCATATCCCTTCAATAGCAAGAAAAAATCTTAATATATAGACAACATGAATTATCTTTTATAAGTAGTTGAAAATGGTGTGAGACTGTTTGCCATTCTTAACTTTGAAATAAAACTTCACATAATTTTTTTTCATCTGGAATTAAAAAAGTATCATTATAGATGAACACATTACCATCATTCATTATCAGAAAAACCTTGTGCAATTTGGCATAATTGGTAGAGCATCTGACTTGGGATCTGGAGGTCCCATGATCAATTCTGGAGGTCGAACCTTTTTATGAACTCCCGAACAATAAAATTACATGCCTTTTTTTTACTTTATCATCAGAAAAAAGGTAGTGAGAGAAAATGAAAGTTAAAGATGATTTTTGTGTCAATTATGCAACTCAGTCCATGGACTAGAAATATATATATCACATGTTGATCCTTTAATTTCTTAACAACCAATGCTGCTGTTTTTTAATCTCTTCTGAAAGACATCAATATCTTGCCTAATTATAGTTCTTCATTGTATTCTATCCTAAGCCACATCATTTTAATAAAAGTAATTGATATTGAATTGTTTTAGAATGTGTTTGTAATAATGTGAAGTCTAAATCTCCATGAAAACTTTGCTCAAGTAATTATAAAATATTTTCCTTAAGATAAATTTATTCTCATTATTTTCACATGCTAATACAAAAAACAATGCCTTTACAATTGTAAATTCAATATTTTCCCTTCTGCTATCATTCTCCCATCATATTTTCAGCTTTATGGAAAACCATTAAATGAAATGTTTCCAGTATTTTACACTGCAATGATAGGATATTCATGTCTCACTTCATATAACAAAATATTTGTCAGAATAAGCCTATTTCAATGAATTTAGTTGAAATAATTACACTCCCAAAATACAATATTTTATCTGTTAACTATAAACATTTAAATCTAATTTTCTATCTACCTACTTATTTAAAAATAATTCATTAATTACTAGATCAGAGTCTTTATGAATTGTATTCAGAATATTAAGAAAGAACATTCTATAGATCAATCTTTGAATATGTAAAAAAAAAAAAAAGCATAATTATCATCATGCTGTCAATCTTGGAACCAAGAGAATGAATTTCTTGTTTTTGTATTTAACAAAGTTAAAAATTCCCATATCAAACCTATAAAGAAAATTTGATGTTATTGCTATATAAAAATAGTTCCAAAGAATTCTGACAAAAAAAGACAAATGAATTTGAAGCTAGTATCATCTCTACTTAATATCGGTATTTATTTCAAATGCCTTACTTTCCCATCACCAATGATAACTTCATAAAATTAGGTGTATACTTATATGATTTTCTCAGAATAATTACCTATTTTTAAGTATTACCACAAACCTACCTACCTTATTAAATGAGTCAAATATCTCGATTTACTTAATCAGAAATGTCGTGTAAATCATACATTTGTTCATGATTGTTTTCCTGCAATTGACTGTCAACAAAAATCAATGGCTATGATGCTTCTTGATTCTCTATAGCCATCCTTATGACCACTCAACTAATATTGAAAGCAATCTATTCAATAAAATCTTTGAAAATAATTTCATTGTAGTGGACAATAAAATATTCCATGATAATTATTGCAACTTTTTCTCTTTCTCTTTATAAATTGCAAAACTAAAAGCATTCTTAAGATTAGATGATACACCTACTTGGATTCATATAACTTTTAAAAAAAATTAATACATTTGAAAGCTAACATATCACTACTCTATTTTGTGTGTACTCCAAATATATCCTTAGCGTTTACACAAAGTATTTTTAACTTCATCAAACTGGATATCTCTATTGAAATATAAATGAGTAGATAGTCTAAATATATTATTAAATGCAGTCATATAAATTATTTTACCATGGTTCATACTTTCTCCATCTATTTTTTTAAAGCCATTCATTGAATTAACAGATAACCTTTATCAAGTCCAAATGGTGCCAAAACTTTCAAATTATTTAAAATGACTGTGATCAACAAATGATGGCATTTTTTTTTTTCATTTATAATCCATCAATCATTCCATAATCTTGTTAGTCACTGAACTTCAACTTTTAAATTTCTATATCGATTATTTTTCAGTCAAGCAGAGAACATTACATATTTATTTTAAATCAAGGTTACTGATAATAAAATTACTGTAACAGATAGGACTTTTTAGCGAAACCAACAAAAGAATTCTTAATAAATTTCTATGACTTTAATAATATGACAAACTTGAAAATCTAAATTAATAATTTTAGCATACACAGCTGCTAAAATTTAATACAAGTTATTAAAGATCAAATATTAAATTTCCTACAATTATATTTGAGATTTTCATTTTAATCTTGGGGTATACTATTTTACAATCTGTCCAAAAATCTGTAAGCGTTCATATAATATGGACTTCTTTTAAATATTCCAACTCCGAAATACAATACAATTAATATGAGTAATGGATTCATACACATCTCTTAACAACACTTTATGTCTAAATAAAGGGTTTGTGACAGTGTGTTGTAAAAAAAAATCAATAACAACAGAGATCCAAGAATCAATACCAATACTTTGGGCATTAACTATTAGTCATACTAACTCATGCTTTAAAATTTCCAAAAAAAAAAAAAAAGGAATCTTGAATTTGTATTGATATACTTATCCAACAAAGAAAAAATATTTTGTCTGAATTTTCATATTACCGAAGTATAAGAAGTATCAAATGTACACAAATCAATTTTTAATATCCTTAATTTTTTAGTAACACATCACTTACAAATTCCAAAAATGAAAGAGATAGAGTTAGAATTGAATGCAAATTCTACACCATGAAATCTCAAAAGTCACATTTTACTCAAAGAAGTTACTTTCCAAAAATTTATAATCTTTTATCTATTTAAATAAATTTCCTTCCTCTGCATGACAAGTTTCATCAAGTACAGTGATATGAATATTAACTTTCTATTTACAAACTTTTTTTGAGAAAATAATTATTTTGTGCATTATGCAGTTAATAATTAACTTTATTTGACCAAAGGTTACTAAACATAAATTACAAATGTCATTTGCTCAATTTTAAATCAATCTTATAATTTGTTTCTGACATATTCAAGATTATGGTTGTTTTTACTGCAAGCATAAAAAAAAAAAAAAATACAGTATTGTCAAAAAAAAAAAAATTTTCATTCAGTACAAAAGTAAAATATATTTACCCTCAACAACTACATATGGTAAATTATACCGCTATTGATTTTTTTAATGCCCTAATTTTATATTTTTTAAATTTAAAAGATATCCATCTCAGTACCTTTTTAAATATGTCTTTATTTTATAAACATCAAATTATTTGAATTTACCTCATATAATCTTATGTTTTATGCCACTTATTTTGGAGTTTATGTTCCTCTGTTTTTTGCAATGTATGGGTATTTTTTCCTACCTTTTTTATGTTATATATTTTTTAAAAATAATTCTTAGAATAATAAAAATCAAATTTATTTGATTATATCCGATTGTAATTTTTCTAAAAGAAGGCATTCAACTGAACTCAATTATCAGGACTATGAAAGTTTTGCGTGATACTGTGTGTGTGTGTGCACGCGCACGTGTGTGTGTGTGGTATTGTTGTATAAAATTTTCATACAAGATGTTGCTCAATGACAATTTTCATCCAAATGTTAAATATCTGAAATGTCAACTCATTCATTGTATATAAAAATTTTAAGCAGTCAAAGAAAATTTAATGTTTGGATTTTTTAAAAGCATTAATAAAATTGCTTACAAATACATACTTGGAGAAAAGACTCCTAACGTGTAACCAAAATGAACTACATATCTGTATTTTAGGAGCATTAGAAAAGTCTGAAGCTATTAATAATGGCAATGACAATAATGCAGATGACAAAAGGCTTATTCATGGTGAAGAAAACTTAATTATTTTAAAATTATTTTTGCTTTATTTCTAAATACCATTTGGAACCATAATTGTATCATAAAATAATACTTTTCTAATGAGCAGTATTATTTTACTACATATAGAGTTAATGTTACAAAAATTGTGTTTTTAGCTGTCGCAGTTTAATATTAAATTTTAAAATGTGTACATTGATACAATCAATTTTGGATTAAAATTTTTATGAATGCTAATTTCACTTCAGCAATAATATGGTCATCATAGATATAAATTATTTTGGGTAGAAAAACGAAAGAGAAAAATGATTATGTGCATTATGCAATTACTAATCAAATTTCATACAATCAAAGAATAAATAAATATACATGGAAACATCATTCATTTTTTCAATTTTAAATCAATAATTTCAAATTTTATTTTGACATATTCTGAATAATGGGAGTTTTTATTGCAGACATAAAAATATAGTATAGGCAAAAAAAATTTAAGCATTTATATAATTTAAACTATATCAATCAAGAGAATATTATCTTCTTTATCTAATTTTTATTTAATTTCAACTGCATTCATATGAAAAAAATTAATTTGTAAACTGTTGTTTTAAAAAATATATATATCAGTATTGCAAAAAAAATTCAAAGCTTTACAAAAATAAATTTTAATATATACATTGGTTTTTTTTTTAAAGCAAATATGCTTTACTTTAATGAATCATGATTCAGTGAATACCATTCTCTGACTACTTAAGAAGCAAAATTGTGGCTCATCAATCAAGAAATTGTAAATAAAATAAAAAATTATAAGTACTGAACATTTTTATATAGCAGCAGTAGGCAACCTTTTAGATATTGCAGACCACTAACATAATTTTAAAGGTACGAATTAATATGAGAATTGAATATGATATACATATATATTTATATGTTTTATAATTTGTTAAAGAATTATGTTTTATTTTTTTTGTTAATACAATGTTCATTTTATTTCATAAAAATAAATGAATACATAAATACATATTTGTTATGTTTTATATGTGTAATTTTCAAATTCATATTTACAAAAATTATTTAAGATTAATAATGAATAGTATTCTACTCTATAATAATTTTTATCATGTGTTTTCCTTCAAAATTCTTAATAAAATTTTTGAGTTTTAGTTCACCCAATTACCTAGTCAAATACTAGTCAATTGTACAGAATTTGGTATTCTTATTTTACTTTTTCTATGCCACTAACAGAGTAGGGGTTAATTAAATGCCTTTGAGGTAGATGTTTTGCAAGTCACAGTAGTATTTTGTAACAAATCAATTAGCAATATAATGTTCTTGTTCTATTTACATATACTAATACAGCTTAAACAAATTATTTAAAATTTTTATTAAATGAGATTAGCAAATTTAAATATCTGAATTTTTTTGCAAACCACTAAAATTACATCACGGACCACCAGTGGTCCACGGACCATCGGCTGTTATATAGTATACATTTAATCTCAAGTTAGAACTTTTTAAAAAAAAATAATAGCATGCTTAGTAAAATGTTTATTTATTAATTACTTATTACTTTTTTTCAATTTCAGGCTTTATTTTTAATATATTTTGAACTTACAATAAATTACCTCCCCCCATAGGTACTTATTACAATTGCATATACTTTTTATATGAGTTTTGATTAACAAGGCATTTTAATAACCAATTGAGATTGCTTTTCAAGGAAAAGGTGTATATTAAAAATTTAATAATATAAATCGTTACATTTATTATATCAGAAAACAAATCATTTTATCAACAAAAATATAATCATTTCCATTGTTCTCTGTATGTCAAATTTATTTAGGAGGGATGCTACTGGGTTTTTTTTTATTATTAAAGTTTATGATACATTTTCTACCAAAGAGAAAGGCCACAATATATTGCAAACAATATTTATTCATAGAACATCAACTATCATCTGACTAGCTCATATTATTGGTTTGTGGATCTTTATCTCAAGCTAAAAAAAAACTAGATACTTATTTACTAACTATTATTGGATGGTTGACTGTGTTGATGATGGTCAGCTATCTGAAAAATATTCTAAACCTGTTGCAACCTGAAATTTTTTTTTTTTAATTTGCAAACCCCATATTTGATCCCTAGTTGTGAGTAAGTAGATATACTGCCACTATATTACAGGTTTAACTTTGCAGGATTTTATCTCTAATATATAATTAAAAAACACATACATTTCACTTACATTTTCCAAAAATCTTGAATTAAATTTGGATTACAAGCTAAAAATAATTTTTTCTACATGAACAATAATTATTTCTGCATTTGAACAAACATACATCATTCCTTTTTCTAGAAGAGGAATAAACTCAATAACAATTCTAATTTATTAGAAGTGGGTTTCATGTGTGTGCATGCATGTCTATTATTCAGTGTTATCTTTTGAACATTTAAGTGTATTAATGGCATTGCATGTTACAATTTTATTGCATGACATTTCAAGAGTTGCTAATAAGAGTGTCTGACATTATAATTTTCTATAGAAGCAATGATAGGTAAAAATATCTATTAATATTAATATACTTGCAACTTTTTCTAAAAAAAAAAATTTTCTAGAAATTGGATTTACACATTTATGTTGTATTTTAATATTTGTATGGAAGTCCTATGTGATGTTATCATCAATTTTCAACCCTTATCAATCCATAATAAGATAAGGGCTCCTGATTTAATTCAATTTTAGTGAATCATAGCTTCTCTATATCACTCCAGAAGAAACATCTCTATATGATTTATACCTGTTTATATATTTGCAAAGTACCAGGTATATCCTCTATAGAGCAACTTTCTCTTCATCTAAAAACACAATAAAATTATTTCAATCTAATATTGAGTATATCAAAATCAAAAATGAAGATCTACTATAAATTAATTGTTCAACACAAGTTGATGTAATAGTACTCAAAAAAATTCATCATTCTTTTAACAATGCATATCTTAAAATTCCTGGATTTACATTGATTGCTGATAAAATGCATTCTAAACAAGTATGATTCATTTTTGTTTCAAATTATCTAAAGCAAACAATTTATATTAAAGACAGTTTAAATGATGCTGCAATCACCAATGGGTTAAATAAGAAAGCCACTCTTATTTTTATAAAAGTCATTATCTTGTGTCGTGGTTTGAAAAGTCCCTCTATCGGCAATTAAAGATATTGTTTGACTATTATAAATTTCAAGATGTATATGATTCAGGTTAAAGCCTGTCTTAAAAATAGTTACATATACTTCCTGTGCACTTAATAAATAATTACAACTTTAAATAGTTTTCATGTATGCAATAATTACCAAGCCTCCACTTCCACATTTTCCTACATTTTCAGCATTTATAAATTTCAATTTTAGTATTGGTTGTTGGGGTTAAGTAAATGACAATCAAGAAATTATCAATTTAAAAATGGAAGATGTTAAAGAATATGCATTTATATCATGATGCCAAGCAAGGAGGGATATTCTATATAGGCAGATGGTGAATAAAAACAACAAATGATTTCTTTTGTTTTGATAAAAAATGGTTTACCACTTACTTGTAGAACTATGATATTAGATAATTTTCTCCATAGCCAACATAAACCAAACCTAAGCACTCTTGAAATCTGCATTCCTAGAAAGCTATCCAGTTCCAAAGTAGAATTTAAAAAAATTAATTGGAGTTGATATACTGGAAATCTTAACAAAATATTAATATAATCTCTCCAATTCTCTCTTACTATGATAAATTTAGCAAACTCTTAATAAAAGAATCCATCCTTCATGGATATCAAAAGCAATTCATTCCAGATTTAATAAAATTAGCAGAACATTTTATAGTCAATTTTTGTCTATCATAGATCTGGAAATTGCTGGTAAACTTCTAAATTATTGGATAGTGCCAGAAAAAAGAAGATAGGGAGACTATGGAGTAACAAAACTTGACAAGATCTAGTTTTAAAGCCAGGACACTTATAAAAGCTTGATGGCTGTAAAAAAACACTACTGTTACTCTAACCAGATTGTCAATCGTATATATCAGATTTCTAAACCCAAGATTGATAGAATGAGTAAAAGCATAATTAAAGCAGAATTGCAAGTATTTCTTTCACACAATTTTCCTGTAAAATCAATCTGATAAAACTTGTGTCGGTGAACTTGAACTTAAATCTTTAATTATTTTAAATCATGAAAAATCCCGACCTATCTAATATATTTCCAAAGTTTCTAAAAAAAATAAATTAAAATCTAAAGCTGATGAATGATTGGTGGAATTATGTAGTTTCTTTATTCATACAAAAAATATTCCAAAAATTTGGCGTATAAGCAAAATTATAGCAGTCTTAAAACCAAACAAAGAGAAGCTTTTTGAAAGTATTACATTAATAAAAATTAGACAGTTTCATATAGGCAGGTTAGTTTTAAGCCAGAAAAAAGCTGCTATGAACAAATTTTATCTTTAACAATATTTAAAAAAGCTTTCAAAATAAATTAAAAATTAGTTTACCTTTATTGATCTAATCTTAGTTTACAATTCTGTTTGAAAAAAATTTTTTCTAAAAGTTTCTAAAATGATCAAATACAGGAAAACTATTAATGTACTAGATAAAATGCTCTCCAATAGAAAAATTTAAGTGATAGTAAGTGATCATCATAGTAAATACAAAATTTTACAGAATGGTCCAACATGAGGTACAGTTCTCTCATCTTCTTTATTTAATATATTCATCAGAGATCTTCCAGATGCAGAATGTAGGAAAATCATCTATGGTGATATTCTTTTGACTTTTTTGGAAGAGATCTTTTTCTGAAACAGAAGTCTCTCAAGAAGAATATGGGGAAAAAAATGTAAATGTTTTTTTCCTAATCCAATTTTTTAATTTAACAGGGAATCATGTCATAATCTGAATATAATCTTTTGCAATAAGGTCTAAATATAATTCTAATCCATGCTATTTATAAATAACCTTGATCATGGCCTAACTTATTTTCCTCTTATATCTCAGGTTAAATCAAATTAATTTTTAGGAACAACGTGGCTGGTACTTTTTTTGATGTTATGAATCAAATGCTTTATGGTTAACTTCCTTAGCATTAGCATATTTAATTAGTGAATACTGAGCCTTGTTTGGAGAAAAATTCTTACATTAAACTTCTAGATACTCAGTTAAGTATTATCATGAGATTACTGAAAGCCTCAAGTCTACTTTTTTGCAGTTTTCTATTTATTTACATATTCCTTCACCTGATATCAGCAAAAAAATTGCTTCACAAAAAACTCGAGATATAGTTTCACCATCTAACCAGACTCAAATCAAGATTCCCTTTTTTGAATGTTCAAACAAGAGCTACAATTGAAGAATTATGGAATAACAATAGAACTTTTATGAGATTCCAAATTTTTTTTTTTTTTTCCAGATCCAACAATAATGCAGCTGGGTTTGATCTTTCTAGATGCAACTCAAGTTTCATTAACATATGCAAGCCAATCTATGATCACTGTACTCATCTGCTTCATAAATAAGATTTATCAGCCCCCAATCTATGTAAATGTCGGTAAATATAAATTATTAACCGCACAGTTATGAACTTGTCTAATTTATGGCTACAGTAACAGAATTAAAATATCAATAGTCATTACTGGATTTATTTCCTGGTTGGAATCTCGATTCATTTATAATAATTGTCTTAAAAAAAAAAAAAAATGTAAATTAAATAAATACCTGTTTATTCTCTAACCTATTTTCCTTACAATCCCATGTCTATTAATGCAAACATAAAATCTCTTCACATTACTGTATAGCCTTAAGTTTATGAATTGCTCTTTTATTTTCTATCAAAATCTCAAATCCATGAATAAAGATGGCAAAATATATACTGTATTTAAAAATACAGAGATGCATTTACTTTTAATATTAAGTTATTTCTATATAGATTGTTTTTTATACAAATATGAATATCATCGTTTTTAGAAAAACAAGTAATCAAGATAGTACAGAAATGCATGCAACTTCAATTAGCTAATTATTTGCCCTTTATTCAGCCAGAAGTAACTGCTAAACAGCACATTTATTCAAATACTACTAGCTGGACAAGAAGATGTTTTAAATTCATCTGGTTTAAAATCTTTTGTTCATTAATTAGGATGCAATACAAATTACAAAAGCAACTGGGTAGCCAATTTCTTTTCCCCTCTTGAAAGAACTAACTAAGTCATAATTGACAATACAATTCTTCTGCTAAGCAAGTAAATAATATACACCCAGTTATTAGGACAAAGAACACATGATTATGAATTATTAACAAACTGATATCTAAGATTACTGAGGGCAAACAACATCTGGAACTGGAAGAAAGCTCCATAGTTCTGTGACAAAAAAAAAAAAAACTACTTTTTTAGTAAACTTAAGTTAAACAACAATTCTTTATGCATAAATATACACACAAAAAAATCATGAGCTGGCGTCAACTCATCCAAATTGATTTTTAATTTTTAAAAATTTTATGAGCTAATGGTTAAGGATGGCTATAATTACTAACAAGTACAATTATATCAAATCTTGCAACTAAATAACTTATGTAAGCAAATTAAACAAATCAAGAGAGGAACATTGATAACATGTTTGGCTTTTAAATAATTAATGATTTTGATATTAAGAAGTCATATAATAATAATTCAACACTGTTGCTACTTATTCCTTTATTATATTATTATATATATACCTCATGTCTTTAAACATCATAGGCTTCTAGAAATTTAAACAAATATTAAATAAAGATAACATGATTTTATATTAAATAAAGATAATTCATAATTTTCACATATTTTAGATTTATGTTTGCTACTGCACAATATATTAAAATTTTTATATATTATTTTATTAATAAATATAGAAATGTATTTACCCCATCCCCTGATACTTGAAGAAGAAAAAAGTTACAAGCAAAACTCAAAGTAAGAGACTAAAGAAGAGCAAAAAACATATACTCACATTAAAAAGGCATATAGATTTATTTCCAATAATGTGTTTATTCTTTTAATTTATGCATAATAATTTTTTCAAGATATAAAAAAAAAAGTACTTCATTAAATCTTATCTTATATCATTGTGGAAATCTAGTTCTGTTTAAAATAGGTGGCTAATTATCTGTTAACAGATAATCAATGCTGAACTTGTATAAAATTATGTTAATTATGTTGAGATTAATAACATTTATTATATCTGTAAATTATAAATATCTCTAACATATCCTTCCAGATAAGTACTTTCCTAGATATTTTTCAGTATATACTATATCTTACATAAAATGAAAGTGATGATGAAAACACTTAAATTACTTCAATTAAAAAATTAATTCACAGTAGAATCCTTGAGCAAATATACATATTATTTGCATGCAAGTAAACTTTTAAATGTAAAATTAATTTGAACAATTTTCAGGATTATATAGAAAATATTGTAAAATTTTAGAATTTCAAAACAATTTAAAAAATAGAATAGATTCTGAGATATCTCAATTTAAAGTTGTTTATATACGAGAGTCAGAAATAGTTTAACAATGGATCACACTTCAGATTTAATGATAATTAAATTATTGGGAAAAGCAGCTTGGGATGCATTCCCATTACTCAAAACATGATAGAATTGTAATCATGCATTGATTATAAATAAACTTTGCAAGGGAAACTATTTTGAAAGAACCAATTAGCAATACAGAAGTATTATTAAAAATGATTATTTGATTATTTTAAAATTTTGTATTACAAAATCAATAAATCTTGCAATAAAAAAAGATTTTTTGAATAAAAAACGAACTGTTTTAAAAAAAAAAACTATTAGCACATCATGATATATATATATAGCTTCTAGATTCTTCTATTTTTTGCTGAAGTTTCAACCAAGTCTCATCTGCCAACAACTACTAGAGCTCTCATACTATCTGGATAACACAAAAGCAGGTGAGATATAGCTGAAATTCTGATGGTATGAAAAATAATTACAAACAGCCACACATATGAGAGAATCCAAAAATTGTATTCATATCTACCCTCAACCATTCCATAACACTTTCATAACTAATAATACAAGTTGTTAAAAATTCACTGTTTAATATTTAAGTTACAGCTTAAAACAACTGAGAGTTTATTACTTTATAGCAAGATTGGTGAATTGATAAAAAAAAATGGAATATCAGATCTACTCCATCATATCAATAAATTATGTTTATTTCTAATTCATAAGTAGAGTACAACAATTCAAAATTCAGTCAATCTTCTAAATTATTTGGCAAGCAAATGTCTGATCAGTATTTCTCAACACAAATTAATTTTTTTTTCTTATGTTCTATGTTGCAATTATAACCTACAAAAATTTAAAAAATTATAAGACATTTATTCTTTATAAACAAATTCTTATTACTAGTTTAATAGTTTGATTGTTTGTTATTCATCGTCTGTTATCAATATTTTTCTACATATTAAAAACTGTATATAGATTTAAAAAATTGCCCGCATCCCAAAAATATCATAACTCTTGTATATATTGAATATATTACAAAAATAAAGTTTGACATAAAAACAAAATAAAAAAAGTTATTTAATCTTAATTCCCTTTCTTAATAATATATTTTCTCGTAAGAGTCAACACATTTGCATCCATTTTACAAATTATCAATTTCAAATTAAATGTTCTGACTTTCAATTTGAACATTATTTCATTTTATGATAATTCTGATATAATAGCCACTGAAAAAACATAAGGAATATATATTTTAAATATTTTTTTATATTTTCAATACAGTAATCTCAGGTGTCAAATTTTGCATACAGAAGTGGGTTTTATTTTTAATTTGTCATTCTTGTGTCTACAATATATATATAAAAAACTATACTCTTTGTTTAGAAACATAAATGCAAATAAGGATGATAATAATAATCATAAAATTGGTTTTGGGGGACTAATGCAACATTAAGAGTACCCAATTTGAGAATACTTCTACTCATTGATCAATATCTCTTTTTTAAAAAAAAACTCACTTGGAAAATAGAACAAAAATCTTTAAAGCTTCACTAAACCATGACTCTTAATGAATGGTCAATACAATGATCAAAAATTATTATCCATGTGTCACTTTTAAATCTAATCAATAAATGTAAAAATTCAGGCAGAACTCAATGCACATTTAAAATCATACTGCTGTTAGATTCCAATAAATCAATGATGATTGTCTGATTCCATGTATATTTCTTTTTATTTTTCATGATATGGTAAAGATCTTGCTTTCATTCTATCTATCCATCTCATATACAGATAGATCATCTTATTAACTTTTCTTTTAATTCTGTTAAACCGTAGCACTTTCCCATTAAACTAACAAAACTAAACTTCATAATATTTCCAAAATCAGATACCTGACTTAGTTCTTCATGTTGAATTTCTTTAATAACAGATCAATGATCCTTTTTTTTTTTATTCAATGAATTAAAGGCAGTCTTTTGCAGTACCATAATTCAAAAGCATTTATCTATATTTTTTTTATGTGTACATGTATTCTATTTTTTGTAACAGTAGATCTACACTAGAAAGGGTAAGTCAGGGACACTTCACATTTAAGTATTTGTATTTTTTCAATTGGAATTTAAAGACATGTTTCAGTGTTTTAAATATTATCACTCGAATCAGCTTTCCTATACCTTATTAAACAATTGATGTTTAGAATTAAACTGAAAATGTTGTTCAGTCAGAAAACAATTCCGAGTATCTTTACAAAACCATTCAAAGATCAATCATTACCTCACAATCCTTACTCAACAATGGTAAAAGATACACATATTTTACTTCTTTAATGCCAAAACATATCTGAATAATATATATTATCCTAATATTTATTTACCAAATATAAATATCCAGATAGACACTTGCTGACCAATGTCGATTGGTTAATTCATACTATTGACTTACAAGATAATGAATATAACTGAAAGCCCAAATATCAAAAAAAAAAAAAAATGATTTATCTTCATTGTAGATTTGAATCTCAGATTGTCATAGATAGAGAAAGCTAAACCAATAAACACTTAACCAATGAAGTGCACTGAATGTCATCAATTATTATCATTTTCAATCATTATCACTCCAATAAAGAATAAAAGTCTCTCCAAGTTTAATCCAATTTCTCGGATCCATAGCCTCTCTTCACCAGATCACACCAGCAAACTTTCTTATTCCAACCATCCATATCACAGTGAATTTCTTTCTAGGTCTTTTACAATCTCTTGGAATCCAGGTTACGCATTCAACTATCCATCTATTATCGTTTCTTCTAGCAACATGTCCAGCCCATCTCCATTTCAGTTTCCTAGCCTATCAATAATAACTGTTCCAAAGCTATCACTTATGATCTCTTCTTATTTCTCTCAATAAACAGCTCTCCGTAGTCTGTTGATTGGTCAGAATTTCTGTATTGCTCTTCTATTAAATGTCCAAATCTCATATCTATAAGTAAAAAAAATTGTAAAATAGATCCAAAAACCTTTTTCAAATGCATAGTCATATTTTAATAATAATTTTTCCTAAAGATATTCTATCCAAGTTTAATTCTATATTTAATTTCATCAATTATGTTTCCACATGTTATTAATATTTTCACACATGTTTTGAAATTGTTAATTTCTTCTAATTCATAATTATTACTCTTTAGTTTCTTCTTCTGAGAAAATCTAATGAACATTATGTTAGTCTTTTTAGCATTTATCTTAAGTATTTTTACTTCGAAT
This sequence comes from Epiperipatus broadwayi, assembly GCA_028023455.1. Lineage (NCBI taxonomy): Eukaryota > Metazoa > Onychophora > Udeonychophora > Euonychophora > Peripatidae > Epiperipatus > Epiperipatus broadwayi. Next base: position 3,163,649 of record JAQFVV010000108.1, read on the forward strand.
TGATAACTCATGCAAGATTTTCTTGGTTATGAAGTACTAATTGCAAAATCCATCTGCAAAATCTAATGACTTAAATTAATACCCTGTAGTACTATTTCCTTAACTTCCCATTATGCTAAATGAAATACTTCTTATAAAATTATTATAGAAAGTTTTGGATAAAAAATCACCCCCTCATATATTCTTAACAATGTTAATCTTCTAAGCATAATTGCATTATCTAATCATTGCTATTGCAATTTGTGAAATATTTTTCAGAATATGACAAATATCCTGAGAATCTATATTTTGATGGACCAAAGCTTTAATTATTAAGGAAATGCTAATACAATCAAATGTCTTTACATAATCTACAAATCCAATGTATAATGATAATATGACCCACTGAGCTAAAACACTTTAAATGCAGCTTATGCTTTTGGTTGTTTGAATCCTAAGTTCACTGTAGCCTAATAATAATTATCTTGGTAAAGATTTTATATAGAAATGATAGAAGACTGATAAGTCTATATCTAACATTTTTTAATCACTTTCTTAAATATTCTTCCAATCATCTAGTAAATATGTATCTATTTAGATATTTGATAGATAGTTTTGCCAACAAGTTTTTATTTTTTCACCTGTTTCTATTAAGACAACAATAATAATTCAGTCACTTCCCAAAACTTTTTCTGTCCTCACTTAAAATGCTTGATAATTCAAAAGATGTATCAATTCCAGGGGTTCAACCACTAAACATCACATGATCACTATTTCTTATGCTAGCACATTACTGTTATTAAAACAGGCAAAACTCTCCATACAGTAGTGTCACGCAGTGCCAACCAGAGTAATCAAAGGCTTGTGCATAAAATCCCTATCTAGTGCCTACTCATCCAATATCCCCAGACTAGTTTCTGGCTTGCGGCCTTTGTCAATGAGGAGCTTTGGATCTGAGAGCACTGCACCTAGATTTTAGGATCTAATGCAACCCTCCAGCAGCCACCTTTTATCTCTACTTAACTACAAAACTATGAGAATAAAATTGAAAATACAATAATATTTTCAACTAAGCTCAATAGGCACAAGCCAGAAACTAGTCTGGGGATATTGGATGAGTAGGCATTAGATAGGGATTTTATGCACAACTTCTGGCATCCCTTGATTACTTTGGTTGGCACTGAGTGGCACTACTGTATGGAGAGTTTTGCCTGTTTTAGTAACAGTAATGTGCTAGCATAAGAAATAGTGATCATGTGATAACTAGTGGTTTAACACCAATCCTGCCTAATAGGATAGTGGTGGCTAGGATTGTTAAAGAGCCAAAGACAGCAAAATGTATGGGTACTGAACTGGGTTCAGACCCATATGACTATATAAGCTGTTGAGCTTTGATTGAAAATATTTGCATTTTCAATTTTTTTCTCATAATTAAGTATGAGATAAAAGGTGGTTGCTGGAGAATTACATTAGATCCTAAGATCTAGGTGCAGTGCTCTCAGATCCAAAGCTCCTCACTGACAAAGGCCACAAGCCAGAAACTAGTCTGGAGATATTGGATGAGTAGACACTAGATAGGGATTTTATGCACAAGCCTTCTGGCATCCATTTATTATTCTGGTTGGCACTGAGTGGCACTACTATATAGGGAGTTTTGCCTGTTTTAATTCCAGGGGTTATTTTATTTTCCTGTTCTTTATTACTATATAATTTTTTGTAGAATTCTTCCACTCATTCCACGATATCATCTCTTTTTTTATAAATAATAATTCCACTTTTTCTCTTTTTGTTGAAATATTTTTTTTCCAATATCAAGATATTGTATATTTTTGAAATTTTTATTCTCTTATATAGCTTTCCTTGCCCATTCTCAATTATATTTTCTTATGTCATTATAAACTTTTTTTTTTGCTTTTATCATTTTATGAAACTTCAGATATTCAATTATTTTTAATGGATCATTTAAAAACATTTTCGTGTTCCTTCTTTTCTTCATACATTCTCTTCTCTTAGATAAAAATTTACTGGTAAATTGCTGAGATTATTTATTTTATACAAGTTATCTTTGTGGCAGTTTTTAATAGAATATGAGTTATCTTCTTATTGATTCCAGATACATTTGAACCATTTTCAAAGTCTGTGAATATTTTGTAATAATTAGAAAATTCTAATTTAAAGTCATTTGAATGTTTAAATCAATACTGTCTTTGTTATTAGTTTTCATTTCTCTAGTTTTGCATTAATATATATCTCACATTTCACTGATCAGTGATCACTTCCAGTATTGAATTAACTAAAAATATTGCAATTCTGAAATACATACTTATTGTTAATTAAAATATAATCCTATTCTGCAATACTTTCATTTGCATGTTTCCATGTCCATTTTTCTTTAGCATTATTTCCAAAGAAAGAATTCATAAAATACATTTCCTTTTCTTTTCTTTTTTTTTTTTTGCACATTCCACAAGTCTGTGTCAAATTCTGACATTATAATCAAATTTATTCACAGCACTTTCATCTTTTAATCATTTTCCAATCCTAGCATTAAAGTTTCCCATGACAATTTTAAAAATGTTATTTGGTATGATCAAATGTATTTACTATATAATATCCATTAATTCATCATAATAAAAAGTTATTATGGTATATGCTTGAATAATTTGCCTTTGGTATCTTCCATTAAGTTAAATAACTAATCTTGCCATTGTCTAATATATTATTAACCTTCATAATGTTATTCTTCCACTTTTTATTTATAATGAAAAACCACTATAATTATCTTCCCAATACTCATGTTTCTATGGCTCTGTACAAGTCCATTTTTCAAATCATCTCTTCACTTTTTCTTTTAACGTCACAAAGCCCAACAATATCCCATTGAATATTAGACTCCCCCCCCCCCATTCCTGTAATCTTCCTTTGCTTGAAAATGATCTGCATTTATAAGGAGTTAAATACAAAGTCATCATTGAAGGATAATCTGAATCCACAATCAGAAAATTCTTAGAATGCTCTACTTACAACCACTAATTATTGTTTTGGCTGAGAATTTTATATTCTACTTTGAATTAGCACCATAATTTTTATCAGTCATGATTGGAAATATTTAATTAAAAAATCATTCACACACACAATTATCCTGCTGTCAAAAAACATCAACTCACATCTCAGTTAAAAACTATCAGGCAAATGGGAAGAAAGACCATGATGTTTCTTGGCCTTAAATAGAGAAGTAAAAAGCCAATCAACTATCCACGTTGGCTAATACATGTTAATGAGCAGCCTATTTGTGTTTGTTTATCCTATATAAATAATTGCATAGTAATACTTACAATGACAAATACATATTGAATAGACATTAGGAATATTGCATACTCAGTGACTTTATAGATTGAAAGAGAAATCAAAAGCTCTCTTTTGATTAATAGCAAATTTCTGATTATTTTTAATTAATAAGCCAGTAAATAAATTGGGCTATAAACTGTTATCCTGAGAAGATAAACTTGTTCATGGAAAAGCTAATACTTTTTCAAAAAATCTTTTTTTTTTAAACAAGTTTGCAAATAGCATCCACTTTCTTTTTTCTTTTGGGACCTGATTGCTCTGTGAATAAATTTATATATATGATGCATTAATAATTTTAATAATTGCATAAACAAACAATGGTTTCTAAATTTGAATATCTGAGATTATGTAATATTTTACTATAAGCTAACTCCGAATGCACATACCATAACAACTGTCATAACTTATACTTTTTAGAAACATTTTAACAAGTTTGCAAAGAACTCCCTTTTAATTTATTAGTTAAATGAAAACTGTCCATTTTTATCCCAACTTCTACATTCTTAAATTGATAATAAATGAATCACAGATATTCAAAGAGCTGTCAATAATTGATTTACTATTTATATAACAATGAGCACATACAAATAATTTAGTATTGATATGAGAAAAGGGATGTTCTTTATTACTTTGTTAAAATAGCTATAATAAATCTGGCTTGTGAATTGTATTACAAAAGATAAATCCACTAGTGATTTTACTGAATCCAGCAAATTTGCCTTTGCAGTCATAGATTCACCAGTCCCTAAGTATACATTTTATGATTTGTGTTTGTCCACATCTATGTTCATCAGTATCTGATAAACTGAATCAGATCAAATCCAGCTGGCTTTATTGTTGTATTGGCAACAAAATTTGTTTATAACATCTTACGAATTGTATTTTTAACACTAAAATTCTTCAATTATACATTCTTGATTGAATATCAACAAATGGTTATCTTGATTTGAGATTAGTTCTAGATAGTGAAACAATGCTATGAGTTAATGGAAAATTCAATCTATTTAACAGCATTTTATATATTTTCAGAGACAACTTTTCTAAGGTCTGGTCAAAGAATGTGGGCAAGAAAAGGAAGATATTGCAAAAAAAGAGCTTGAATGTGCTGGTAATATTTCTTATGAAATATTTATTTAAGTATACAGGAGTTTTTTCACCATACTAATACATCTAATTTTCTTTTTATGTGAATTTTTTTACACAATTTTGAAATAACATGATTTTAAAAAAATATATAATTCTTTTTCTATTTGTGTTATTTTAAAATAACACAATTGGTTAAAAAAACTATTAAAAAAAACATGTCTATACTATCATCTAATTTTTAAAAAATGTTTCATTTCTTTATTTCCCATTATTTTAAAAACAAGTCCCTTTTTCAGCAATATTCCTGAAAATGGAAAAATTTACTTAATTTGCATTGTAATGTTTTTGATATTTTGTTTTGAAAGGGAAGTTGTTGGTTTTTTTTTTTGGTATTGATACTTTGTTTACATTTTGAATTTTCTGATATCAAGTTGTTATTTTTTTTTTAAAAAAAAAAAAGTTCCTTGTTGGTAATTATATTAGAAAAATTTAATTTTATTTAAATTTAACTGATTAATTTTGCCAAAAATCTAAGTTATATGTTGCAAGTTTTGGTGATAGCAATGATATGCCAAAGATGCACAAACATATGCATTTATTGTCAAAAAGTGACAGTAAATAAAATCTTGGATACCTTTCTGTTTTGGGGGCAAGCAAGATGGTACCTGTATTTTTAATAAATGTATAGTTCTGGGCACTTACAATTTATCTTTTTGAATGTATTAGTAGTTAAATTTTTTAAAAAAAATTAATAAATTAAATGACATAAAAGAAATAAATTCAGATAAATTACATTAATAATCTTTATTTCAATTTTTTTACTTATGTGAAAGTGACAATATGCTCTGAACTTTAACATTTTTAGTGGTGTGTATAGAGAAACCAATGAGTGCTTCATTGTTAGTGTTATCACTTTCAAGTTTTTCCATTTTTCAAATAAAATTCATGTTCCTATAATTTATTTTTTACTTATGTACAATGTGTATAAAGCAAAATTTGATAGCATGTAAAAAAATATAACATCATAATGAAATTTTTCATAAGGTTTATTTAATTATTTTTGTTGATTTCTTAGGTCCAGAACCAATCTCCCTATTTTCCATATATACAATGTATTTTTTACATGAATTTTTTTACATGTAATTTTCGGGAACTAATCTATTTATAAAAAGATAATTAGATATATTAAGAAAATTTATCAGTAAAATATTTGTACCATAATCCGAAATAGTCCCAGTCAGCTTTCCAAGAAACATATATCTAGAATTTAATTAAGATAGAATCCAAAGTTACTCCTAATTAGCGTGAGATAGGATTGTCTCGGTATATTATTGCAAAAGGATGTATTCACATTTTGAGAGATTTCTCTATAGTTAGATGAAAAAATGAGAATACTGACTTGGTTGAATTAGAAATAAGATCACAGTCTGGAAAAGGTTTCCATTTTGAGATTAATTTTGAACATTCTGTTTTTGGAAGACCATGATATATTAAATAAATGAAAGAAATGAAATCTGTAGATCTTTTTGTAAAATTTTATATCTGCTATAATTAACATGTAGTATCTTGAATTTCTTTATTGGAAAAAACTTGTCAATAAAATTAATAATTCCACTGCATTTAAAAAATTTAGAAAGTTTTTTGAAGAATGGAATTTTTTCAGATAAGTCATAAGCTGGGGTTTTATCAATAAATGGGCATTACCAGCTTGTAATTAATTTTGAAAGTCTTTTTAGAGTGAATGGTTAAAAATAAAACTGGTTTAAACCTAGTCTGTTCTATAGTTAGATGGCTCGCAACTATTAGCAAAATTCGTAATATAATTATTTTAAAAAGTTTATATGGAACACATAATAATGATATTGGTAATAATTTTTTTTGGATCACTGTTGGGTTTATTTAATTTAAAAACTGCTATAGTTTAGCTTTTATGCCAAATTTTTAGAATAGATTTTTGGAAAATAATGTTATTGAATAGTTTTTCTACGAATAGCTTTGCTAATCATGCAAAATGATCTAAAATGGATATTTATGATCCATTATTAGATGTATTTATAAATCAAAATTACAATCATTTTCAAATGATGAAATAAAATAATTACTAGATTTTTTTATATATATTTATGAAAAATTACTCTCTTTAGATAAATATGAATTAATTGAACAAACAAAAATTTTTTAATAAAAGTATAGTAGTGACTTTACACAGAAGTTTATTTTCAGTTATATATATGGAGTAATTTATTTAAAAATGAAACTACTATGTGTGATACTTAATTAAAATAATAGCAAACTTGCCATACAGTAGTGCACCCAGTGCAAGCCATAGTAATCAATAGATGCTGGGAGATTTGTACATAAAATTCCTATCTAATGCCTAATCACTCAATATCCCCAGACTAGTTTCTAGCTTGGGTCTTATATCAGTGAGGAATCTTGGATCTGTGAGCACTTCACCTAGATCTTTGGATATAATGCAATTCTCCAGAAGCCACCTTCTATCCATTTAGCTAACTATAAAGCTAGAAACTCAAAATAAGAACACTATTTTCAACCCAAGATAACTGGCTTGTATAATCATACAGATCTGAACCCAGTTCAGTATCTATACATTTTGGTGTCTTTGGTTTATTAATAACCATACTCATCACCATTCAATGGGCAGGATTGGTATCAAACAATTTAAACATTACATGATCGCCATTTCCTATACTTGCACAAGCTGTTAATACAGTAGCAAACTTTCCATACAATAGCCACACAATGCAAGCCATAGTAATCAATGAATGCTAAAAACGTGCAGTCTCTATCTAATGACTACTCATACAATATTTCCAGACTAGTTGCTAAATTGTGGCTTTCACCAATAAGGTACTTGAATATGAGAGCATTGCACCTATAACTTGGGATCTAATGCAACCCTCCAGCAACAACCTTTTACATATATTGCTAACTATAAAGCTAGGAGCCCAAAATGAAAAGACAATAATGTTTTAAATCCAAACTAACTTGGTTGTATAGTCATACAAATTATAAACTACTCTGAGAATATTGGATGAGTAGGCACAAGATAGGGATTTTATGTACAAATCTAGCATCCATTGATTATTATATCTTGCACTGGGTGGCACTATTGTATGGAGTGTTTGCCAGTCATGTGTGCAGAATTGTAATAAAAAAATTATTTAATAACATCTCATTTAAGGAAATTTGCAATGCAATGATATTCATTTTTTGATTATTTCTGTGATTGTAGTAGACACTGAACAATTATTTTTAATACCAAAAAAATTAAAAAAATTAATAAATTTGATGACCCAAATTAATTTAATTTCATTATAATCAAAGTAAAATCATTAAAATCCTTAATATAAAAAAAATTACAAATATATTTGTTGATGCCAAAGTTAGAAAATTAAGTATACACCTGGGTCTCTTTTTATGTGGTAGATATGTTCCACAGAAAAGCCACATTAAAAAAAAATCACACAAAATTAGACTTAACTTACCTTGAAAAATTTGGGATATGTTCCATAATTTTCAAAAATCACATAAAACCAAAGCAACAAGGCAAAATTACTTTAAAATTCACATTAAAAAAAAATAATGAAATAAAGTATGATTAAAAAAAAAATTTCAAATATTTGAAAAAATTGATAAAAGACAAAGTTCTTTTACTTTTTTATTAACTATTTAATTTTATTCAAAACATTATATTTTTATATGTAATTTATTTTACATTTTGTCATATATATTTTAATCATTATCACTATTTGACAATATGCGGGTTTGTTTGTGAACTGGTGAGAAATCGATTCGTCACAAGAGAAAGCATAAATAGCAGAATTAGCACCAACTTCAGTCTCGTGCTGTGTTAATGGTTTTCTGACGATTTTTCTAATTGTTTATGAAGCTCACAATATCCTGACATACAACTATTTAGTTTTTGTTGAAATTTTAAGAGTTTATTCATAATTTGTGTCATTAATAAGAAAATGATTTTCCAATTGATTAGAAAGTTGAAGACTTTCTTGAAACATTTTTGCTTCGAAATGCATAGGTTCCACTTCAGTTTCATTATCTTTTTCTAAATCTTCTATGGTATCTAAATTTATTGCCTAACCTTTTTTCAACAAGCATTTAAAATATGTAAAATTTAATGCGTGTATATAAAACGGGGAAATCCCGACTTTAAGTGAAATATGAACTTCTTTATTGCATAAAAGAAACCACATAAAAAGATATTAAGAAGAAACATGAATTGCAAAACTTCAAAATCACATTTAAAAAATCCACATAAAAAGAGACCCAGATGTATTTTAATTTTGTATTAATAATTTATATTCCCTAAATCAAGACGATATTATGGAGAGAGAGAAGCAAAATAATTTTGACAGAGGTGACAAAAAAAGCTAGTTATGCCAATGAAAATGTTATCTTTATCAAAAATGTAAACTGAATTTATGAATATAAATCTCATTCTGTAATAATTACATAGACATCTAACTGCAATTTTACACTTGAAGGGTACACCATATAAAACAATAAATTGTACAAAAACTTATTTATTAATCACAGGAATATATTTTTTAAATACAATTTTTAAGTTAGTTAATGTTAGGAAATCTAAAATCAATTTAGGTTCAACACAAGTTTACCAGAATTCATTATTCATATTAATATAAGCTTTGCTGTATAAAATTAATTAATTTTCTCAAGCAATTTTAAAACCTTTAAATTTACATTTGCATATAATATGACTACAAGTAATAAAGATTGAAATAATATGTGACTCTGGGTCAAAACTGTTTCCATTATCATTGATTTTTTTGTTGTTATATAACCTGAAATAGTTGATGAGTAATAAAGTAATTCTAAAATGGGTAGAAGAGTGGTAAATATTATTCTGAGAGGTATTTAACCTGTAAGAATTAGAATTGTTGCAAAATAATGAAGAGTTAAAAGTTCCTTCATTGAGTTCAATCTATCAGTCTCCCAAGAAAAAAAAATCATTTGTTTTTTTCTTGGTCAAATCTTAACAACTTAATAAACACAAAATTACTTTCAAATTTTTGACATCTGTCTTTAGTTCAAGGAATAGTACAATATAATAATTTTAAAAAATGTTATTTGTAGCCAAGAGAAGTTGATTTTAATTCTGTATTTTTTAAAGAAATCTTCCTGTTTTCAATGCAAATACAAATAAACTACTATCATCAATATTGACTACCCACTTGGAAACAAGTATTACCACTCTAACTCCCAAAAAAAGAGAGAGAAATAATAACAAAAAGTTAAAGTTTTGCATTACCCATATAAACTAATTTATGAGTATGCCCATAATTAAGATGGTAAAAAAGTTTTCTTTTAAAAAAATCTTCAATGTTTTGCCTAATTATAGATTTTCAATTGCATTTCATTCTTAGACATACTCTCTCAATGAATGTGATCAATATTTCATATCTTTATAATATTTTTGAGGTAAGATTCCATCTCTTTCAAAATAACTGCATTCATACTCACCAGAAAATACATTTTTTAGAAAATTTATTATTCATTCACTTCACAAATCCAATCTATAATAGTTGCCTTGCAATTGTAAATTGTTTATCATCATATTTAGAAAATTAAATAATATTCTGCACATCATCCTAATTCAGAATATTATGGAACATCCTTAAATAAATTTTTTCCAATGCATCTACGTGAGACATGGACCCTCTAAAGGCATAAAACAGTACTGTACTTATATAAACATTAAATATAAATATAGACAAAATTTTCAAAAAAAATGTTGCTTAATTTTTTTAATAAAAACATTAACTTTAATTCTTGAAATCTATTACAAGGTCCAGCACTGTTTTAATGAAAATCAAATAAATAAAACCATAGCATTCACTTAGAATATTATCTTTAAAAAATAATATTGATTTATGTGTTTGCAAACGAAATTTAAGTTTCTTTTTTTTTTTAAACAAAAAAAAAATCTAAATAAAAGTTAAGGTGCTTAATTATAACTACGCTTCAATGATTAATACTATAATATGTAAATTATAATTATAGTTCAATATTACTGCTACAATGTAAATTATAATTAGCTCAATAATTATAGTTCAATATTATTAGTATGCAATTATAATAGCAGCTTAATACTACTGCTGGTTTAAAAATTGTAACTGTAGCTCAATAATAGTGGTAGTATGCAAATTATAATTATAGAACAATACTATGATTACTTCACATAATCACCATTTCCTGAAGGCCACAAGCCAGAAACTAGTATGGGGATACTGGATGAGTAGGCACTAGATGGGGATTTTATGCACAAGCCTTCTGGCATCCATTGATTACTCTGGTTTGCACTGAGTAGCAATACGTTTAGAGAGTTTTTCCTGTTTTAATACTGTGATTAGTATGCAAATTATGAATGTAACTCATGTAAAAGTTCCAATAATCATGAATGAAAGCATTATTACTTTATAACAGTTCTAAATATCAATTGGTAAAATTTATAAATTGTTCTAACAAGATGACAAAGATATTAACAATGATCAAAATATTATCATTTAAGTCTTATTATTTTATTTCTAATATTTAAATCTATCCTCGGGAAAAAATGTAATACATATTATGAAAATAGATTGTGATTTCTCATTTACTATATATACACAAAGGGGTAAATAAGATAAACGCAAAACAGTTTTTAAATAGTACAAAGTACAGTAAAAGATTTTCCACCAAATCCTCAATGGGGAACCATGAAGGAAACAGCATCACACTTGTCAGTAATTTTGGTACTTTTCCATCATTATTATCTAAGATTCACTGATATTTTTCTGACTAGTTGAATACCTGAGAAAAAAATTCTAAGCGTATTTGGAACATAAAAATTTTAAAGTTTCCCTCATATTGGATTTAAATCACAGATTATGGGCACGACTAGCAAATGCATTAACCATATTATTTTTTTTTATGTGTCATAGCATCGGCCGGGAAATGAACCTGCTAACCCATGACAACTGCTTGTAAGATGGCTGTGCTGACCTCTCAACCACCAATGCTTGACACATATTACATTTTTTGCAACTCATTTATAGATAAATGCAATAAGTTCAGTTTAGCTAAACTATAAAATAATCAAATCCTTATATTAACAAGATGCAATATTGCATATAATATATTAAATACATATGCACATATTATATTAGAAACAAAATATACAAGATAGTTTCATCAACAATAAAATTCGTAATATATCAATATATTAAAAAAATAAAAAAAAATTAGAAACATCAGAACAAAAATAAATAAACATTCACATTAGATTTTTTTTTTTCTTTTTTGGAAAATAAAAACTAATCTATGAGGAGGAATGTTCTCAAAAGTCTAATCTTTGGTTGGAGTGTGTATGTGTGTGTATATATATATATATAACCAAATAATAATACAAACGTAATAATTAGTTTTGAAAACAATTTTTAAGAGTCATCTGTAAAATAAATTTATTGGAATCTAAAAGTATACATTCAACTCCTGGTACGTTTCTGAAAACATTAAATTTTTTAATTATGAATATGTAATTATCAATTTTGTACAAAATGTATAATAATTTTTGCATTTCTATTTTTTGATGATATTGTTTATTAATGATCACCTAATTCATGAATAAAATTTTTGATGTGAAACTGAGTTTTGTGATTAATCAGATTGATTTCCAGGATTAGAGAACACATCTGACATTTCACCAAAGATTGCTTATGAAAAGCTCAAAAAGAAATTTTCTCAAATAGTTCAATTAATAATTAAGAAAAAACGTCAGACTAAGTAATCCTATTTAAAGATAAATGAAATTGCCAAAATTATAAAATGATTTATGACAGGCCATTTTCGGAGATGAGTTAGTAGATAAATTTCTTGACTGATAAACAACTTAAATCTACCAGAAGATATTTTCTAAATAGTCATCATCTAAGAGAAAATTTGGTCATTTCTAGATGATTAGATGAGCAATTAGGTATCTAATCTGAGAAGAGACCACTTGATGTAGTGGTAACACATATCATGATCATAATTTATGTTTTGACTTTGAACTGGATAAGAATTTTGAAATTTGTCACAAATTGGTTTATTATAAGTTTGAAGGTAAAAGTTAATATGAAGTAATCAGGTAAGTATCAATACTCAATACACTGTGTGTAGAAATATAAAAATAAGATTATCACATAATGCATCATTCACGATGGACAGTGGTGTCATATTCCATTAAGTGCTCCTTGCATGATTAACTTTTAATCACCCAAATAATTAACCTTCCTAGATAGCAAAATTAAAAAAATTTTCTTTGAAAATAACAAATAAATAAATTATCTCATTCTTTTGACAATTTCTTTTATCTTGTAATAAAAAAATGTTAATGTTGAACTCTACATATACAGGTATTGACTGAACTGCCAAGAAAGGATGCCAACCACAGTCAAAAACAAATCCGTGATCATTAATTAAACTGAAAAACAACAAAATTGATCCTTATACAGACAAAAAAAGAAAACCTCCACATACTTGTGAGTTATTTTCAAGTCTCATATATGAACTACATAATACTGAGGTCGTTTTGATATTTCACAACTACTTATAATTCTATTAATGTTACAATTTAAATGTTTTTAATTATAGAGATATTTTTTGCAAATACAAAATATTTTTTAAAAAAACTGAAAATGGATATACATTTGAAATCATTTTAAAACTCAGTAAGATATGCATGCATATTGAAATATAATAAATATTTTTTCCCCTTCAAATTTAATCTGTTTTTATATTTTAACACAAGATTATATATGTATGCCTTTTAATATACTTGCTTGGATGAGAAATAAAGTGGCTGGCTGGAAAGCTAAAATCAATAAATTAATTTCTGTTTGAAGAGAAACAAAAAAAAAACAGTCTGGCCAATTAAATGAAACAGCTGGATAGTACCTGCCAATTTGGTGTTTTGCTGACATGACTTCTTGAACTACTAATCTCAGGACAAAACATATTTATAATTATTTTTAATGAATAAAATACACAAGCTTTCTCATATATGAACATCTAAGTATATGGAGTGTATTCATCTTTTATTATCAATGCAAACTGAAAGCTTCTCAATAAAAATTTGATGAATGTTCTTCCTATTCAATAACATAAAATGTATAATATTTAGTCTTATTTAAATTCAAATAGTGATCTATTTATTAACTGCCCTTTATGGTTTAGAGCAGTGACAGACTTGACAGGTTAAAGTTTATGGAATACATGTCTATTCTGTCACTTCTAGTGCTCGAACTCCATGTGAATTTTCATGAATATCCAAACAATGCTCTAGTGGATTGTTTTTTTTATTACTATTATTTATTAACTAAGTTCACAATAGTTACACATTTGTATACATGTATTAAAAACAAACACACATAAGAAATTGTTTCTTAGAATTCTGAAAAACCATTTTTATTATAAATGATTATTATTTTGGTTTTTTTTTAATTATTTAAAAATTACCATTTGCTCTATTTGGAGAAATTAATAAATATATTCTATTAACAACCAAAATGCTTTTACAAGGTTTAGTGCAATGGTACAAAGATAAATTCTGCAGCTCAAGATCCATGGATTGTGACCCATTATTCAAACTTTTTATGAACTCTATCAATTAACCATTTAATTATTATTATTTTATTGTCAAAATGTTAACCTTGATTGTAATTATCATGAATATAATGTAATTTTTCATTGACACTCTAAAATAGTTATGTTTCAATAATTACAATTACTTCTCTAAATGCAAGAATAGCTAGTTAAAGAGCAAAAGGTTCCTGGATTAATTTTCAACAGAGGAAAAAAAAGACAGGAAAAAAGAGAACAATCTGTCAAGCAAATCAAAAATAAGGATTATATTTTAATTGTCACTTTCTGTGCTCAAACATCATTTTACATACCAAACAACTTTCTTTTTTTTTTAAAAAAAAAAAATAGACTTTTAAAAAAATGTTTAATAATAAAGAAAATACGTATTTTAAGATTTAATTCTGAAAGAAATAAAAAACTATTCTGTAGGCCAGCAAGATTATTGACACATAGGGCAAATAATATCAAAAATAAAAGTTCAAAATAAAAGAAAAAAAAAAGAATGAAGAAAACATTTCTAGTAGACCATTTTTTCTTAATAAATAGCTTATGCATTCATTATATTATATGTACAGGAGAAAATCCCTACATTATATTTTCATGAAAAATATAAGGATACTCAAAAAAAAAAAAAACATCACAAATAAAAATTATTCCAAATTGGCTCCATTTCTAAATAAAAATATAAAAACTCAATTTACAGTAAAAGTTTGTGTTCTATTAGCTAAACTGTTATGAATATATATATATAAGTTTTGTGATGTTACGATATTTTTTTCTGACAATTCGCATTAGCAAAATAAATAAAGTAAAATATTTTATTTAAAAAAAGAGGACTTAAGTTATTTTTTGATATGATAAATACTTTTTAATCTTTCATATTATATTTTATCCTATCATCGGAACTGAAATTCTTTGAAGTTATGAAAATAATTAATTATTGATATAAAAAATATAACTTTTCTGACTAAATGATTTAATCTGCTAAATGAGAGCTTCATCTGAGAGCTTCATCTATTGTCATTTCTATATGTAGAATTTAAATTTGGGCAGGTACATTTTGGAAATTTTTTCAGATCATAACAAGTTTGGCTTTTTTTTTCATGTGCCTTGACTATAGTTAATCCAGCTATCTATTCAGTACCTATATATCATTATCTAGAGAATAAAATCTCAGGCTAATCTAGATTAGTGAAACAAGTGACGAGTTAACTATAAAAACAACTAATACTACTGTAGTATTATGTAGCCTTAATCTCTGGTGAAGAATGTACTTTAACTGATGCTAAACACAATTAATTTAATTTCAATTTGCTCAAGTGAAGTATTCTACCATCTATTATATGATATTCAAAAGAAAATTTTCAATCTATGTATTCAAAATGTGTGTCAGTTGTATAACATGGAGTGGATGACAAATGGGAGCTTGAAAGTCTGGGTTCAAATCCCCTCTATGTATTCAAAAACTGAAGTTGTGCTTTTCCAAAGGAGACTATATGAAAGAGGCATGTTGTAAGAAGAGTGATTCTCTTTTTTTATTATGCCTGGGGGAAAAACATTTATTTTCTATAAGAAATCATTTATTGATTATGTATTAATAAAACTTCATTTCATAAAAACAATGTTTGCTTGTTTTTATTTTCTACATTGAATATCTTATATTTAAGTATTCAAAATAGAATCAATATTTTTTTTTTCAAGTTTAACAAGAGTCTATTGTTTTTTGTTTTGTTTTTTAATTTATTTTACTTTTATTATTAAAACTTGTAGGTTTTTTTCCCCCCTCTCTAAAAATTCTTCCCGTTATTAACAGTGACATTTATCTCACGTAATGTTAACAATATTTTTTTGTTCTTTTTTAATCAAATCATTTACTTATAAATGTTTGTTAATTTTTATTGTCAATTTATGCACTTTATATTTTTATAGTTATCTTATTTTATATCTGAGTTAAGGAGAAATCTGGTTAATATATTAAGTTACTTATATATACATTTTAATGTGAACCCATTTGACTATATATAATAATGTGACATTAGCCTTTCTTCAAGTGGTTACCCCTCTTTCTATTGCACACACACATATATACATATACATGAAGTTTGAAATACTATCCTTATTATATATTTAAGATATTAAATTGCCCACCCAAGTAAAAGTCCTTTCCAATACCAATCCCTTATAGAGAAACAATGAAAGAGATGGTAATGCCAAACTTGCCAATTATCAGATGATAAGAGTTTTAATGTTTTTCTATAGTGTTGTTAATTTTAGCTAAGAATAGCTAGACACCTGTTTACTGATCAAATAGGATGACTAGCTGGTAGGGCATGGGCTGACTATCAAAAAAAAAAAAATCCTAAAATAGATTGGAACCTATTAAAAATAAAAATAAATTATTTGACTCAGCATTAATTCCCAGATTGTGGATACATCAGGTAGAGGCATTAACCACTACATTATAAAATCCTTTTTTAATAGTAAGTATTAAAATCTTATTAATATATGGTAAACAACAAATAAAAAATAATATGATTCCACTACTAAACCATGAACTTACTGCTTAAGAAATGTTGATCACATTTCTGAATCAAAATTCTTATTTACAACAATAAATGGAGCAACTATAAATTAAATGTTATATATTGTATATTAAGACTGTCTATATCACTTGATTAAAATCATGAAAAATAATGCAAACTAACAATTTAGTAATATATATATATAACAAAGCGGTTATGGGGAAGGCACTTAATATTTAATTTAGAGAGAGAAAACATTTACATATGGGTGTACTGAATTCAAATCTCATTAAATATGTGAAAGTGTTCACTCAATTACTTTTTCAAAATAATAATAATAAAACATTATTTTTCATTCTTGTTGGGATAAAAATTCATGTTGAAATGCTGAAAATGTAATGCCTGCACAATGTAGACATTTGTGTGTATCACAACAATTTTTCTAGTAAAGACTTTGGATAGGCTCAAAAAATTTCATTAAAAAATTATCTTCCAATCAAAATTTAATCCTTTTCAGTTTTTACTGTTTATTATATACTGTGGATATAAATTATGTTAGCATGAATTTTTTTTTTTTTACTATTTCAAGAGGGATTCATTCAATAAACCAATTTCAGCATTTGACTTTTTTTTCCTTTCAAAATTAAACCAATTACTTTCAATTAATTTATCAAATATAAGAAGTATTTCATAACGAACTTTTTAGGCTTTAGAAGAATTTCTATTAATATTAACTTTGTATTTTGGAACCACTTTAAATGAAATTTTAATTTCTTAATTTACAGTGAAGAAATAATGAGTTCAGTGCTTTCACTGAGTTTGAATGACTGGTTAAAGGCATAAGACTAAATGAATGCATAAAACTTAATAGAGTGCATGAGACAAAATATTGACTGCTGCCACATATATAAATTTCTGCACCATCCCTTCCCCCTAGTGCAAATTCTTAAATTAATCAAATACAGTGATAGTGAGACATTAGATATTGCAATCCAACTATATAATAAATACTTGTGATAACTCAATGATGATAATAATCATAATAAAGAAAACAATACTTAAAATATTACACAATGCAAATTAATCTTTTTAATTGCTGCAAACTAAATTTAATTTAATTAAAACACCTCAATATTTCAGTAATATTTATAACACAAATTTAACCATAAAAGTTTATAATAATGTCTATTTTTTTCATTTAATCACTGAAGCATAAATAACATAGATTTAATAAATTTTAAGTGATTATTTAAAAAAAAAAACAATACTGCTAAATAAAAATTAATTGTGTTTAAATTATTTTTATTTTTAATATATATAAAAATGCAATTAAAATAGTGCTAAGATTATTTTTTAAAGCCTCATTTAAAAATTAATATTCACTTCCATATATATATATAAATCAATACTAAACAGAGACAAATATTATTATGCTCCATGAGGGCATTCTTTACAGATCAAAATAATTGAAAACTGCTTTCAGATGTAGGTGACAAAGCAAACAGCTAATAAGTAAAACTCATAGTAAATTTCTAAATTTCATAACAACAATATACATGTGTGTATGCATATGTGGGCATATGCATAAAGAAATCAATTTAAAAATAAGGAAGTGTTTTCCTTGGTGTTTTAATAATTAATAAAGTTACCATCTTAATGTACACAATCATGAGTCCAAGTTTTAAATATCAATATGTGCACTCATGTAGCAAAATCACATTGTAAATCAAGAATCCAATTCCATCCATACCACTACCTTAAATCATAACTACCTTGGGGCAACAATTTTTATCAAGTTCTTCTTTCTGAGTCTAGATGGATTCAATTTCATTTTCTTACCAGTAAATTAAGTCAAATAATTTTTACTTTGGAAAATATATGTAATCAAGCACGAGTGCGTGTGTGGCGCAACTGTTCCCAAAAGCTATTAATATAAAATAGATAACTAAAAATAATAAACTAGCTGAGCGCTTTCAAAGGATCTTGCCTTCATAATCATAGCTTGTTAATACATTTAATGATATGCAAATATGCTAATTCCCTTTTTAATTCCATTTTTTTGATAAAGCGTAGCACGTGTCCTTCCTATTTATGGCATCACTGTCTCGTGAAATGAATAAGGCCTCTTTGATTTTTCTTTTAAAGTCATGTTTCTCTCTACACACGATTGTGGGATTGTCTGGAATGCACTCGTGGTGACTTATTGAATTTAGGGTTCAGGCAATCCATTGTTGACAAAAAAATTTTACATATACAGAATAAACAGCTTAACACCCACATCATACAGGATAAATCCAGATTATTGCTTCCATATATATTCAATTTACACAAGAAATTGCATTCCATCCTCAACAACAGATATCAGCTTTGTTTTCGAACCCCTCCAAATTCTAACAATTTAATTAATAACACTAAAGACCAAACTCCACTTTTACAGACTCCTCACACAGTATATAATATTGCATGTTCCAACAATAATTGTAAAGGCACATATTATGGGGAAAGCAGAACATCTTTGTCCACACGATTAGCACAACATAAATATTCATACAATAGAGCTCGCAACAATCCTTCTACCTATTCAGTTTTCTATCAGCACCAGAGCTGACTACCATGAGTGCATTCCAGACAATCCCACAATCGTGTGTAGAGAGAAACATGTCCTTAAAAGAAAAATCAAAGAGGCCTTATTCATTTCACAAGACAGTGATGCCATAAATAGGAAGGACACGTGCTATGCTTTATCAAAAAAATGGAATTAAAAAGGGAATTAGCATATTTGCATATCATTAAATGTATTAACAAGCTATGATTATGAAGGCAAGATCCTTTAAAGAAAGCGCTCAGCTAGTTTATTACTTTTAGTTATCTATTTTATATTAATAGCTTTTGGGAACAGTTGCGCCACACACGCACTTGTGCTTGATTACCAGTAAATGAAAATGACTTAAGTTTCTTCTTTTGCGATTCAGGTTGGAGTGCTATTAAACCAAATAACCATTGGGCATTATGAACCTTTTTGCCATTGCTTGCCAATATAATTGATTATAGAGTATTTCAAATTTAGAACTACATCAAAAAATAAATTTTAGCTAAAACAACAATTTCAATTTTTTTTAAGAACTCTTGCAATACTATTACCACACAGTTCATTTTAGTAAATTAAGGATTCTTAATTTGATTACCCCTCTAGAAAAATTGGCTTTTCTTACAGCTAAAAACTTAAGATGGCATATATTTTTTAATTATACATCCACAATTTGAAAATAAAAATATTTAATGTACATAAAAGAGAATTCCTGTCATTGATATTTGCATAAATATATCCATCTACCCACTACTTTATTTCAAAAGATAAGTATAACTAAAATAATTTATCTGGTAACTTTACTGCAAACTTTGCTGCACAGCTAAGAATATCTATCTGCATATATAAAGGTAAATAATTTCTCATAAAAAAAAATGAGAGTAATTAATAAATACTAATAGCAATTTCAAATTTGCTTAATAAAAATGAAATTGCTTCTATAAATATATTTTTTATAAGTAAATGGTTCTTAGAGAAAGAAAAATAAATGAATTTGCTAATGAAAACTATAAATTGAAAAAAAAAAAAATGAAGGGGGAAAAAATCATAGATAATGTTTGAATTAATTTATGATTACATGAAAAATATAGAATGTACTAACTTTGAATAATTTTGAGAAAAAAAAATGCAAGTCTTATCTAACTAGCACTTAGAATGATGATTAGAGGGAAGGAGCATCAACCAATATTGTTTCATGCCCTGCATGGTTTGGTGTAATGGTAGAATGGCAGAGTCAGGAGTTTAAGGTCCACAAACAATGTGCAGCTCAGTCATTTCAAGCACTCAAGCTTCTTATAAACTCCCAAGCAATAAAGTCATTTGATGATAATGATTATTATTATTTCATGATTTGCATAATAAAAATATAAGGAAATTTTTAATTTATTTTATGCTTTTATTACAATACTGGAAACATTTTGACAGTTATAGATAATCTTCTTCAGTTTATGATTATTTAAATTTTGAACTGAACTTAGACAGTTGTAATTTAGGAATATGAAAGACCTTTTGGTATAGTTGTTAATATAACCACCTGCCATCTGGGATTCAAGCTGGGTTGAATAACTTTAGAAGTTTTTTTTAGAGGCTTAGAATTTTCCTTCAGGGAGCAGAATATTACTATATTTAGTCACAACTGATAATTTTATCTAAAGCACTGATGGTTAATGGCTCTGGTAACACAGTCATTAGTAAATCCCACCTGTTATGACTATGACATGGGGTTTAAATCTGGATGAATTTTTAAAATATCATAAATAGACTTATAATTGTTTTGTCATTGAAGCTGACTCATAGCTAATCTAGCTAGCCATTTAATATTTTCAGGGAGATGAGCATCTAATTATTAAAGTGAAAAGATAAAAGTCTCAGATTAATTTGGGTTGGATATTAAAGTGTTTACATGTTGATTTTAAATTTAAAAATGATTGTAATATAATGCAGTTTTATCACTGGTGCAAGTTATTATACTACCAGAGAGAAATAGAGAGATGACAACTTAATGTTATCCAAACTTGCCTAATGATCAAATGCTTTTTCTAAATCTTTACATTGCAAAAATATATATAATTGTGATTTAAAAGATTTTTTAACTTTATGAATTTTCTAAAGGATAATAATCTTAACATTCTTTGATATAGAAATTACATATTAGCTTCTTAATATTTTGTTTAATGAATTCTAATATGATTTACTTTGGTAATAAGTAAATGTAAGCATTTCCAAATTCTTCTCTAATATCAAAAATTAAAATATTTAAATTAGATATAGAAAATCTAATGATCAAGCAATATAGAATTTAAAGATTAAAAAATTACTGAGCAACTTCCTTTAAATTTACTTCATTTTAATAAAATTAATATGTAATAACCATTTCAGATAAAGAGAGCATTTGGAGATAACTTCTATTATTTATTTATAAAAAATTTAGGTTGATATTTATTTTGATTAAAATTTTACTGAATTATAATGCTTTCTAAAACTATTTTATATAGTAATCAAATCAGAAACTTCTAAAGTTTTAAGCATTTATTTAATCTACCATTAATCTAAAATTAAGTCATGTGTTCAGGTTCTTTAGTTGTATAACATTTCCTCCACTAGCAGTGAAAACATATATTGCAATTTTTCTTTGTTTCACTTTTAGCCAGTATATTGACATTCACCTAACAACCTAGATTAGACCTATATCTCTATCTTATATCAAATAGATGTACATTTATTAACTAATGATATATAGTTAACTGAGTTTATGAGTTGGCTATCTGAAAACAAAAATCATATGCCTAACTATGACCAGAAAAAAAAAATCCTAGATCCATGTGGTTGATTTGCCTCTGCAGACAGATGCACTAACCATTGCTTATAAGACCCTCATTATATATATGAAAGTTCTACAATATATATACAAAATAGTGATGGTTCAGTGGGTTCTAAAAATGAAGTAAATATTTCAAGTATTAGTTTCAAAGATTTGCCAAATTTCTTAAATAATATACCCAAGTGTACTTTAATTATAAGCAAATGATAGTTTAGATTTTGCACAAATACTCACTATGCATTCTTAAACTGCTACTATTGTTCCATTTAATTAATTTGAAACACTTCTTATGACACAAGAGGTTATTTACTTTACATTAGAAAGGTTACACTGTTTAGGTGACAGCTTTGTCTAGGATTATAACACATTTGAAAGATATATTTGTTTAAATTTATTTATGGAATATTTACCGTATTACTATCACTTATTTAAATTTCAAACTATTTAAATTTAATATTAATTCACATACTTTTTTCAGATTTTTTTAAAGAAAAATGATGTGACAGAGAGTAATGAAAATGGATTTTAATTTAGATGCAATTTATCTTCAAGCCAATTCTGCATATATGTATTCAGAAAACAATTTTTTTATTAAAAACTCTCTTAATAAGTATAAAAGAGAGAAGAAAAAAAAGAATACTTAATAATCCCCATAGAATAAAGGAGAAAGCATAAAGATTTTAGCAGTTTTCTATCCTTGTCTACTCTGTAGTCAGATACCTATTACTGACCAATATAATTTTGAAGATTTGAATGTATCATAAACAAGACAGCCAGATGCACTAGGCTGTAGGTTTTCAATAAATATGTTTACCAGTATTAAAGTCATAAATTAGTTGTAGATATATATATTATTACAAGTCTCAATTTAGTTTTTTAAAAAAGTGTCTATTTCTCTATAAATAATAAATGGAACTTCTTAATTTGCATCAGGGGGAAATATTGAGTTTTACTCTTTTGGGAACTTTCATTTTACAAAAGATTGATGAAAACAAAAATGCATGCACAAAAACACACAAATACATACTACAGAAACACATTTCTTTCTTAGAAATTTTGTATCTTAAGGAATTAAGTGAAGCTTAATGGTATTAGTGCAAAAATAAACTGGGAATATTTTCTCTTGCCTCCATTTCTTCATAACACGAATTTACTTGAGAATGCAGTCAACTCTTTGGGGAGTCACAGCTGCTTGAGATCACTAATATTTTACAAATGAGAATTCAGAACGGGGAGTGGGGTATATTAAGATGCCAATAAAGAAATTTCATTAGACTGCTGGTTGAATGAAGGAAAAACACAAAATTACGGATTGATTGACATTAGTTTTTTTTTCTCTTTTTCTTTTCTTAGGAATATAATCAAAATATATTTATTTCAATGTAAATTAATTTCATACGTATATGTTTTCTGGAAGAGCACTCACTATAAATGTCTTTTAGATCGCAGATATTAGCAAAAAATGTTATTGTTTACTAGCAATTAAGTAATATTTAAATACAAGAACATTGTATACTGAACTTAAGGTAATTAGAAGGGACTTGAACTCGGACTTTCAAGCACTGTTCCAATACATCTTATACAATCGATACACATGACCACACATACGAGAAAAAGATAAATGATCTCCAATATACATGCTGAATTCAACACTCATTAATTGGAGGATGGAGAAGATTGAAGCCTGTCCATTAAAGTTTGAAGATTTGCTACCTTTTTTAAAGTGAACACTGATTATATTCATGTTGGGAGATGATGATCTGGACCAACTGATGAGTGCTAATTCAGCACAAAATTATGTATATCGGAGATCATTTATATTTTTTCCATATGTGGTCATGTGTATCGGTTATATAAGATGGAAGGGATAGCTGTAGGGAGTTTGAAAGTCTGAGTTCAAATCCCTTCTAAGAACAATGGTTGTTAAGATTTACTTGTTAGCACATCAACACCATAGCTTAAATTTAAAGTAGATAAAAAACTTGGAAAAAATTTCCATTTGTAAGATGGCTTAGAATGTCTTTTTTTTTTCAGATAATCTATCCATAGTCAAGCTATCTAGTATTAGTCAGAAAATTGACACCTAGTGATCATTAGCTACATGATAAAGATACCCTGTTTAATCTGTGATAACTGATATGAAGCAACATCCATCAATATTCGCAGAAGCATAATATTCACAGAGTGCAACGCTCATGGTTTAGCGTTTTACAAATGAGAACATATGATCATTATTATTAAATAATTTGATATTTTTTACCAACTACTTAAAACAATTTCTAACAGTCCATTTTTACAGCTTAATCATAGACTTTAATGAGCTCTGAAGCAATATTATGAAATATTCACTAAAATTCATAATTATAAATTTACTTTTTAAAATTATTTACAAGTTATTGTTTTTTAAAAAATAATAATAATAATAAATTAAAATTACAGTAATTAAACTTTTTAAGATATATGACACCTTCAAAAAAATTAACTATTATATGGAACAAGAAAGCTAATAGAGCTTAATGTGATCAGATTATTAAATATTCTACATCACAGTAGAATAACCATTAAGGACATTCTATTCTCCACATTTTTAAAGGTACAAATCTTACACATTTTTAAAGGTACAAATGCAATTAACATTATTCATTAATAATAATACTGCTGCTTGCAATTAGGGTTTTAAAAATTTTCTTTTTCTAAGATAACAATTTGTGATCCTTAGATATGTCTAATTAATGGAAATATTACTAGCATAATTTTTGGGATTATTGTAGTACAATATTTATATATCAAAAACATAGTAAGATATGTTTTAACTATGCCAGGAACTGAATAAGAAATATTTTTCAGCAATATTTTATTCTATTATTAAAACTACTGTACACTTCAAACTTTCTTAGGAATACGATTTCTAAAATGTGTATGAACAATCACAGGAAAGAAACTTCTTAGGAATGACATTATAATTTTCTAATGATGGTATACCATAATTTACTTTTAAATGAAGCTTTAATAAATAAACTAGTTGCTCAGTATTCACTGTTTGATTCTAAGACATCTTATGGATAATAGCAAAACTTTATATTAAATACATGTTTAATATATACATACATATATATGTACTGATATATATTAAGATATGACACAAATAATTAATTAAAAAATAAAATAAATAGTTATGAGAAATAAGAAATCAAAAAGAAAAGTTTTCACATAACTGAATACACACTGGATTAATAATAGATCGAAAAACTGACCGAGAGATGATTCACGATATCTTTCATATAGATGGGTCACACTGATAAAATTTATGAATTTAAATTTACAAATGTTTACTTTTTATTATTAATTTAATATTTTTTCAAAATATGGCTTACTGAAAATAAAAATTGCATAAACCAGAAGATGAGGAAGAACTAAACATTTTAAATATTATCTCAAAACCCAATTTATGGTTATCTTCATGCTATTGTTCATCAGAATTAGTTGAAATACACTAAATGATGTGAAGTAGATTAAATGATCTCCATTTAACTTTGTCTTCAACTTTAATTTCATCTATGAACTATTATTTTTAATATCTGCATATTAACTGTTAGTAAAACAAATGGTGATCATGTGATGTCACATTAACTGTTGCTTCATTTAATATTCAAAGTTGTTAAAAATGAGATGCAGATCTTCATCCTCTGATATAGATGCAATTCATGCTCTCTGTTATAACATGTCAAAAAATTGAATGCTTAAATACAATCTCAGCTAAAATACAGGTAAATCCATTCTGAATTTTTTTCTTTATTGGTGGGTTTATATTAATTTATACATAGTTCTCTGGGGTTTGCAGTAAATTCTACTTTAATTTTATTATATCAGTTATAAAAGTATAGATTTATTTAGAATGTCTTGAGACTACAATAACGAATATTAAAGAACTTACTGAAATAGTTTTATTTGTAAGTGAGTATGAAAATATTCCAACCATACGTTAAAAATAATTATATTAAAACAGCTGCCAAATCAAATGCTTACTATCATTTCTCTCAAATACAAAATTATTGTAAAGGCTGTTTATTTAATTCAAGCATATAAAATGGCTTTTTTCAGCTTTAATTGCAATGGGTTTAGTTTAGATGATCATGCATGCTATGTGCAGTAAAGATTCTTATTTGGAACAAGCTTTTGATTTCAGTTCTGACAATGCCAAGTATCCTGCTGATAACAAATTAAAAACTGCATTTAATGTAAAATTAGATGATGGTGATTCGATAATGCACTGTAGTTATCTTAGTAAGATGTTTCATGTTTCTGCAAGAGTTATACTGTTACTGAATTAATCTATGAAATGGAAAACAAAAAGCAATTACAAACAATTGACATTCAATGTGGATTATTCAGTTGGAGAGGCCAAATGAAATTTTCTAGCCAGAGATTATTCTACATTTTTGTTACAGAAATAAAAAGTTGATAAATGATTAATGATGATTCCATGATAAATTTTCTTCTTTCTAATATATTTAATTTTCAACAAAAAGACTAAAGATAAATACTATCAAATGGCATTTATTCATAATTTTGTTAGTTCATAACTGATTTTTATGTGACTTTTGATCAGATATAAGTTCAGCCTTGTTAAATTCTTAAATAAAAATTATATAATGTATATTTTTTTTATAACTGTACCAAATCCATGAATTTTATTTAAAAGGAAAAAAAAAAGTTTTTTTTGGAAACACAACAAAAAGTATCTGAAGTTTTTAAAAATAATTTTACTAAGTATGAACATGCTATTTTAGATAACTCTTTAATAAATTAATAAATATGTTTTCAAAATATTTTAGTAAAAAAAATTTTAATACAACAAATTTTAAAAGCAATGTAATTCATATGTATGTCTGAAAATTTTGATATTTTTTTAAATATAATTATAGGTTGGACTATTTCCATCATCTAATATGAAATATCTTTAAAAAAATTCATACTTTATTTAAACTTTTCCAATATGCTCAATTGTTAGTATACACAGGTTACTATATAACATGTTTCAAGTGGTATTATTATCCTCTCTTCTTCAGGTGTTGCTGGCTGATTGGTGACACCGTAGCATCATAATTCAACTAGAAATCTTTAAACTTATGAATATTGGATTTAAAATAATGCTTTAACCAATTACACTATTCCATCAAAAGCAACAGTCAAAAGAAATTTCATATATTTACTCTATGAGGAAATTCTTATCCTTTTCTTTAAGAATGCAGTTAATAAATGGTTTCCAGATTGCTTATGTTCATGTGAGTAGCTTCTTTAAATTCTTTGGAATTTTTTCTCTCTAACCAACATTTTTACATTTTCCCAATCAGACATTATGTTCACTGGTATATACAAGGTTGTTATTTTAGATACATTTTTTTTTCTCTTATAATTACCAGTTTGAGCTCTTTTAATCCCTTTTCAAAGTGTAGTCCAATAAAAAAATTATAATATTATCATCACAAATTGTCAGACAAATACTAATTACTCAATATGAATACAAAGCTGTGAAAAAGTATATGTAAAATTGGCAAAAATAGAAAATCAATTAACTTCTCTGTATAAATAAAAATCTTTAAGGAGTTATTCCTAAAGGTATCTAACAAAAACATCCACTTGTAGAAAGCTGAAAAAAATTATCAGGCAGAAAGAATAAATAAATATTCAAATGTTTTTCAAGTATCGAATCTTGTGAGCCATTGGTAATATAGAATGTTTGATAAAAAAATTAATTTACTGACAAAGACTTCACAAGAGTTTTTCAATCAGTAAGAAAATTATATTTTAAAATGAATGAAAAAATTAAAAAATGTCAAAAGAAAAAATGTGTAAACCTGCATGGCTATATCAATTATCACATTGTAATAAATAATTTACCAGTTTTATCAGTCAAAAATCTTAGTTTTAAATATTTAACAGATACTAAAATTTTTTTTTAAAAATGCTTAAACTTTGCCATCATCACACAATGGCAGCAATATAATGGGAGACAAAATTGAGGTTTTTACCTGGAATTATTATTAATCATTATCATGGATAATAAACAAGGATGTGTGTGGTTTAGTGAAGTGGCAAACTGTCAGAGTAGAGCTCAAGGTACATGAATCTAATGGCTCCATTTCCATTATTTCCTGTGACTGATTTTCTTATAAACTCTCAAGCAGTAAACCATTTGCATGTTATTATTATTACTATAAAAAATATTTGCAAACTATAATTTATTTCTTTGCAATATTTATTAATGCAACATGCCATTCTACATTGTTTACTATTGTTACATTTAAAACTATAGCTTTTAAACCCAAATCCTGAAACGAAATTCTATCATATTATATGCACAATCTGTAATAGAATAATAAAAATGAAAAAGTTGTATGGAAATCTGCAACTAAAGTTTATTTAATAATTACATATTTATGCAGTTTTTATATTACCTAAATGTATAAAATGACAAATATAATGTTATATATAACACAGGTACAAATATACATTAAACATTTTTTTTTTTTTTTTTTAGAATTACATTAATTTTTAATACTAAAAAATAAATCAAATACAAATTTTATCATTTTAAGATTTTGGCTATTGGAACATTGATGAAAGGATTTTGGTCAATACTTATTAATAGTAAATACCAATGTAAAAAGAGTTATTTGTTGAAAAAGAGTTATAAAAAGAAATAATCATGGTAACAAATGTCTAAAATTCTAATTAAAGTATTAAAATACACAGTGGGAACAAGTAAAGAATACTTTTACAAAATTTTATTTTATTACAGAAAATATATAAAAATATTTTAACTGTAATATATCACAATTATAAGACAATCAATAATGGTGATCATTTGCCATTGATACTATGTTATTATAATATGTTTTAATAATCTAACAGATAAAAAAGATAAAAAAATTTAAATAGTCCACTTTGGAGGCAAAAGCCTCTCCAACAATCCCTTACATAGAAACACTGTAATAAAAGGAAGGGGCAATACTCTCATCAGGCTGGCCAATTGCTAAATTGATTACAACTTAAATAGTTACCATCCTTTATTTTTCTTTCTTTATGAATATCCATTTATTGATCAATACTGAAGAACTACCTAAATTGGCTATGAGTTAATTACCTGAATAAAAAAATGTTCAGATTCAAAACATAGTCATAACCATGACAGAAGAATATATACCATTGGACATGAAAATTTCACACTATTATATTTAAATTAGAAGTTAAAATAATTAATATTCTATTACATTAATTGTGAATCATTTTTATGTGTTGACATACAACTATTATTAACTGATATATTAAAATAAAATATTTAATACTAATAAAAACTGCCTCATATGAAGCACAAATTCATTAGATGAAACATGATAATTCATTTCAAAGAGATTCTAAACAATGTTAAAAAGTGATTAAAATATTACTAAAGATTAAATCATTTCTGCATTATCTAAAATTATACTATATTTTTTTAAAAAAATGAAATTACATTAAATGTTACAATCATTTTCTAAGCTATTTCTGGCTTGTCAATTAAAACCATTATAAAAAAGACTGACTTCTATATCATTTGCTTTACCCCTCCCCTCTTCATCTTATGAGTATTGTTGGTTCTAAAACAAAAATAAACATAAAGTGATACTATTTTTCAAATTAGTATTTATTTTATGATGATCCTTCCATAACACTCTCCCCAATGCTGATCATGAATTAAACAAAAAAAAAATATTAATGGTGATTTTAAGATTCTATAACAATTTATATGAATAAGCAAGTACAAAGGCATAAATAAATATATAAGATCTAAAGTAAAGAGATTTCATTAATTCCAGAATTCAAACATTGATAAAATCCAGTTTTAAAAAAATATTTATTTGAAGACAAATTAATAAACTAAGAATGACCTGCTATTCTTAAAAATAGAGCTGTCTCAAGAATAAATAATTTGTTATGGAAATTAAATGTCTATTGATACATAACTTTTAAATGTCTATGGATAGATAACTTTCATTCTGCAAGATTCAAATAGTTTTTTTTTTTTTTTTTTAAAAAATCAATAGAAAATGAAACATTTATTTCTGAATAAAAAATAAATGACATTTTAAGAATCTACTTTTTAATTTCAGAAAATTATTATAAATCAAACATCAAGAATCATTCAATCCAAATTAATTAAAATGTAGTGAACACAACAGCAAGGAAGGTGAAATGGATTTATGAATCTGTTACAAAATCGGAATTGCTTAGCTTTCTTCTTACTTTTTAATTTTGAATTTAATTTATGTAAAAAGGGATGAAGTCAACTTTACATTTATAAACCCAATTCATTACAAAATGACTGAGTTTCAGCTTAAGTAAGCAGTTGAATCAAAAGTAAAAATGAGCAAAAATTCCTAGTTCAATTCTTGAACAATATAAAGTATTGATATAAAACTAGAGTACAGGGCTACATTAATAATAAGAATTATACCTGCAGTAGATAACTTTCAAAGACAATTCCTAAATCTAAGAGATATATTTTTTTAAAAATATTTGTATTTGTATTTCAGGATAGTATATCGCATCTACATTATCATGTTTAAATCTAACAGATATTACACTTAAAAATATTTGCATTTATATTTCAATGTACATTTAAGTATGTCTTGCAGTATTGTATAACATCATAACATTAAAAGATAGAAATACAATGTCTGTAGACTTATAGAAGCATTTACATAGGCACAGATTTCAATTCAGATACTAAAATAAATATTAATAGCAATATTAGATTTAATAAAAGATAATAGTGAAATATATCTACTATAGTATTAAAATTAAATAATCTACTTAAAATTGTTTTTTTTTTTTTTAAATATATAAATATTATAAGTATTAATTTTAAGAAATATATTACAGTAATGTATGTGTTTATATGAAATTCTTATCTGAAGATAGGGAAGTAATTAGTCAAAAGGAAACTAGGAATGTTCAGCATAGTGATAGTGATAAGAGAGCTACATTCTTGGATCAAAATTTAACTTAGCTTTTCTTGTGTTTGGATGTGACATGATGTCTCAAATGACTAATCAATTGTTTTTATATCATTATAGTGGAAGTTCATCCTTTTTGCTAGTTTCTTAATGTGATTTATTTTGAGCTAAATTATAGTTTTATAATACAAATTAAACTGGAATAAAAAAAATTTAGATGCTATAAATAAATTTATTATCATATTGCTAAAACAATATCAAATAGATTTCATTATTATCAATAAGACCTTTCTAATGCTTTTTAACAACAATCTTTTACAAATTTTCATATTCCATAATTACTTAGAAAGCATTGTATCTTTGTCATTTCATCATAAATTAAAATGCTTTGTCTCTTGGTATCCACTTTGATAATTGTCTATATCAGCAACGAATTTTTCTTGCTAAATTCCCAATTCACTTCATGGTAAATTATACATTCTTTACAATTTCATTTATTTTATTATTTTAAAAAATTATTATCAATTATTTAAAAGAAGTCATTTGAAAATTATTAATAGAACAGTCATGAAGTGTAATTCCAATTAATTAATCTTAACATTTTATTTCTGAATTAGTTGCCAATTTTAAAATTATTATTAGCTTTCATAGCTCTATTATATAATCATATGCTCAAGAAGTCATGTAATATTCAAGCATCCAAGTGATAGATTGAATGCAAGAATATCATAAAAATGAGCAAAGTGAAGCTCTTTTTCTACTTCTATTGAGAATTAATTCAGAAATCTTTAGCTCCTGAGTCCATCATTCTACAACGGTGCTAAAGTGGGGGGATGGGGTTATAATCATGATGAAATTTTAAATTAGAATTTTAAAAACTTAAGATTTTCAAGCTGATTTATAAAAAAATATATTTTAAAAAAAATTATAAAAAAATATACAGTGTACTTAAAAAAAAAAAATTAACTTTTTAAATGTTGTTTGTCAGCTTTGTAATATCACATCATATACATACAAATCTTACTTTTATTACTTTATATGTGTAGATTATTGATAAATTAAGTTAGGAAGATGATAATTTTCATTCATCTTGATGGTGTTCTTTTTAGCACAATGCACATCAATATACCAATTCGCAGGCTGTCGGTTTCTTTACAGAAAACTACAGTAAAAAAAAAAAAATTTCCCACTTTCTATACATAAAACTCGTATGTTGTTTTTTTTTTTTCCATTTTTAATAAACTAACACTTTGTTTTTATATGGTGTGGGTGGGGGGGGGGGGGGTGCATTTAAATTATCAACTTTTTTTTTTGATTTTGAATTATCGGTTTCTTTACATAATACTATGGTTAAAAAAAAATTTTTACCCCTTTCTATACATAAAACTCGTATGGGTTTTTTTTTTTGCCTTTTTAATAAACAAACACTTTGTTTTTAGATGGTAGAGGGGGGTTTAGTTTGCTTTTAAATTATCGTCTTTTTTTGGATTTTGAGCTTCTTTTTTAAAGCCTTAATTAAACAATTCAGTTTTAATTAATAAACCAGCAGTTGGTTTTTAGAGGGTGGACAGGGGTGGGTTTGAATTTTAATTCTCATCTTTTAGTATCTTTTGCTGATGTACTGGAAACTTTATATATTAATTTTAAATGTGTTTGAATATAGAATACATATAAAGAGACTTTTTATTGATTTTGAGCTTTTTTTTTCTTTGTTGGAAAGCCTTATTAATCAATTCATTGTTAATAAACCAACAGTTGGTTTTTAGAAGGTGGAGGAATTTGGTTTGATTTTTAATTATTGTCTTTTATTTTCTTATTATGAGGTGTTTTTTTTTTTAAAAAAATATTTACGCTACGTAAACCTTTATATGATAGCGAAAAGTTCTTCCTTTATTTTTTGCCTTTTTCAAAAAGCCTTAATTAAACAGATCGTTTTTTAAAAAAAAAATTTTTTAGGGGGGCAGGGAGTTACGGTTTGACTCCAATAGAAGATGAGCCTCAAAGCTGTAAGTAACGGAATTTTGGAGCTGTCCAACCAACTTCCCTTACGCAGGCCCCAGGTATGCTTGCAGGAGTGGCAATGGAATTCCCCATATTCTGTAGTTGACTAAAACCATGCTTCTCCCGCAAACGCATAGCTTCGCATCTGGCAGGATGTTCTCTTTCTGAAAAAACACAACAGCGTCAACTTCTGTGGCCGGCAATTCACTCCCCTTCAACCAATTTTGAATACTTGCCCTGCCGACATTTTATTGTTCTCGCATGGATTCACGTGGAAACGTGCATTTGCACGTGAACTCGGCTGAACTCTGCTGAAAATCCTAACCTTTTCAGGTTGTGTGCAGTTCAAAATCATAGGAAAGCATGAGCGACAGCCTGAGAATTCTTAATATGTAATATTAAATCCACTACACTTTCTCAAAATTTTTTCACAATGAATTTTTTGATAGTTTCGCATCCTTCAAATATGGCTGCCGTCAAATCAGACCTTTGCGAGAGTTGAATTACATCGCTCTCTAGGTGGCCTGTTATGGCTCTAAACATCACTGTTGTAGTGTTAGCCATAAGTTAGGCCGCTAAAATGGTATATTGATATGCGTTGTGTGAAAAACACCATCAAGCGGTAGGGTTCAGTATTCATACTATTATCTAAGATTGTTTCTTTGTGCAGCATATTTAATTTTTTCATTACACAGACAGCCATTTGAATTCCAATATTTTATTTGCTTTTTAGTTTTCACTTGTTTGCCTTTCTTTACATCTTTTTTTAGAATTAAAATAACCATACTCATTACATATTGTGTTAAATATGATGATAATAAGATGTATATGTCTTATTACAACTGGATAATGATTTCTATAAAGTAGAGTATCTAAATGATATAGATCATTTATGATATACATCATCTATACTTGTTATAAAATAACTATACATAATTACCAGCAGCTTTAATTTTTTTAAATTCCTTTTAGTATATATAAGCACAATTTTTTTAACCAAAAATTGAAAATGTGGGTCATTTTCATTCATTGAGAAAATGACATTTATTCCAAGATCATCCTCAAAAATTGAATACATCTCTGCATAAGTGGCTGTTATAATGTAAAAAAAATTAATATGAACACACATAAAAGTTAAAGAAAATACTTTTTTATTTCACTACATTGTAACTACAAAGAGTAATTCATAAAATAATCATCTTAATATTAATCATGTATTTTTTTAATTTTATTATTTAAAATAAAATTCTAATAGAAAATTGAATTAGATATATGATTTTATTTTTCTAATTACCCTCCCACAACAAATTTTACAGTTATAAAACTCAAAATGTCAAGCATTGTTAGCCGAGAGGTCAGCGCAGATGGCTTGCAAGCAAGCAGTTGGTTGCAGACGGTTCTTGTGAGTTCACCTCCCAGCCGATGCTATGACATATGAAAAAAAAACTCAAAATAATTAGAACATGCTGAGTAAAAAATGTGCTTTTTTCAACATACAGAAAAAAATGAGGAAAAATAAAAACATCACGTGTCTTTAATACAATTATAGCGCAGCTATTAAAAATAGAATATTGAGAAATTCTGAATCAGAGCTAGATGGTTTTAATAGCAAACTATGCCTAATAATAAAATAAGAAACCAAAAAATTAGTATTGCTAACAAAATTTGATAACACAGCACTGAAAATGTATATATATTAAAATGGTTTCATTTAAAATAATACTCATTTTCACTAAAAAGAAAAATTATTCCAAAAATGGTGAATTAAGTTAAACTTTTCTTTCACTCTTATTTTTTTAAAGAAACAAATTTTTTTACCTATTTTACAAATTATGAGTATCATCAATTACAATAAAATAAAAAAAGTAAATAAAACGATTTTTTGTAATTTGATATTCATTCTAGACTGATAAATCAATAGATACAATATGCACTGTGAATAGACGAATAGAAATAAAAATGAAAATTTTCAATGACAAAAGTCAAAAAGAATGAAAAAGACAACATTTTTATTAAAAATTTTGTTTTGAAATATACCAGTAAAATCAACAGACTTTAGTCTTATATAAAAAAGATTAATATACTTTCATGAGATTATGGGATAATTGGCTGCAGAAAGGAGTTTGCTATTAACTGAAAGGAGACCCTTTGATTCCTCTTGGAGGCCTTAAAGGAACCGAGCAGGGCAAATTCCTAATGTCCACTCCATATGTTCTTGTCGTTGCAGCTGTTATTACTATGTGATTATTCATATAGTATACGAACATGGATGGGCTGCTCACCAACACGCATTAGCCAGCGTGGTGAGTTTATTGGCTTTTTACCTCTGAGTTTAAGATCAAGAAACACCATGGTCTTTCTTCTCAGTGCCTGATAAGGCAGAATGAATGTTTGTGTAAATGATAAAATATTTTTTCACATACATATATACAATTATGACAGACAAAAATAAAGCATGGCCTTATTCCCAGGAGGCTGTAAAGTCACCAACCAAGGCAGCGGTTGGTGGCCGAAGACGGAGGGTGCTAAGAATCCCCTGATTGCAGACCCAGGCTGCCATTTGATGACGACTTTTTATTTAGGTACTTACAACTGCAGATCAGTTTCAAGTGAAGGAATATTGCAAGAATTAGAAGAAGAACTGTCTTATATTAAATGGGACATTATTGGACTTTGTGAAGTTAGAAGAAAAAGAGAAGAAACAATTGATTTAAAAAGTGGACATATACTCTATTATAAAGGCACACATATTGGAAAAACAAGTGGAGTAGGATTCATTATAAATAAAAAGTGGAAGAATAACATTGTGGAGATTGATGGTGTATCGGACAGAGTGGCAAGATTAGTTATACAACTTAATAGCAGATACCAAATGCAGATAATTCAGGTTTATGCTCCAACAAGTCCTCATAGTGACGAAGTAGTAGAAGATTTTTATATGGATGTACAAAAGGCTTTTGATCAGAGTAAACAACATTTTAAAATTGTTATGGGAGACTTTAATGCTAGAATTGGTAGACAAATGAAAGATGAAATTGCTGTAGGTAATTTTGGTTATGGTAATAGAAATGAGAGAGGACATAGACTTGTGGAGTTTGCAGAAAAAGAAAAACTTTATATTATGAATTCATTTTTTGAGAAAAATGTTAAAAGGAAATGGACATGGAAGCATCCAAATAAAGGTACAGCAGAATTGGATATTTTGACTAACAGAAAATACATATTTCAAGATTGTAATGTTCTTAATAAATTTAACACAGGAAGTGATCATCGATTAGTAAGGTGTAAGTTATGTGTTAATGTAAAACTAGAGAGACAAAAATTATTAAGAAAAACAATATTTACAGTTGATATTCCTAATCTTCAGAAACATTCTAATGAATTTAAATTAGAACTTACAAATAGGTTTCAAGTGTTAGGAGATTTTGAACATGATTCAGATTTGAATGAAATTAATATGAAAATAACTGATACACTTTTGAAAACTGCAACAAACATAGCTGGTAGAAAAAAGCAGCAATTGACTAATAAAATTTCTACCGAGACTAGAGAATTTTTGAAGAAAAGAAAGAATATGAAGATATACAAAAATGATGTATTACAAAGAATTGAATATCTCGAATTTTGTAAAATGGTACGGAAAAGAGTTGAAAATGATATAAGAAAGTATAACTGTGAAATAGCAAGGAAAGCTGTAGAAAAAAATAAGTCTCAAAAATGTTAAACAACATTTTGGTATTGGTAGGAAATTTATATCTGCAATAAGAAAAAAAGATGGAATTATTACTAAAAAGAGAGATGACATCATGAAATTGATAGAAGATTTTTATCAAGAATTATATAGTAATAAAGAACAAGTACCTCCTATATCTATTACATCTTCCGAATTGCCCAGAATTTTAAATGAAGAAGTGAGACATGCAATTAAGTGTATGAAGAAAGGAAAGGCTCCAGGAAATGATGGAATTATAATTGATATATTAAAAGAAGCAGGTGAAGAAATAGAAACAATTTTAGCAAAGTTATATACCAAATGTCTAAATGATAAAGATGTACCGGAAGATTGGAAGAATGCAGTAATAATATTAATATTTAAAAAAGGTGATAAAGAAGATATTAGAAATTACAGACCTATCAGCCTTTTATCAGTTTTATATAAAATTTTTACCAAGATAATTATAACTCGTCTACAGAGAACTTTGGATTTCCACCAACCAAGAGAACAAGCTGGATTTAAAAGTGGTTTTAGTACAATAGATCATATCCAGGTATTGAGAGAAGTCATAGAAAGGACAAACGAATATGAGTTGTCATTATGTTTTGGATTTGTAGATTATGAAAAGGCATTCGATTCTATATACATTTCTTCAGTGATTAAAGCATTGGATCATCAAGGTATAGATCCAGGATATTGTCATATTTTAAAGAATATTTATAAAAATGCAACAGCAACAATTAGATTACATAATGATACTGGAAAAATCAACATTGAGAAAGGTGTAAGACAAGGTGACTCCATATCTCCAAAACTTTTTACAGCAGTGCTGCAAGAAGTATTTTGTGGATTAAAATGGGAAACTAAAGGAGTGAAAGTTAATGGAGAGTATTTAAGTCATTTAGATTTCGCAGATGATGTAGTTATTTTTGCAAATAATGCTTCAGAGCTGCAGGAAATGTTGCAGGAGTTAGCAGATGAAAGTAGAAAAGTAGGACTAAAGATAAATGTTAAAAAGACTAAAGTAATGTTTAATCGATTTGCTCAAAATATAAAAATAAAGATTGATTATGAAGAATTAGAAGAAGTTAACAGTTACAAATACCTTGGTCAGATTATTAATACAGATGGAAACATAATGGAGGAAATTAATCATAGAATTAAACTTGGTTGGAGTGCTTTTGGTAGAAATAACTTGATACTAAAAGGAAATATGCCTATGTGTTTGAAAAGGATGGTTTTTAACAAATGTGTTTTACCAGTTCTTACTTATGGATCTGAGACCTGGACACTTAATAGAAGAGCAATACAGAGACTTCAGACAACTCAAAGGAGTATGGAGAGATGTATGTTGGGAGTAACAAGAAGAGATCGAAAACGCAATGTATGGGTAAGACAACAAATAGTTGTTACTGACCTTATTGAAAAAATTAAAAGATTGAAATGGAGTTGGGCTGGACATATTTCTAGAAGAGATGATAATAGATGGACAATTGAAATTTTAAACTGGATTCCAAGAGATTGTAAAAGACCCAGAAAGAGACCACATGTGAGATGGATGGATGAAATAAGAAAATGTGCAGGGGTGTTGTGGAGAAGAGAAGCTAAAGATCGGAGAAGATGGATTAAACTTGGAGAGACCTTCATCCTGCAGTGGATTGATAATGGTTGATGATGATGATGATGGGATAATTACACATTCAGAGGAATTGATATATTCACACAAATAATAAAAAAAAAAAATTATATTTTTGTAAATAATTAAGTATTGCAATATCCCAAGAAATATTTTCATTCATACTAATATATATAGAATTTAAAAATTACATTAGTCCTGACCAATAAACTATTCAATTATTTATTAATAACAAACTCAACATAATATGTGTTTAACATATATATATATTGAAAATTGTATACATTTAGATACCAAAAATAAAATGAAAAAATAGAATAACTGAAAAGACTTACATATAATTTTATTTCTTTCCTTACTAAATCATTTATTTTCATTTTCAAGATTATGTAAGAGTTGATAAATTTTACAAGCACTATAGAAGGTAATCATCTTTTCCTCATAAGTGCCATTAAACAGTGGTGTTCAATCTGCAAGGATACACTTGCCTCAGCCACATGATATAGAATTTTTAAGGAAATAAGAGTGACCAAAAGCATTTCAGAACTTTTTTAGGTCTAATAAAAATCCCACTGTACTTAATTTTATGCTTGGAGCCACTCTAATCAAAATGTTTATTCAATAATTTGTAGATAGAATAGGATTGACTATCTGTAAAATCATGCTTTCACTTTGATGACAACTATGACTGGATGATGCACTGATTGTATGAAATGAAAAAATAGCTTAATGAAAGATAAATTCATGAGGCTGTTCATATAGGCAAAGAGAGCATACAAAATTTATAAATTCAAATTCACTCATTTTTAATATTTAAATTAATATAAATCATGGATAATAGGTTCACAGATGTGAAGTTAATATTATACTATTATAATATAATTCTTGGCAAGTAGTCAAAAACAATATTAAAATGTGAATATACACATAAACAAATTGTTTGTTCATACACATGTACATAAATACACATAAAAATTATATTGTTCATAGAGATATAATAACTTAACTTTAGACAAAACTCAAACTACAGATATATACATTATGTAAGTACTGACAAGTCCTGTGTGTTTTAGTGCAGTAGATAGAGCAGCCAACTTGGGATCAGGAGGTCCCAGGATCAATTCTGGTGTTTGCAGATCTGGCGCTCAAACTTCTTATGAATCCCTGAGAAATAAAGCCATATGACTTTTTTTTTAATATTGATATTATGTATTCAATCTTAATTAGAA
This sequence comes from Epiperipatus broadwayi, assembly GCA_028023455.1. NCBI lineage: Eukaryota > Metazoa > Onychophora > Udeonychophora > Euonychophora > Peripatidae > Epiperipatus > Epiperipatus broadwayi. Next base: position 3,203,235 of record JAQFVV010000108.1, read on the forward strand.
GACTAAAAAAAAATAATACATGAATCAAGTTTTTCCTCTTCCCTCAATCTATATTTTTAATAGTCATGGTTTCAGCAAATCACATTCAAAAATAAATAAATAAAATTGAAATTCATAAATTAATTGCAAATTTGTAAAATGCATTTATGTCTTTTACATATCTGTATAACTGCAGTTATTTTCTTGACACATAGCCCTCTCTAACTCACATTTAATCTTGCATAATCATTCAGTCACATTCTTATACATGTTGCAGTATATTTCAAAAATTCAGAAGTTCATTTATAAATACTTCAAAACACAGTGTTAATGATGGTAGTCATTTTCCCAAGGATAAAAGCAATTGTGAAATTAAAGTAATCGATTCTAAAAGAACAAAAAAAAACTGAAACTGATTAGTTATTTAATTAATAAAAATACAATACCAATTGCAAAATAATAAAAAGAGATGGAAGGGAATTTTCTTGAAGGTTTGCGATGATGGTGTTCTAGTTGTATTTTTATACTGGACTATTTCCATCTATTGAATGTTTTTAGAAAAATTTGACTTTATTTAAGTATTCCAAATACATTCAACTGTTAGTAATAGCACATCAAACAGGTTAGTATATGCACAACATTTTGAGAGGTAGTCTTCCCTCTTCTTCAGGTGTTGTTGGCCTGACCAGTGACAGTACTAGCATGGAATTCGAACCCGGGTCCTTAGATTCTTGACTTTTTTTTATTTGGCTCAATAGCATTACCTTAAAATTAAAAAAACTCAAGAATCTAAGGACCCGGGTTTGAATCCCATGCTAGTACTGTCACCGGTCAGACAAGCAACACTGAAGAAGATGGGAGACTAATACCTCTCGAAACATTGTGCACATACTAACCTGTTTGATGTGCTACTACTAACAGTTGAATGTATTTGGAATATTTTTAAAAAGTTAAATTTTTTAAAGACATTCAATAAATATATTGGATGATGGAAATAGTCCAATATAAAAATATAAATGTAAGGGAAGTGTGTTAGAAATGGAAGTGCTTCATAAATTATTAAAATTATATCCATATGAAAGAGAAAATGTTTAGTACAGAATGGCATAAAATTTGTGAGTTGAGAATATAAACAAAAAAAATGTTCCATTTAATGCCTATATGATGGTAGAAAGAACCAAGAGTCAATATAATGACGTCAGGAAAAAGATCCACTGAAAAAAATGTTATCAAGCCATTTGGTTCTATAGATTCAGAAGTTCATTTGAAATTTACAAACAAATCATTCCCTGGCTTCTATTAGGCTAATGAAATTGCTAGCATTAATTTTTTAACTTCTAGTATAAATGCTATCAGATGGCAATTGCAAAATGTCCTAAAAATAGTACTACTTAAGCATATTTATTGCATTGCAATATTAATTTCCATTTCAAGAAGAGTGAAAAAGAGAATAAGTTTTCTTTTTTTGAAAAAGATTAATCAAGTAAAATATCCAGATTTTAATACAATCCAATGAATATAGATGTGTGAATATGCTCTTTCTCTTTCTCACTTTCAATTTATTCTAACAGCAGTAGTTTTCTATAAATTTTGGTATTCTCATCAAAGCATAGAACCAAATGAATATGGTGGGATCACTATAAAGTTGAAGAATGATATCTATTTTTTACTAATATAATATTTAATTTTAAACATATGCATTATACTGAAAGCATGCTAAGCAGGAATAAAACCAATTTTTAAAATAACACATCTACCTTTTCTTTATAAATATCTGAATATTTATGTTTAAAATTACAAATACAAAGAAAAGAGATAAGATATTAAATTAATTATATAATATAATATTTAATATATAGCATAATATGGGGAAAAAGTAACAAGTTTGATTTAAATTGTATGAACTGTAAATGAAAAATATAAATAAATCCAAATATTATTAATGATAATTAAAGCGCATCTCTTGGTTATCTAATTATTCCTGCCTGTCTTGGATAAAGTGAGTTGTATATACAATAAGATACAACAGCTTTTAAATAGCTTAACATGGAAGACAAATCTTTCCAGCAGACTTCTGATACAAATAAATTTAATTTTTAAATTTTCTTATAAATTATTGTATTATATATTATAAATTTTATTAAACGCCCATTATTATATTAAGTAATAATTTACTAAGGCTGTAACCGTAGAAATAAGCGTCTGAAAAATACGAAGGTAGGGACCTCTATAGGTCTTAAAACACAAGCTTACGCTATGAAGAAAAGAGAGAATCCTGGAGACTCCTTCTTTACTTCAACCTACTTTTATATATAAATAGGTGAAGCTGAAGTGTTTTGATTTAAGAGTGTGAAGCTATTCAATACTTCACTAATTAAGTCCACAATTCTTATAATACATTAATACTCGCGAAATTTTACAATTTACTACGAATCAATGAAAAGATCTTATAGTAAGAAATCTGTTTATATTGTAATCAAATTGTAGGGCATATTATACTTTTACAGCGTAAAAATATAAACGTTAATTGTATGTTAAAATTTTATTTTTGAAATAAATATTTTTTTGTACATTACGTGTATTATTAACAATATCCGACTATAAATTTACATTGAAAAAATAAATGGTGCTCGCCATCTGGTTGAAAAAAATAAATGGTGCCCGCCAGCTGGCCGATATTATAGAATGTGCTCCTTAGTGCAAAAAGGTTGGGGACCCCTGCCATATTGTATAGTTAGCTTGGTTCCTATGGCTCAAGTACCTTTAAAAATGCTCCTAAGTCTGACCGGAATATGAGGGGAAAAGTTTTTATTGATCCGGATTCAAAGTCAAATCATAGTGAAGTAATTAAATTTATTACAGCAGATATATATAACATCAGCTATAAAATAAAAATTACAGATTCTTGAAACTTCTTAAACCAATTATTTTAATTTTTAAATTGTCAGAATTTGCCATCTTTGCACTGTCAGTTCAACTATCCCATTTTGCATTTTAGAGAAATGATTTTAAAAAAGTTATTGTTGCTAATGATGTCATTTCCAAAGTCCAACCCTTGCAATGTTTTCGTCTTTTATTTTGAACTATTAACCAAACATTTATTGAGACTAAATACCATAATTCAAATAGAACTTATACAGCTCATTGAAAAATCAATTTCCACATTTTTATAAACCATTTCCCTTTTAATACGAATACTTTATTGATAACATTAACAGAATTTTAATAAGTTTACTTATAAATTTCGAAACACATTAATAAGAACAAATAGTTATTTCTATTAAAGATTCATTTCTTATTTGAAATTCCTATGTATTCAATTTATCCTTAATTTACATAATTTACATTTTCTTGTAGAAAATACAAATGTGTTTGTAATGTATAAGCTATATTGTTTAAATAGGCTTTCAATTTTACTTGCGCATGCAAAATGAACAGGAAATCAGTAAAAATATATATATATTCTTTTTCTATTTCCCTTATTTGGGGAAATACATATGTGTGCACATAAACAGCAATATTGGTTGCTTTCATCGTAAGGATATGGCTAAGGACAGAATGCTACGGGAAGCTATTCCATCATCTTAGCCAAGGTGACTAAGTCTTTCAGTAAAATAAGCTTGGGGGCATGAATAAACTTTCATCACGGAAAAAAAAAAAAGAATAAACATTCAATCCATATGGATATATTTGTACTTCGCAGATTGGTTTCTATTTTTTGTCCTTTTTTTTCTTTTGGAATTATAGTTTGCATGTGAATGAGAGTAATAATAATAATAATGCATTGTATAAAAAAGATTAAAAAAAATAGGTAAACTTCTATTAAGAATGACAAAAATAAATCTGCTATCTTTTGCAATTGCGTATATATATAATATTATAGTAAAACTTTACATTTGCCAGAGGAAAAGGACAAATGCAAAACTGCACTACATGTAATTAAAGAGTGAGAATGCGTTTATGCGCGCACACAATTCCAATGTCTCAGTTAGAGTATAAAGATGATACAAGAAGCTCATGACAAATAAACTTTTTTATGCAGATTAAGTGAATAAAGATATAAAAAAAAATCAGACAAAGAAAATATAAAGGAGCAAAACAAATGTAAATTGAATATTTTGGCTAAGAGATAACAAGTTATCATTAATGGTGATGTTTGGTCATGATTTATCATTATTTTAATACAATTTACTTCATCATCTTAATATTTAAAGGACTTGGGACTATTAAAATGCATGATTAAGTAAATGTAATCAGTTTACAGTTTCACTCTAACGTGAGTAAACAAATGCAGCAATCCTTGCACAACGTGGCACTTATTAAACAGTTCAAAAATTGTAGCAACTTTTTTGATCAACAGTATACAAAAAAATATATCACACTCTTTTACTACCCTTCACTCCATATTTAGTCATACTTGTTTGATATCAAAAATTGTAATCTCAAAATATGCAATACACTGTATTTTCATTACTCTTTTACAAATTTTTTCAAAAAAAAAAAGCATGCACCAACTGAACTTTACTAATTACTTCCAACAACAACAAAAAATAATATTGGGAATTGTTAAAAAATTCTCATATATAATTAAACACCAAAAAACAAAATAAAGATAGAAAGAAAAAGAATAAAAGTTACAGAAACAAAAAATTAAAAAAAAAAGATCAGACTCAGGCAGGATTTCTGTACTAGTGATTCTATATTAAAAATGAGGTTATCCAAATATCAGTGCTGAAAGATAACTGATGACAATTGGATGATATGACAAAATGTGAGCCATGAACTGATTTTCAACTGATCTTATACAAAAATTTTCAAGCACAATATAATAGTATATTATTTTTATTTAATAGTGAATAAAAAATTTTAAAAATCTGTGAAAAATCTCTGGATGTTATCTATTATTAGAAGTCATTTTATATAGTTTTATTTTCATATACATGCTTTTAAAATTGTCATTGAAGACTGTTATTCCTATATTGACATTTTTTTCTTTTAAATTGTGAATTAAATTTCAATCCTTTTACATAAACAAACTAATTTAATAGCATCATAATTTACAAATGCAATTTTCATGAGTAATTCTTAATCAGAAGATAATTAGCCTTTGACATGTGCTGTTAAATCATGTTACTAATTCATTGATGTTATAGTGAGGTAGCAAAACATTCCCAAACCCAAACACAATATAAATATTTTTAAAAAGATAACAGCAGCATCTTATACTCACTATAACACTGATAAATTAATGATATGATTAAAAGCACACGTTGAAAGCTGATTATCTTCCGATTAAAAATAATCAAACTAAAAAAAAAAAAATTTACAAGCATAACTTTAATATCAAAAATTCAAATTTTAGGCAATTTTAAAAGTACAAAAATATTTTAAAATGCTATAAAATTCATTTAAATGAATGGACAATCCAAACAATAAAAAATAAAAGTGGAAGTATAATTGCTGAATAAATATTAATTTCTGAACTATACCAAATCTAATTACTCTTGGAATCCACATTCCTATATTTGAAAGTTATTCTACACAGAGATGGAATTTAAAGAGAGCTAACTTAGAATCAATTTATAGTATATCTTGAACAGAATATTAATAGAATCTCTCCAATTCTCTCATGTTGTTATAGGTTTAACAAACTCATAACAACAATTGTCAAAAAATTCATGCCTCATAAATATCAAAAGCAATTTATTACAGATTGTCTGCCAAAAATTTGGAAATTGTTGACAAATTTATAATGCCAGAAAAGTGGAAACCCTAGTAAAACAAAACATAACAAAGACAAATCATAAAACCTGATCACTTTTACATAAACTTAGTATATGCAAACATATTTCTAAAAAAAAAAAAGTACTACTAATTAGATTGCCAATCTTATATATCGTATTTCTTAACCCAAGATTATAAAATGAGAAAAGCCATCATTAGAGCTGAGTTTCAAGCTTCTCTTTCATAATGTTCCTCTAATATCAATTTGATAATTATCAGTAGACATTAATGAAATTATTATGGTTTTAAACAAAAAAGATCCCAAGAATAGACAGCATACTTTCAGAGATATTTAAAAAATCTTAGAATGAAAAGCCAAAGCATGATTGGCAAAACTATTTATTCAGTAACATTATTTATACAAAAAAATATTCCAAAAATTTCACATAAAACTATAGCAAGCTTAGAACCAAATAAACCCTACAATAGGGGTTCTCAATCTGGGTTACCTATACTCCTAGTGGTTACAGGAAGCTTGCCCAGGGGATACAATAAATATCAGATAAATAAGTATTTATGCTATTAAATATTCCAAAAATAGTTATGATAACATTTCCAGGTTATTCCATGTTGGTATTGTCTGTGAGTCACACTAGCAACATTTCAGGTCTGCATAGAATTTTTTCTCACTGCAGGTTCTGCTAACTCAAAATACTCAAGACTTATTTACCAAATAAATCTTTTGTGAAAACAAGTATTGTTTATTTATTATAATGAATAATGGTACTGGATAATTTACTATAAGCTAAAAGGGTATAGGGACCAAAAGGTTGGGTATCCCTGCCCTACAATGATCAAAATATATATATAGTCCAATACCATTATATATATTCCCTAAAATCTTTTTGAAAAAATTATATTAATAGGAATTTTGCCAATAATTAAAATCCATCTATCTATAGAGCAATCTGGGTTTTAGGTCAGAAAAAAGCTAATTTATTTTTAATCACTCACATTTTTTCAAACAAATTAAAAATTGGCATTATTTTTTATAGATCTAACATCAAATTTCTGATTTCATTGGAATAATTGATCTTTTAAATGTTTCTAAAATTCTTAAATGCAGGAAAACAATCAGTTCTCCTACCTATTTTATTTAATATATTCATCAGTGATTTTTCCAGAAGCAGGAAATTCATCTATGCTGATAATATTGCTCTGACCTCAAAATAAGTCCTTTTCTGAAATAAAAATTCTCTCAATAAGAAAAGATTAAATATCTTTTTCAAAGACTGGGTTCTTATTCCTAATCCAATCAAGACAGTATACTCAATTTTTCATCTAAACAATTAAAAACGTCTAATAATCTGACTATAAATTTTTGAGATAATAAACTGAAATATAATCGTATCACATGCTATTTAAAAATAACTTTGAATTAGTCTTATTTTCCTCATTTATTTAAGGTTAGATCAAATTTTAACTTCTAGAAATACCTTTTTGGAAAGTTGTCTAGTACTATGTGGAACTGTAATGCAAGTACTTTATAGGCATAATATTCAGTTGGTGAATAGTGTGCCCCTGTTTGGAGAAAATATTCCTGCACTAAACTTCTGGATATTCAATTAACTATCAAAGAAATATCATTGGCACATAATATACTCCTTTGTGGTGGTTTCTCATTCTTTCACATATTCCTCTGCTAGATATCAGATGAAAAGTTGCTTCACAGAAAATGTACAAAAACCTATTAATCAGACTTGCTAATAATTCAAGATATAGTTTTATCATCTAATTCATTTCACATCATGATTCTCTTTTTGGATGCTCTGCCAAAAATCTACAATTTAAAAATTGGTGTAAAAAAAATGGGATTCTCATAAGGTCTCAAACACATTTCTTTTTCCAGATTCAACAATGAAATCATATTGAATTGAACTTCCTAGATATAACTCCAGTCTCATCAACAAATTCAAGACAACCCATGGTTATTGCACTTATTACCCACTGCCTTATATAGATGTGGACAAGCACAAATGAACAATATAGTTTATGATTGTTAAATCTATGGCTATAGTGGCAGAATTGAAGGTTTTAAAAAAGCCATTAATGAATCTATTTTCTGGTTGGATGTTCTACAGATTCCTTTATGTTATTTTGTTAATAGTGAGACCTTATAGGAAAAAAAATCTATATATTAAATAAATAAATAATCAATTTCTGCAACATAAAACAACTCATTTCTGATTTGTAAGCAATCAACATTTAGAATAACAAAAGCAGTGAAACCATATTAAACAAAGGAAAAAAATCATTTACTTTATTTTAAAAACATATGGAAAGTATATATCTAATCAAAAACTTAAAAGTTTAAAAGAAGTTTTAAAAATTGTCAATTCTATATCTATAAAATTTAAGAAAAAATAAACTCATATCACTAACTTTGTAAAGAGAGCAGAAAATGATGTGTAATCTGAATTGCTACAGCAGTGAATAGTAACGTGATGATGTAAGATTTCTTCTTTTAATTTGTTTATGCATTTGTTATAGTTATCTATGCAAAGACAATGAAATATTAGGGTCAAGTGATAATACTTCATCATTCATGGTAGTTGTACATTGCTCATCATCCTTTTAATGCAATTTATTTTAGCATCTCAACTTTTGAGTTGCATTATAAACTTTAATCAGTTGTTACATCGTTAAAATATATAAGAAATTAAATGTCTAATAATTATAAAAAAAAAAATTATGTATTTATGTAGAAGGAAATTAACCTTCAAACGTGCTGCATATTTTTCAGCTTTTAAAACATGACTTCATTTTTTGTATTGATTCTTATTTACCTATAATTATTATGGTTTGGTGATATTTTAGACAATTTATTATGACACTAGTATATCATAATAATGCAAAAGAGCTCAAGCAATGGCAAACTATTACCAACAAAGGTCAAATGTTACAGCTTGATCACAGTACTTTGTTGTCCAGTTAACTGCCTTCAGACAAATAATTTATTATATATACATACATAATTACAGGATTGCAAAACACATAACAGAAAATGAGAAAACTCATATATAAAAATAAACATTCATAAATTAAATAATTGGAATAAAAACAATACTAATAATATTTTTTATACATATATATATTTTATAAGCAAATTAATCCTTGACCAAAGATTACCAATCAATAAATCTTCACATAATCAAATTTTACCAACTTTGACATCACATCAAAATAGTTTACCAATCAGTTTCCTCAGAATACAAAAACCATTCATCAACTGACTGCAAAGCTATTTGATACAAAATTCTTTACTTATATGTATGCCTAAACTTAAGATCAATTATATTTTATAGCAAGAAATAATTGTGACTAAGATTTTTTTACATGTTAAGCAGTTAAACTAATTAGCATTGATTTTTTTTTTTAAAAAAAAAAAAGTTTTCTAAATCCATTTTGAAATATGAATTTTTTTTCTACGGTACAGGCTTTTTCATACCCGCACTTATATGTGTAATATATAGGGGTTTGAACTCAGATTTTCACACGACCCTCAACCATCCATGCTATCTAATACTGCTGATACACTAAAATTTAACATATATTTGTAAAATCAATCAATTTAATTTATTTTTTTTCATTTCAAAATCATATTTTTAAAAAAATCAAAAATTATTTTTAAAGATTTGATTGTTAGGTCTGCTGATTGCATGTATGAGTGATTAGCTGCTGAGCAAAAAAAAAAATCTTTTATCAATTTCTGACTGAGAAAAGTGAAAGAAAAAAATTTCCATTGACCAGTTAATTGTGCTCAGCCTGCGACTTACAAACAGTGTCTAATCATCAGAGCAGTTAATTAATTGATTGTAAATTAAACGAAAATGATGCATTAAAAAAGAAAGACATTATGCATTTTTAATGTGCTAATATAATTTATATACAATAAATAAAAAATTGGCTGCATAAGAAAATTATATTTACTACTCTGAAAAACTTAGAGATTTATCGGTCAATTACATTATCTTACAAAATTAAAAATGTAAACCAGTCATTTATAAAATATTTTTAAAATACTAATAATCTTTTTTCATCTTAATCATTCCTTTAAAATGTTCAGAAAAACAACAAGTATATATATATATTTAAGATGTAGATATTTTTAAGATGTAGATATTTCTATTATTTAAAAAAACTTTGATAATGAAGTCAGTTATTTCCATTTTCTATTTGCTGCTCATTTTAGAATTTTAAGACTATTTAATGTTATGTAAAAAAAAAAAAAAAAATGATGAGTAAGAAATAATGTAATGACTTGATGTTTATCCCTAGTGAAGACTGGGATTAAATAATAATATCAGTGGTACTTTGCCACTCAATCTTTAATAGAAACTGTTGATTCCAATATTCCAATATTTATATATAAAAATATTGTATGCCATTAGTTTAATAGATGAGGGATTGCCCATTTTTGTAGACTCCAGAGTACAGTAGAAATTTTAAAATATCTTTTGCAGAACAAAAATGAAATGGCATATTATAATATTAATTTAATAAATTATATTATTCATATATTTATATTAATTGATTTTATAAATTACAATACCTTCTATATAAATTTTTACTGAGATTGTTGGTATCAAATGTTTCCCTTGTGAATTTTTCAGAAACAGGAATATTTGTAAATTAAATTTTTTACCGAGACATTCTTTAATTAAGCAAAATCTATATAGTAAAATGTCAAAATAAATCTATCACAAGCAATGTTAATATTTTGAGATAATAGTGTATTTGCTCTTATCGGAATTATCAATTGTTGGCCCACATTTTGTATCAGTAATATAACTACTGCAATAATCTTTTCTATTATCCAATATTGTATGAAATTTATTTAAGAATGCTCCATGAGATCAATTAGTTAATTCTTCAGTTTGCTGGATGTCGCACACCACACAAAGTCTGTTATTATAAAATTACATATTTTTAAACAAATAAACAGTATCACATTTCCTATAGAAGTCTGATATTATTAACTCACTTTACATAAACAATCCACTAAATGTATCATTTTACAATATTAGACACTATAGTATTTTATCCAAAAAACAAAATATACTGAATTTATGGTGAACTTAAAGATAGTTTATATGAGAGTAAATCCCACTTACATTATAAAGATTATCTCAAAAACACTTTTAAAAAGGGTAATATTGTCTGCCTTCATTGCCAAGAAATGACTGAGGATAAAATTCACAAGAAAGTAATTAATAAAATGTTAAATATTTCAAAAAGTAAAATTCACTCAAGAAAAAATTAAGACAGCATTACAAGGAATCTAATAACCACAGAAAGAAAGAATCAAATTGTGAAACAAGTGAACATATTTGTGTTTCACAGATTGATTTGTATAATCATTACAAAACTCATCTCTAATGTATTTTTATTTTATTTTCAATTTTTTTTTTCTTTTACTATTCAATGCTAAAACCAGTGGTTAGTCAAGGAATGAAAAAACTGATGAATTACAGTTCTAAGATTTGATGTTGATTGTATAGAAATTTCTATATAAACATATGAAAAAAAGGAAAATATTAGCTTCCCAGAATTATGTGATATATATGCATATAAAAAACACATATATATATAATTAAAAACCTACAAAATTTCTAATATATTTAGTTTGACAACAGTTATTATACAAAATCATACTAATAATAAATAATTCAATATACTAATCAAATATTAGGTTTATCAACAGGTCTCAATCAAAATTCTTTAAAAAAGTGTAAATAATTTTCACTACTTGAAAGCAAGCACCATAAATATGCATTACAGCATAGCAAGCAAGTGCCAATGTTTGCCATCCTTTTAACACAGTTTATTACATTTTCAATTTTACAATTATATTATAAATGATCCAAAATCATAGATAATATTTAGTATTAGTATGTTTCGGGCAATCTGCTGTTAGTGTTATAAATGGACATACATATTTTTAGCTAGGGTAAAACAAGAATAAAAAACTGCTCAAATCCTCACAACATGGTAATTGACATACCTAATATTAATGTTTTCTGATCTGCAAGAGTCTATTTAAAAACTATTTTTTGGTATCTTACTAAGTAAAAAAAAGAACATCATGCTGCAAAAGTAGTGCATCCATCTAAGAGCTTATGATAAAAAAATTTCAAGACAATTTTTTTTATCTCAGATGGCCCATAGACAATCCAGTGAATTTCCCATTTACAGACCAATATTGAAGGAATAGCTGGATAAATAGATAACTTATCTATCTTTAGCTAGAGAGTGTTAACAAAGATGGAAAATCTCAAATTTTCATCATCAACAAATTAGCAAGGCTAGTGAATATTGCCTGCTTCTTCACTAATAATTTTTTATCAGGCTGATGAAGAAGCCTTACACTGCAATGAGCTATTTGTTTTAAAAATGCGATTTTACTACTTTAGACATATTAAATACAATCTTTCTTTGTTTTTCAGTCTGAAAATAAAATTTTACAACGGTAAACTTTTCCTAGCATTCTCTCTCTCTCAGGCTGCATTTTCAAAGCCGAAGACTCTTACGACTTTTCAAGTTTCACATAACAAAAACATTTCAGAGTTTAGAAATGAATCACAATTAAGAGGAAAAAAAGCAAACTGCACAGATGAGTAATTACTCATCCACATATAACTAACTGTATTAAGTTGTGGAGAGATGAGAAACTCTAATCTCCAGCACAAGAATCTACCGATTAAACATAAAAGACAAAGCTTGATCATATTAAAAATCCTCTTCCCCACCCTCTGACAAAAATTTAAGGCAAATAAGAATTTATTTTCTTCAAAGAAAAATTAAAATTAATTTTATTCCATTCCAAGTACATTTTCGCCATCTTTTTAACTGGGGGGACAACTGTGTAAATAATTTGCGTTAAAAAGTCTAAGTTTAACCCTTTTATACTCCAATAATACAAGTAAATATATAAGAAAAATGTGAGAATCTGGCCAAATTATAACTCGGCGTTCATTTGAATTACAAAGATTATTCTGAGATTTATTTTATTCTTCAATCCATTTTTCCAATCAAACAGGATAACAATATTGATCGAATAAGAATCGAAAGAAACACACAAATCTTATACTGACTGCATTACCCCTACTCCATGACAAAGTAGTTAGTTTGATTCTGTTTTTTAAGACAGTGAATAATTTTCTAAATACCTTCAGAATTTTTTTCTAATCTTCGGACTATCATTTCAACCCTTCTAGCCATTCAATACTCCTTGGTAAATAAAATAAATAATTAACTATTCTTAATAGGGGGGGGGGGTCTATTGCAATTTATATTGATGAGAGAAGAATTGATAAATATGAAAATACAATCAATCATTTAAATGTAATTAAATATATACGAGTATATTAAGAACTTCATACATAATGATTAATGCATTCTGATGCGATCTCCACGACTAGGAATGTAGTACAGGCTAAGTGAATCTTGGGGGGAATGTCCAAAATCGCAAACAGGCTTACCTGATCAACCAATAAAGTCAGAATGGATATCTTAGATATTCTTAGCTAAAAGTCCTAAGTTAATCTGAGTTAATCAGTCAAGTGTTGATGAGTTGACTGCGTTTATTTATAGTTAACTTTTCCTTAAATAAATATACTGATGTTTCATGCATGCTCAGAGAAAAAAAATGTTACAAAAATTAAAGAATACAGAATATTTGATTTCATGATTAATCCATTTTTTGCAATTACATGTTTATATTTATAATATATAGTAAATGGACTGATAATATTTCTCTTAAGAGCTGATTATATTGATGTAATGATCATTGGTAACAAAGCAATTCATATTGCAGATGAAAAATGAAACCATTTTCACCTGTAGTTCAAGATCTTATTTGATAGATAAAATAATATTTATTAAAGTAAAAATTCAATCAATGGAGATCTTAATACAGCCTCATTTAAATCAGCTTAAGATCTTTGACATCACATGAAAATACATTACTTTGATGATAGAGGTGTTGTATTCTTATAGTCAGAGCTTAAAAGGGTTTATCACTTCAATTATTAGCACTATATAATTTTCTATCTAGCACTAAATTGTTTGGTGCAATGCTAGAGAGGCAGAACTCTGAAGTTCAGAGTCCAAGAAATACAACCCAATTCTGTCATTTAGAGGCTTGAATTTTTTATGCACTCCCAAGCAACAAATCATTGGAGGGTGACTACCAATGTATTTGATATTTGGTAATTTGTTTATAAAGTGTATTAAAATAAATAAACAATTAACTCATCTTTATAAATTTAAATCATAACCCAAATTGAATGAGGTTGCAAGGACATCTCCACTGATTTGATATTTGTTCTAATAAACATCATTGTCTAGTCTACTATCTATATATGCAGGCAAAGGTGGAAACATTTTTCAGCTGCAACGTGGGTTATTATAATATTAGAAAGTATTGCATTAATATAACTAGAGGTTAAGATGTAGTTTAATTAATAAATATTTTTAAAATGTGTAAAAAAGTATTGTCTAATGCATAAAAAGTAAGTAAATAAGAATGTAAAAAAAAAAAGTTGCAATGATTAATAGCATTATTAGTGATAGAAAACTATTAAATTTTGAAATAATAAGTATAGCAATTTTTATTAGTTATTATTAGACTAGAAATCATCCACTTAATAATATTTCTTTAGTGTAATTTTCACTACATCATTCTCATGCAAGGTAGGAATGGCCTTTCTATCCACTTGGATGGATATAATCATAAACATGTGACCAAAGACAGGTGAAAAAGATGTATAATCCCCAAAATGCACATTTGATGCTAAACCAGGACTCATCAATTGGCTCAGATCACAATCTCTTACACGTATCTTTATCATCATTCAGTATATATATATATATAGCCAATTATTACAGTTTATTCAGTGTCCAGCGGCACTCTATTGCTCGCTGGATTGCAACTATCAATAACACAATATAAAATAATTAATGAGGCAGACCGGCAAGTAGGTTTAAATAACGAAGATTTATTTAAAGGTTTATATATATGTTAATCACTATTAATATATACAAAGTACGAATAATATATACATGCTAATATTATTATATATAAATAAGGGGCCCGAAGGCAGAGTAAAATAATAAAGAGATCGGTACGACCTGTTATATAGTTCCCTAGGTTTACTTTGGCACGTCCGGAGGTAAACCTCTCCGCAAGGCTAGGTGAAGCAAAGGAGCTGACTGGAGCACCCGAGGAAATGGTACATCTACCTTTCAAGCGCTTCACTTAGCAAGTGTCCTCTCTCAGTTCAATATTAGATCCATTAATTGTCATGCCTTTATTTTGGAGTAGCCTCCCTTCATTGGCCATCCGCTGTCCACGTGGTGGTCATCTCTTTAGTTCTTATAGGATCCCTGATTAGATAATGTCACGCCTTTAACATTGTCTATTCTAAGCAATAGCTTTGTTTATATTATCCAATCCTTCTTGATAAATTACTTTATAGTTTAGCGCTAATATCATTTAATTATTTACAAAACACAATTAGCGATCCGTTAGTTTTACATTTATTTTTATTATTGGTTAAACGTATTTTTTTCTATACATGCACATACACACACATGTAGCATACCTCCCCCAAGTTCAGAGATAGCGTTTTAGTTTGTTGATTTTTTTTTTCTGAACTTAGCACATAATCACTGAGGTGGGAGGGAATTTTACTTTCCCTCTTAGAACGTTGGGGGATGTCCAATTCCACGTCTGAAGCGTCATCTTTTCTCGGAAATGGCTGCAGCATTTGTTGTATACTTTCGTCTTTACGCAATTGATTTATGTGTTTGCGTAACTCTCTTCCGTTCTCCATTCGTACAGCAACCACTTGCTTACTTAAATGTCGCACAATTTCCGCTTTAATCCAGAATCTATCCTGATTATTTCTAACCCATACGCGGTCTTGTGGTGAGAATTTATAATTTCTGCCTGAAGGTACTTCGGTGTCCTTCGTTGTATAATTTTGTCAAGCTTTGTTCGCAGTCTACGACCTAGATATTTCTCTGCGGGTGATTTACCCGACTTAGCTGTAGACGTAGAGTGTTGGTAAAGAAGCGCGTTAAAGACGGCTTCGTGCAGACTTTGTTTTCCCATTTTATTGATGGCGGATTTTAAATTCTGTACAGTTTTTTCAGCCAGTCCATTTGATTGGGGGTGGTAAGGTGGAGTAAATATGTGGTTAATTCCCCATTCGTGCATCGAGTAAGTGAACTTTTCTGATGTAAAACCTGTGCCGTTGTCGGATACTAGGGTTTCTGGGAGACCGTGGTGTGCGAACATTTCCAACAGTTTGTCGATGGCTTCATCCGAACCTGTGTTTTTAACTATTTTATATTCGGCCCATCCTGAATAGGCATCCACTGCTACTAGAAATAATTGTCCTTGAATAGGACCGCAGTGATCTATATGAATTCTCTGCCATGGCTTGTCTGCTTCTTGCCAGGACTCGAATTTGGCTGAGGGTGCATTTGCACACGACTGGCAGTTTGTGCAGTTTTTTATGCACTGTTCTATGTCACTGTTAATTTTCGGCCACCAGACATAACTACGAGCTAACGCTTTCGCCCTTACAATGCCCGGATGACCTTCGTGCAATAAATTAAGTATTTGCGACCTGCCGCTTACGGGGATTAGTACTTGGTCGCCTCTGAGTATACAGTCTTTGCAAATGGACAGTTGTTCTCGAGCTTTCCATAGCTCTATATGCAAGAAAGATGGTCTTTGTTTTGGCCAACCTTTGCTGATTTTTTCCATGATCCATCTGTAGCCAGCGTCTTCTCTGGTCCAAGTGGCTACCTTTGTGCTGTTAAGTGTCTGGCTGTTTAGTGCGTCGATATAATTAATTTCTACTTCGTTTACTTCTTTCTCGAGCTGATCTGGCATTCGCGATAACGCGTCGGCATGACTGATTTTCGTGCCTTTTTTGTATTCGAGATTATAATTGTAACCTGCTAGTATGTTAAGCCATCTCAACATACGAGGGCTTAAATGTTCAGGCATCTGTTTCGTGCCTAGAATTCCCAAGAGTGGCTTATGGTCGGTTATTAATTGGAAAGGACGTCCATATAGATATTGGTGGAATTTACGAATTCTGAACACTATGGCGAGGGCTTCCTTGTCTAGCTGGCTGTAGTTCTTTTCCGACTTGGACAAGGTGCGTGACGCGTATGCTATAGGACGTTCTCCAGAGTGGGATGGATGGCATATCACTGCCCCCACGCCATTTTCTGATGCATCAGTTGTCACGGTTACCTCACGCTCGCTGTCATAATGGACCAGTAGTTTATTTGATGTGAGAAGGGCTTTGGTGTGGAGAAATGCTTGCTCTTGTGCTGCTTCCCAATTCCATTTCTGGTTTTTTTTTTAATAATTCGTACAGCGGCGTCGCTATGTGTGCTTTGCCATTCAGGAAGTTTTCAAAATAGTTCACCAGGCCCAAAAAGGCCTGTAGTTGTTTTACGTTATTCGGTCTTCTGGCGTCAAATACTGCTTTGACTTTTTCAGGGGAGGGGCTTATTCCTGAGTTTGACACTATGTGACCCAGGAATTTTATTTCAGTAGCCTTCCAAATACATTTTTTCGCATTTAATTTTGCTCCAAATTCCTCCAGTCTTTGGCAAACTTTTGAGATATGAGTGCTCAATTCATTTTCTGAATTAGCAGTGACCAATATATCGTCAAAGTAGGGGATGACGCCTTCGAGTCCGTTTAGAAGAGTCTCCACTTTTGCTTTGGAATATACTTGGTGCTGAAGCTATTCCGAATGGTAGACGTTTGCATCTAAATAAACCTATGTGTGTAGTGAGTGTTAGAATGTTCGCAGCTTTGTTGGTCACCGGGATTTGGTGGAAGGCCGAGTTGAGGTCTAATTTTGAAAAATATTTAGACTTTTGGAGCGACGCTATGATTTCTCTTGAGTTAGGAACGGGGTATGCGTGTTTGTTTAGTGCTTTATTGACTGATACACGGTAATCGCCATACAAACGTATTTGTCCATTTGGCTTGGTTATTACAACCAGTGGGGTAGCCCACTCGGCTTCTTCTGTTGCTTCAAGCACGCCATCTTTAACCAATTGCTTTATTTCCTCCGCTATTTTTTCTTTCTGGGCGTACGGAATCTTTCATGGTCTACAAATTATAGGCACTGCTTCGGGTGATAATTCTAATGAAACTGGTTTTGTTTTTATCCTTCCGGTTCTCCATCGAAAAGTTTAGGAAAACACTGTCTGTTTTTTTCAATGTCAATATTTTTGACCCAAGCAATTTTTATTCCCAGTTGCTGAAACCAATCACGGCCAATTAGAGGATTTATAGGGGCGTGTACTATATATAACGGCAATGTAACTATTTTTTTCGCATTGTTTGAAGTAATTGGAGCCTCAATTACTCCTTTAATTTTTATAGCGTTACCATTGACGTCTCGAGCCTTCAGATTCGTACGCATCAGTCTAGGTGGCTGTCTCATATCTGCCACAATGGTTTTCCAATCTTTAATGGACAGTAACGACACCCCACTACCGCTGTCAATTTCCATCGATAGGGGTTTTCCGTAAATTTTGAGTTATTTCGAATTTCTGTGATTGGTCCGAAGACACATTATTAATTGCCAAAAATTCCTCTTGTTTATTTTTTCTCGTGACGCTCTCTTGGCTGTTATTCTTTGTATAATTATCGTATTTTTTATTTCTGCACATTTTTTCCCAGTGGCCGAATTTATTGCAGTGTTTACAGCGTTGGTCTTTATAAAAACAGTCACGTGCCATGTGACCTAGTTTTCCGCAGCAAAAACACTTAATTCAACTTTTCTTAATGTCTGTTGTTCCACTTTGATCAGGCACCCTTCTATCTGGTTTGTCTACTTTGTGGACTTCATAAGGATCGTTGTCCGCTATTTTCATGGCCGCAAATTCCTTTGATTGCTGCAACACGAGTTCGTGAGCTATACTACGTTTGATGGCTACTTTACAGTTAATATCCATATCTGCCAATAACTGCTGTCTCAGACTATCACTGCTCATTCCACATAAAAATTGTTCGAGGAGGGCTTCCTCCAGGTATGAATCGTAGACGCAGTTTTTTGCGAGTTCTTGCAGGGCAGTATCATAATCTTGTGTCCGCTCGTTCTTGCCTTGGCGGCGATTTCTAAAGTGGAGTCTGGCAATGTGTCTAGACTCACGAGGATTAAAATAGTCGGTCAAACGATCTTTGACCTGTTCAAATGTTAATTCTTCCGGGGTTTTAGGTTCACAGAGCCTATTTGCGATCTGGATTACTCCTTTTCCAGCGAAACACAATAAGGTCGCTGTTTTGCTTTTATCGTCTTTTACTCTGTTAATAATTAACAGTTTTTCAATTTGTTGGACATACAGGGGCCACTCACTTGCCTCTCTGACGTCAAATTCGGATATTGCCGGCTGCATTACGGTACTTAGTCAATTTAACAAAAATATAAAAATATTTTTCTTAGTAGTTTTATCTCCTCACGAAATCAAATAATTAGACGCCAACGTATTCGGCTGTCGATGCGTTGATTGTTATTACTGAGAATTACACCGTTGAGGTTCGTAATCAACTGTAACTGCGCCAGTTCAGTGTCCAGCGGCACTCTATTGCTCGCTGGATTGCAACTATCAATAACACAATATAAAATAATTAATGAGGCAGACCGGCAAGTAGGTTTAAATAACGAAGATTTATTTAAAGGTTTATATATATGTTAATCACTATTAATATATACAAAGTACGAATAATATATACACGCTAATATTATTATATATAAATAAGGGGCCCGAAGGCAGAGTAAAATAATAAAGAGATCGGTACGACCTGTTATAGTTCCCTAGGTTTACTTTGGCACGTCCGGAGGTAAACCTCTCCGCAAGGCTAGGTGAAGCAAAGGAGCTGACTGGAGCACCCGAGGAAATGGCACATCTACCTTTCAAGCGCTTCACTTAGCAAGTGTCCTCTCTCAGTTCAATATTAGATCCATTAATTGTCACGCCTTTATTTTGGAGTAGCCTCCCTTCATTGGCCATCCGCTGTCCACGTGGTGGTCATCTCTTTAGTTCTTATAGGATCCCTGATTAGATAATGTCACGCCTTTAACATTGTCTATTCTAAGCAATAGCTTTGTTTATATTATCCAATCCTTCTTGATAAATTACTTTATAGTTTAGCGCTAATATCATTTAATTATTTACAAAACACAATTAGCGATCCGTTAGTTTTACATTTATTTTTATTATTGGTTAAACGTATTTTTTTCTATACATGCACATACACACACATGTAGCAGTTTAATTGATGCATCAAACTTACAACTCTCACAACTTTGACACAAAACATTACTTGATGGAAGTATATTAATAATTTTTCTTGGTCATTCATTACTAACCCACTCTCATGCAAGGTAGGAACTGATTGATTTATTTATTAAGTGGATAATCTCTAGTCTAATGAATAACTATTAAGTTATTAATATACTTCCATCGAGTGGTTTGTGTAAAAATTGTGAGAGTGATAAGTTTGACATTTATCAATTAAACTATAATAATTGGCTATCTATATATACAGAACAAAAATAAAGATATGTGTAAGAGATTGTGATCTGTGCCAACTGGTGAGTGCTAGTTCAGCATGAAATGTGCATCTTGGGGATCATAAATCTTTTTTAAATATCTTTGGTGATATGTTTATGATTATATTCATCCACAAGATATTAAAAGGGGATAAAAAAAAGGCCCTACCTTGTGTAAGGTTGGTGTAGTGAAAATAACACTACAGAAATATTATTCATTAAGTGGATAATCTCTAGTCTAATAAAAAATATTAATATACTTCCACCAAATGATTTGTGTCAAAATTGTAAAGATAGTTAAGTTTGGCACATAAATTAAACTGTAGTAATTGGCTATCTATGTATATTGAACAAAGATAAAGATATGTGTAAAAGATTGTGATCTGGGCCAACTGATGAATGCTGCTTCAACATAAAATATGCATCTTCGGATCATAAATCTTTTCCACATGCCTTTAATCATATGATGATTACCCTCCTCCACAAGGGATTAAAAGTAGATAGAAACCAGTCCTACCTTGTGTGAGAGTGGTGTAGTGAAAATTAAACTACAGAAATATTATTTATTAAATAGATGATCTCTAATCCTTAAAATGGTTTGTGTCAAAGTTGTCAGGGTGATAAGCTTGACACTTATTAATTAAATAGTAGTAATTGGGTATCTATATATACTAAATAATGATAAAGATATATATATATGAAATTATTCTTAGAGAACTAATGAATGCTGGTTATACATGAAATGTAATCTTAGGGATCATACATCTTTTTCACATGTCTTTGGTCATATGTTTATGATCCTCTACAAGGTGTTAAAAGTGGATAGAAACCAGTTCCTACCTTGCATGAGAGTGGTATAATGAAAATAAATATTATTCATTAAGTGAATGAGTATAACTTGAAAGAAAAAATATATATAAACAGTTCTTGGAATACAAGTAAGACAAAAAAAATGCAAAATATAATTTGAAATAAAATCATTATATATAAAAAAAAACAATTACAAAAAACTAATTTAAAAAAGACAAAAAATATAATATTATTAAAAAAAAATTTTTTTTAATGACAAAATTGTATTCGCACTGAAACTGTTGATTTAAAAAATAAATAAGTACAAGATATTTCTTATAGAGAGAAATAAAGATTTAAAAATATGGAGAAAATAGTTTGAAACAATATAATGAAATCATTACAAATACATAAGGCACCTTACACACATATCTGATCAAAACCTGATAAAATTTTCATATGTTACCAGCCTGGATTTGACATGGGAAATCCAGCCTCGCTAAACCTTGAAATTTTTTTCAGTTTTAGTATAGTTTAGAATTTTCCGTTCAGATAGCTGGCCTATTACCTAAAACTGATTAGTAAATGGATATTTTGCCACCTAGTAAATAATGTCATCTGCTTATTTATGATTCTATGAAGCGCTTCTGGAGAGGCAATTGCTCTGCATTGAGCTGTCTAAAAACTATTTTATCTTTACATATAAACAATATATATGTAGTAACAAAATTTTGATTTTTAGAATGATTATAAAATTTGTTTCATAGTGTAGTTTTAATTTCTTTATTATTATACACACATTAATATAATATGAGCATATAGTGATGTTATTTTATGCAGGGTAATGTTTACAGTTTTAAAGCTTATATTTACAAAAGAATACCCTAAACTTATTGCTTATTTATATGTATTTTATGACATGATAATTTCATATGCTTACACATGCTATTAATAAAAGTACCAAACTCTCCATGCTGTAGTGCATCCAAGTGCAAGCCTTTGTAATCAATGGATGCAGGAAGATTTGTGCATAAAATACCTATCTAGTGCCTACTTATCCAACATCCCCAGACTAGTTAGATATAGGTATAGTGCTCTCAATCCAAGGCTCCTCACTGAAGTACCAAACTCTCCATGCTGTAGTGCATCCAAGTGCAAGCCTTTGTAATCAATGGATGCAGGAAGATTTGTGCATAAAATACCTATCTAGTGCCTACTTATCCAACATCCCCAGACTAGTTAGATATAGGTATAGTGCTCTCAATCCAAGGCTCCTCTCTGAAGAAAGCCACAAGATAGAAACTAGTCAGGAAGGTTGGATGGGTAGACATTAGATAGGGGTTTTATGCACAAACCTTCCTGCATCCATTAATTACAAAGGCTTTCACTTGGAGGCATTGCTTTATGGAGAGTTTGATAATCTTATTAACAGCATGTGCAAACATATGAAATGCTGATCATGTGATGTTTTGGTGGTTTTAAGAAGTAACAGTGACAATAAATATCTATCGCTTAAACATGTGAAATGATATTATAATAAATACAGTTATCAGAAATAAAAATTACTGAAAATAAATCTTGAGTGGTCTTTCCATATATCTTTAGCTTCAACAAAAATGAAAAATTATGTAAAAAAAAAGATCATGACCTCGTGTTTAGAAACCATGTTAAATCAATTAATTAAAAATAGTAAGAATAAAACTGTTACCAAGGAATGAAAATACAATAAAATGTCAAGAACCAAGTTGCTTATATAATTCATGAACAACCATTAAAGTAAAGTTAAAGCAACATACATATATTTATAATATTAAAGTAGATACCTTTATTTGTTGAAAAGAGATTCTAAAGTACCATCTAAATTTTAACAATATGGCAGGATTTCCAATACTAAAGAAGAAAAAATTCTTCACAAAGAGCAAAATGACAGAAAATGAGAAATAAAAGTATAGTTCATTAATCATATAGAATCAGTAATGAATAGAAACATAATGTTTAACTCATGAACAAATAAATTTAGAAATTTGTATTTTTTATTTTGCATATGTTTGAATGCTCTAATCTGAAAATGCATTAAAGTTATATTTATTGTTCTTTATATTTTCTCTAATATAAAAAGCCATGATCTAATTACATATAACATCAATTCCCAAAAACATTGGAATATTTTTAAGTATCAATATTTTATTGGGATTAATTTTTGAAATTATTATAACCGTTAAAGAATAAACGGATTATTTAATAAACATTGTTATAATTGCTTCTTTCTTAGTTAAAATTATTATTATTAATTAAAATAATAGAATACAACAATTCTAAGATATTATTATACAAATGTACAGATAATATTTTATTTAATATTATTATTGTGATATTGAATAGGATTGAATGTGATTTATGTTAGTTTTAGGTTGTATAAATGCAAGTAACTATTAAATTTATACAAAACTTTGCTAAAAAAGTATTGCAATTATTATATGTTTTATGGGTTAAGTTTCAACCTCAAAGTTAAATGAAGTTAATCATCCTTATTTAGATGAGTAAATCTGTAAGAAATATTGATGCATTGCTCTTATATATTAGCATGAATTTTAAAAATATTATATAATATGCAATAATGTATCCAGATGATCTAGTTATAATTTGTTAGTAGAGTCTTACTCCTAACATTTATGTCAGAAAATAAACCCAGTAAAGGATCTTGAGATGAAATAAATAAGCCCTATATTGTAAATATTCTTTAGCAATGCTAAGCAATAATTGCACTTGCTTCATTTAAAGAACAAAAACTTCTCCAGTATTATTAAGTGAGACTGATTAATAATTGATTAATTGTGGAAACAAATTAATTTACAATAACTATAAAACACTTATCTCATATTATTATAATGATAATTACTATCCTCTAGTATTTAATTTGAGAATTGTTACGAAATAACAAGCATCCTAGTTCTATTTAATATTAGTGTCTTTGCAACACTGTAATCTTTTCATGCCCCAAGTTTAAATTAGATTTAGGAAACAAATATTAATATTTATTAGATATTTTATTTAATTTTCTTTATTGTTATTATTCACTTTTTTGTTTTGTTTTTTTAACATTTATTTTGTATTGTGTAATAAAGTAATTGTTTTTTTTTAAAAAAAAAAAAAAACAATTATTAAAGAAAAATCTTCACTGCATATTTTCGGGATAAAGGTCATATTTAAGATTACACATAAATATATCTGGATTAAATGCATCATTATTGTTATTGATGCTATCTGTTTTTGGATAAGATGATCTATATTTACATTATCATATCCAAAGATGCATGAACACACTTTACATTCATGCATTTATTTTCTTATTTTATATAACCCGAGATAAATCATTAATCAACTTTATATTTATAATTGCTAGCCTTAATTTAAAACACATATCAAATTACTCTTAATTAGTTCTTATAGTAAGAAACAATATATTTGCAAAGATTTTCATTAAAATATGATAAGATTAAAAGTACACATATTATTGAATAACTCTGAGAAATTTATTTATTAAATTTTAATCTACAACTAAAACAAAGAATAGTTTTAGCTTATACGGAAATATAAATCTGTATGTGTTATAGTTGAGTTATGTTATCACACTTTCACAATGCTGACACTATATCAATCAACTTTGCATGGGTTAAGATTGATTTTGATTACAATATATATATATATCTGTTTTAAAAGATATTTATGAAGATAAAAATTCAGTATAAAAATTTTATTATTACAAAACATCAATATAAGGCAAACTAACAGTTAGAAAATTCGGTGCTAATTACTTAGCCATGCTTGGCCACTTGATGGCATTGTTGCCAGGCAAAAACATCTACAAATGCCATTTATGCAGCCTGAGTTATGGCTAAGAAAACAGTTCTGTTTATCTTAGCCATTTCAGGCCACTTGATGGCATTGCACAGAAATATTACAATCTGTTTTGTGCTTTGCGACACTTTATGCGAATTCGCACCTTTCACACTTGGCTATAGTATCATTTTATGGTGTCTGGATTTCAAGTGGCTGCAACTTTTGATATCTCCATAACAGAGTAATTTCATTTCTACTTAAATCATGCAGTCTGACTCACTAAGAATTGTCACACCGTCCCCACCCTTCCCTACACAACTTGGAATCTGCAAAACATTGACAAAGGGTAGGTAATAGAAATCAATTTTAAAACTAAAAGTTTTACTATATCAGCTGTATACAAATAAAGTCAAAAAAAATCGCTGTATAGCCAAAAAAATGCACTGTATTTTTTTAAAAAAGAAAATGAAAGTTGTTAAAAATCGCGGCCCGGTAACGTTGCATTGTATTGTTTTTGCCTGGCAACAATGCCATCAAGTTCAATAGAAAAATATAAACAAAATATCAAATTAATAAAATAAAATACAATGCTTAAGGAGTTGAAAATATTTCTATAAAATTATTCACATGTCACAAATTAATTAATGGAATTTGCTGTTAACAGAAAGAAGACCCTTTGATTCTTCTTGAAGGCCTTAAAGGAACCAAGCAGGGTAAATTTCTAATGTCCACTCCATATGATTTTGTCATTGCAGCTCTTATTACTATGTGATTATTCATGTAGTATATGAACATCGGTGGGCTACTCAACAACATGCATTAGCCTGTGTGGTGAGTTTATTGGCTTGATACCTCTGAGTTTAAGATCAAGAAATATCATGGTCTTTTTTCTCAATTGTGTGATAGCTCTTAACTGAAATATAAGTTGGGTTTTCTTGAAAGCAGAATTAATGTGTATGTAAATAATTTTTTTTTTCCTTAATAAATATTTACAATCATGACAGACAAAAATAAATCATGGTCCTTATTCCCAGGAAGCTGTAAAATCCCAAGCCAAGATAGAGATTAGTGACTGATGGTGAAAGGTGCTAAAAATCACCTGATTGTAAACCTAAGCTGTCATTTGATGACAACCTTTTATTTAGATACTTACAACTGCAAATCACTTTTAAGTGAAGGAAGACTGCAAGAATTGGAAGAACAACTATCTAATATTAAATGGGACATTACTGGACTTTGTGAAGTTAGAAAAAAAGATGAAGAGACAATTGATTTTAAAAATTGACTTGTATTGTACTATAAAAGTACAAACATTGAAAGAACAATATTGTGGAGATTGATGGTGCATTGGACAGTGTGGCAAGATTAGTTATTCAACTTAATAGCAAATATAAAATGCATACCAAACAAGTTCTCATTGTGATGAAGAAGTAGAGACTTTTTATTTGGATGTACAAAAGGTTTTTGTTCAGAACAAACAATATTTTAAAAATTGTCATGGGACCCTTTAATGCTAGAATTTGTAAACAATTCAAAGATGAAAGTTTGCTGTAGATAAATTTGATTATGGTTATAGAAATGAGAGGGGACATAAACTAGTGGAGTTTGCAGAAAAAAAAAAAACATTAAACAGAACATCCAAATAAAAGTACAGCTGAATTGGTTTGTATTTTGACTAATAGAAAAGATGTATTTCCAGATTGTAATGTTCTTAATAAATTCAACACAGAAAGTGATGATCGATTAATGAGATGTAACATACATATTAATGCAAAATTATAAAGACAAAAATTATTAAGAAAAACAATATTCACAGTTGATATTCCTAATTTTCAGAAATATTCCAAAGAATTTAAATTAAAACATGCAAATTGTTTTCAAATATTAACAGATTTTGAATCTGATTCAAATTTGAACGTAATCAATACAAAGATAACTGATACACTTTTAAAAACTGCAACAAAGATGGCTGGTACAAAAAGTAACAATTGATCAATAAAATTTCTACTGAGACAACACAATTTATGAAGAAAAGTAGGAATATGAAAATATATACAAATGATGCATTAAGAAAGACTGAATATTTCAAATTTTGTAAAATAATGCGAAAAAGAGTTGCTGTATAAGAGAATAAATGTCTCAAAAGTATAAAACAACATCTTGGTATTGGTAGAAAACTTATTTCTGCAATCATAAAAAAAGGTGGAACTATTACTAAAAATAAATATGACATCAAACAATATGTAGAAGAGTTCTATCAAGAATTATATAGCAATAAAAAATAAGGAAAAGTGCCTCCTACAATTACTATAATTTCTGAATTACCCAGGATTTTAGATGAAAAAGTGAGACATGCAATTAAATTTATGAAAAAGGATAAAACTCTAGGTAATGATGGAATTTATAACTGATATATTAAAAGAAGCAGGTGAAGAAAAGCTATATATCAAATGTCTAAATGATAAAGATGTACCAGATAATTGAAAAATGTAGTATTAATATTAATATTTAAAAAAGATGATATAGAAGATATTACAGATCCATCAATCTTTTATCAACTTTATACAAAATTTTTACCAAAATAATTATAACTTGTAAACTTTGTATTTTAAGCAACCAATGGAATAAACTGGATTTAAAAGTGGTTTTAGGACAGTGGATCATATCCAAGTATTGATAGAAGTTATAGAAAGGATGAATAAAGATGGGTTGCTATTATTCTTTCGATTTGTAAATTGTGAAAAGGCATTTGATTCTACAAGCATTTCTTCAGTGATTAAAACATTAGATCATCAAGATATAGATCCAAGTTATATTTCTAAAGGATATTTATAAAATGCAACAGTAACAATTAGATTAAGATCCGCATTGAGATGGGTATATGGCAAAGTGATTCCATATGTCCAAAACGTTTTAAAGCAGCTTTGCAAAAAGTTTTTTGGGGATTAAAATGGGAAACTAACGGAATAAAAGTAAATGGAAATTATTTAAGTCATCTACATTTTGCAAATGATATAGTTGCTTTTGCAAATAATGCTTCCGAGCTTCAGGAAATCATATAAAAGTAAGAAAGTAATATTAAAGATAAATGTTAAAAAGACTAAAGTAATGTTCAATGGATTTTCTCAAAAAAAGAAAATAAAGATTCATAATGATGAGTTAGAAGAAGTTAACAACTACAAATATCTTGGTCAGATTATTACTACAGATGGAAACATAATGGATGAAATTAATCATAGAATTAAACTTGGTTGGAATGCTTTGGTAGAAATAACAATATTAAAAGGAAATGTGCCTATGTGTTTGAAAATTAAGATTTTTAATAAATGTACCTGCTCTTTCTTATGGATCTGAGATTTTTTTACTTAACAGAAGAACCATACAGAGACTTCAGACAAATAAAAGAAGTATGGGAGATACATGTTAGGAGCAACAAGAAAAGATAGAAAATGAAATACATGGATGAGAGAACAAACACGTGTTACAGACATCAACAAAAAAATTAAGAGACTGAAATGGAGTTGGACTGAACACACTGCTGGAAAAGAGACTATGTGTGTGATGGATGGATGAAATAAGGTAATATGCTGGGGAGATGTGAATAAGAGAGGCTAGAGATCGAAGAAGATGGATTGAACTTATAGAGATGTTCATCCTGCAGTGGATCAATAATGGTTGAAAATGATGATGATGATATTGAAATAAGTAATGTTTACAAGATTTATTAGATATTGTCTTCAAATTTCAGTTTATTACAAAGAAATTTAGAATCCATAATAATCGATCATCATCTTTTTTTAAAAAAATTTAAAAAAGAAACGGTGTAAAAAAAATTATATATTTACTACAAATATTAATTTTAAAAAGAAAAAATTTTGGAAGCCACAATAATGAAACTTAACATTGGAGTATTATAAATTTTGTTAGAATTTGGGGTGGGTGTGTTCACTCACTGCCGATAATTAAATAATATCATTTGCCATTCAAACAAATAAAAAATATCTATTTTTAACTAATTTGAAATATTTATCAATCTATAATTTGATGATAATATTCTGAATCTGTGTGAATAAGGATAGAAAAGAAGCAAATATTGTTATGTCATCTTGGTTCCCAAGTCTTTCTAGATTAGCAGCTTTATAAATCTTAAAGCATTCACATAACTTTAAAAAATATTAAATGTAATATATATAAATGAAAATATAGGTCATTTGAATTCAGACTTTCAAGCACCCACCAAACTATCCACACTACCTCATACAACTGATACACATGACTACACACTCGTAGAAAAGATAAATAATCACCAATATACGTATTTCATGCTAAACCGCATTCATCAGTTGGTCCAGATTATCATCTCCCACACATATATATATAACCAGTGCTCAGTTTATATTAAGATAATCTGGATCAACTGATGAATGCTGGTCTAGCATGAAATACGTATATTGGTGATTATTTATCTTTTCTATATGTGTGTGGTCATGTGTATCAGTTGTATGAGATAGCGTGGATAGTTGGCGGGTGCTTGAAACTGGGTTCAAATCCCCTATATTTACAATTAAGCTCCAGGTTTGTGAAGAATGCCTGGTTTTCAAATATTTCAAATATTTATATATAAATGATGATTTCATTCTGTCTGTTTTTTTTATATAATCAAAAATAAATAAAAAATTACTGATTTCGCCCTCTCCCATATTGAAATCTACTTTTCTAAACTGTTTGTTTCTATTGCGATTTACTGTCAGCTCTTGGATTAAGGAAGAGAACTGTAAATCTATTTAAATTACTTTATTTAGAATTAGAATCTTATTTACTATAACAATTAAAAATCATTAGGTTGCCTTTGAAAGACATGAAATATAGATTTAAATTTACACAAACAGATTTAAACACATATGGACTTCCATCTACCCTTTAATTATTAATATATAACAAATAGATTGTACATAGCTTGGATAAGTCTGCTGCTTAGTAAATATATATTTTGAGTCAAGGACAAAGATCAAAACATATCATCCCTTTGATTAATTACCAGAATTAGTTTACAATTCTATTAGAGCTTGCTTCATTCTTGGTCTAAATGCAAACACTGTAGTTATTTTTATATATGAGGATACTGACTAACCAATCTTATTGCTTATTTACCTATTTATTTATTTATTTATTTATTTGCTCCTTTCATTTCAATTCTTCTTTCTGGTGAAACTTCATTAATTATTCTGAGTTGTCCATCTGGAGTTGAGATAATTGAGTGAGCTCACTAAAGTTGAAATCTTTATATCAGCTGATTTAGAGATATTCCTCTTCCAATTCAGTGCTTAAAATCTTTTTTTTTTCTTTGAGAAAAAATAAAACTAATGAAAAAACTAAATAAAAAATATGATACATCAATTAAGTGTATTAATTTAGATGCATTTACTTAAATGTTTTTTTTTTAATTCCCTAATTTAAATTTAAAATATGCATACATTAATTCATTTATTGTACTACATTCAATGTTATTTCTTGTGTAAAATTATTCAAGATTAAATAAAAGAGTGATTAAGTAAATTGTAACTCTTACTAAAATTATAAAATCTGACAGTCATGAAAGCTTAAAAAGTTATTGTATTTTTTTGTCCAGATGATAAAAATTGCCAATAGAAAACTGGATTAACAAGTATGTTTACAAACATGAAAAGTATGAGAAATTCAAGTACAGTAGAGTCTATTATAATAACTCAATTAGTTCCAGAATACTAATCATTATATCATCTGTTCATTATAGTTTACACTAAAATATATGTATTTAGGTATGATCTATTGTAAGTCCACAGCCTATACTAGAAATCCATCCAAAACAACCATCAAAAGTATAATACACACAATCCATTGTTATAATTTACTAAGGCTGTAACCTTAGAAATAAGCGTCTGAAAAATACGAAGGTAGGGACCTCTATAGGTCTTAAAAACACGACCTATAGAGGTCCCTACCTTCGTATTTTTCAGATGCTTATTTCTAAGGTTACAGCCTTAGTAAATTATTACTTAATATAATAATGGGCGTTTAATAAAATTTATAATTACAATCCATTGTTGTATGGACTGTAAAATTAGATTTTAATAAAAATTAAAATTCATCTTTTAAAAAGATAAAATTAAAATATAAATAAATCTACATTAGATTGTTGATTTAATAAATTATGCTTTATGACATGATAATAATAGTTCTATCTGTGCTAGCAGTCTCAATATACCTGCTAAAACTATGAAATCCAGTTCTTTTCCTAAATCTAGTGAACTTTGCTGGCATTAAAGCCCTTTATATGAAGAGTAAACATACTGAGAATTAATAATAAATAATCTTCACACAATTGTTTTACATTTTCACAAATGATCATCTCATTGCTGTTATTTTAACCATTTGCTTTTGATTTATTCTGATTAGTAAGTCTCCATTTGTTCTATGGTGTGACAATGTATACTACTCTATCTACAAATGTCTTCCACTATTTGTACACTTTTTAATTTGTCATTTTTTAAAAATGATGTAGACAGTTGTCATTTAACCATATTATATTCAGAACTTAAAATACTGTCTTATTTTATAACATTCTTTTTTAGAAATAATCTTTGTTTCATTTGAATACTGATCAATTTTTAGACACTATTTTTCTAGCTCATAAATTAATATTTGTACTCATGCGAAAAAATTATATATATATTTAAAAAAACTAGTAAAGTAGAACTAATTGCAGGAAAAGAAACTAAAATGCAAATAAGCTCACAAAACATAATAAAAATGGTTGACTTTATTCAAAGCTGAAATATCTTATGTTGTTGTTATATTAGTCAGTAAACTAACACTTATAATAGTATTTTCTATTTCAGCTAATGGTATTCATCAATTTAATAATTTGATATTTAGTGCTTAGATTTCTGTCAATTTTATTGTACTTTTAATTTTTTTTTTTTACATCAACATTAATCAGCTTTCAATTTCTGTTTTTTTATGGCTCATGGCTAGAAATATTACAATGCACTTATTTAAGAGAATACTTTTAAAAATATATATGTATATATTTTTCATGTTAGAAATAAAAAGAAGAAATAAAAAAACTAAATTATTAACTAAGTTTTAGCACTTAGATTTCCATCAATTTACCATACTTTCACTCTGAAAAATTTTTTTGATGTCAACATTAATCAGTTTTCAAATTCTGTTTTTATGGCTTATGGCTAAAATTATTACAGTATAGTCCATCTAGGATATTTTTAAAATATATACATATAGAATACTAATACCACTAAAAAAGAAAAAAGATAAGTAAACTAAATTGGTAACTAACTTTTAGCACATAGATTTCTGTTATTGATTTTTTTTTCTGATATTAACATTAATCAGTTTCCAAATTCTTTTATTATGATTCATGATTAGAAATAGAAAAAGGTAAGTGAATTAAATTGACAACTAAGTTTTATGCAGAAAGATGTTTGCTCTTCTGGAGTTCAATATGTGTCTTTGCATTCAACTGTATAAATTATAATTTAATAAGAAAAAGTTTTCATTCTGCTAATTATTCGTTTCATAAGCCTTCAAACATCACTGTAGTCTTTGCTAAGAAATTTTTTTCTTCAAGCTAGTGCTTTAAAGAAATGATCAGTGAAATAAATTTTTAACCATTTGTATATGTTTTAAATTAATGTAACAATCATAAAAAATGTATTGCCATTATAATGTACATTGATAACAGGTCCCATAGGCCTTATGTTAAATTGTAATATACTGATAAAGAAATACATGTAATTTTTTTGCAAATCTCCTTTATTTCTAAATCTATCTTTTGCTTTGCTACTCATGAACTAAAAACAAACAAAAAAAAAAAAAAATCAAAATTAGTAAAAATAAAGCTGGTGCAAGAATATATATGCCTTAAGGTAATATGACTGATAATGATTAGTTAATAAATTTTAATTATTCAAAAAATGATTATACTTGTATGCAAATAAAACTTGAATTTAGAAATCTAAATTATTACATTTTTATTTACAACTGTCAAACTCACTCCACTCACAACTTTGACACCATCCACCTCAGATAAATACAATAATGATTATTACTAATCATTTACTAAACTAGAGATTATCTCTAGCACAGATATAAACTTTAAACTTCAGTTAAAGATTAATTTATCTGATTTTATTTTTTATTTTTTTAACATACAGACACATGGAGTTATTCATCTTTCTCTTTCTCATGTGTAATATCTTTATAAATATATTAAACAACCTCCATACTTCCACATTCTTTTTAAGTTCATATAAATAAAGCTACAATAAAAGACAAATAACCCCCAAGATGCATTTTATGCTAAACCAGCACTCATCAGTTGGCCCAGGTCACTATCTCCCACATATTATCTCTATTAAATGAAGAGCATTTTTATCTATAGTAAATTGTTACAATTTTATTTACCGCTGTCTTGAAAAATTATTATGTGTATAATTAAACCTTGTTCCATCATATTTTAGGGGGAAAGAGAAAAAAATAATATACATGGCAAAATCATACTCTCAAAATATCAATAAATATTATAAATAAAAGCATTTTTATTGAAAATATATGTCAAATATAATTTAACTGTTGGCTTCAAGGTCAGTTCAGATTTAGTAATTCAAAAACATTCCACAATTATTATTTAAAAAAATATAAATATGTAATAACATATCTTTAAAAAATATTAAAATACACCCTTACCTTTTTACAGAAAGAATTGTTTTGTCATTGTAGTGATCCTATCCCAGCAAAAATCATCACATATTACATCATGGCATTAAATTAATAAAAACCAAAGAATTTCAGCACACTTTTATTAAGTGGTTCCATTTTAATGCTACAGAATTTGTATTTTAGTTTTTATTTTTGTTCATAGATGGAAAGAGTAATTAGAAAATAAAGTATTAAAGCTTACATTCCAAATCTAAAACTTCTGAAAAGACTGACATTATACTT
Source organism: Epiperipatus broadwayi (assembly GCA_028023455.1). Classification (NCBI taxonomy): domain Eukaryota; kingdom Metazoa; phylum Onychophora; class Udeonychophora; order Euonychophora; family Peripatidae; genus Epiperipatus; species Epiperipatus broadwayi. Next base: position 3,237,227 of record JAQFVV010000108.1, read on the forward strand.
TAAAGGAACTCATTTTTATACATTTCTATAGTAATTATTTCAATTTTAAACTTCTTTTTATTACTCTGATACTTAATTATAAAAATAAAATATGGACATACAATATTGAAAATATGTCTTTTGATATATATCTAATATTATGCATTACAAAATGTTTTTTTTTTTTTTTTGCACTTTTACAATAGTAAGATTGTAATAAACTAAAGATCAGCATTTCAAGCTAATGTACATGCACTTTTTTATGAATGTTAATAATAAATGAATACTTTCATTTCCAACACAAGATAAAGTCTTTGTGAAAGAATAGAATGAATTCACCTATTCTTTCAACCCAAATGCTTAAATATGGGCAAATCTTAAGCACTGGAAATGAAAGTGTGAAGATAAACCAATCACTTTAAATTACTCTTTACCATGTCTGAATGAATGATGCCTACGAAATTTTCTAGACTTTACAACACGTCATTCTTAAATGAAACTAAACATATGTAAATGAGATATTTATTTATATAGCGCAATGTATATAAATTGTAATAAACTAAAGATCAGCATTTCAAGCTAATGTACATGTGCTTTTTTATAAATGTTAATAATAAATGAATACTTTCACTTCCAACACAAGATAAAGTCTTTCCAAAAGAATAGAATGAATCCACCTATTCTTTCAACCCAAATGCTTAAATATGGGCAAATCTTAAGCACTGGAAATGAAAGCGTGAAGATAAACCAATCACTTTAAATTACTCTTTACCATGTCTGAATGAATGACGCCTACGAAATTTTCTAGAATTTACGAAACATCATTCTTAAATGAAACTAAACATATATAAATGAGATATTCATTCAGACATGGTAAAGAGTAATTTAACTTTGACTGTAATTTCAATGTTCAAACTTTAAATAGCCACTACAGTGCAAAGACTTGTCAATAATCCTTTAGGAGGAACAATATAAAAAATAGTTGATTTAGGTTTGACTTTTGTACAATGTAAAGAAAAGTTAAGATTCTGCATAGCATAAATTTTGGATGAAGTAATCAAGAACAAATATATAAAATACTAATAGACATTATAATTATTTATTTATTTTTTAAATAGTATGTGTAATGAATCATTTATATCAAAATAAACTTCTTTTATTTTTTCATGAAGTATATAACACATATAATACAAAGTAAGTGAATTCACTTTGAGATATATTTTATTTAATCTCACAATTTTAAAAACATATGGAATTATTAAATTATCACATTTTGTGGCCAAAATATAATTCTAAACAATTGCTGCTACATAAACTATGATGAAATAAAGAAATACTCAAATGCTTTATTGCTTGGGAATTCATAAAAAGTTTGAGCACCAGCAATGACTGCATACAAATCACCTTATTTATTTTCATAGATTAGTGAAACAATTCTACAGTAAAGATTATAATAAAGCAAAACAGCAAAAAAAAAAAAAGGCATGAATGGAGATATCAATCATTCAGCACTACAATCAATATACTATAAGTAGGCAACAGACAAAATATGATAATCAATCATTTGAAACTGATTGCAAAGTATTTTTAAAATATATTTATATAAAATATAAAGTACAAAATTAACACCATTAATTTATCAAAATATAGATTTAAAAAAAAAAGATAATACAATTAAATTTGCAACAAAATATTTATTGTCTACTAAATAACAAAAAATTATAGTGTTATTGTTCATTCTTGCATTAGTAGTATAAAATAATATAACACAATTTAAGTAGGTGTTTTTGAAGCTTCTATATTTAAGTATTATTTAAATGAAATAATAATATATGAATTACAACAATAATATCACAAAAAAAATTAACTTTTTATGATCAGTTATACTATTGAATATTCAACTTTTAATATTTTATTTTAATATTTTAAATACAATTATTATTAATTATTAATCATACACTCTGATATATATAATATAACCAAGACATGTCAAAACACAAAAACATGTAACAAAGTTATTTAATTTCAAATAATAATCATTTGAAAATAATAATTGTTTCATGGGATTTGTTCCTGGCATGCTATTTAGAAGTTATAATATATTTAAATATATATATTTTTTAAGTTTTATTATTAATAAATTTTTATTGTATTGATCAGAATCATGCATTTCTAATTTGAATAATTGCATATAATATTTATTTATATATGGTAATTAAATTTTAAGAGATACAATTCCTAGCATTCTATTTATAACCGAATCATGCCTTTCTAACTGAGCTAATAAATATTATATTGACTTATGGGGAGGTGAGATAAAACTGATTTAATTTCTAGGGTCATTTGATGTCCGTAATCCTGGTTAAAATACTATAAATTTATGAGAATTGGTTTTCTTACTGCATTGACATAAGTGCCTATTTATTCATTTTCATTCTTGTGTATGGTTTGTTTAATAAATTTCATTAATAAATATTATTGACAATGGTAGTAATTGTAATATGTATGTGCAAGTAAAAAAGTGACTGCTATTCTCTCCAAACTGCTTAAGTGCCATCTCTGAATCAATGCATGTAATATGTAATAACATATTTCAGCTATTCACTATAAAAATATATTTTAAAAATTCTGTATTATATTGAATAATTTTGTACTTATGTATTAGTCCTGTGATACTGAGCACATATTAGACATGCACCTTTTCACCTTTATATCAATCTGCTGCTAACTTTCTTGTCTTGTGATCTGACCAAAATGACATGTATGTGGATCTTGTACATAATATTTTTGCAAAAAAATTTACGAAAATAATGTGTACATGGATCTTTTGTACATGATATTTTTCCAAGATTTAGATCAACAGGTTCAATACATATGTGAAAAGGGGGGGGACATGTCTAATACGTGCTCCATGTCACAGGACTAATACATTTACTAACATTACTAAATATATCAAATTTGATTAAACAGTTCATTTTTTAGCAATTAATATGAGATGCCATAAAATCAATATGTCATATATGACTTATCATGGGAGAATTACAAAGATTCCCAGTACACCTGGGTCTCATTTTATGCAGATTATTTTAATGTGATTTTGAAGCTATGTGATTCATGTTTCTTCTTAATATATTTTTATGCAGGTTCTTTTATGCGATAAAGAAGTTCATATTTCACTATATTTATTAGATATCAAGAAATTTAAATTATTAATAACTTATTTTGACTTGAAATACTTTTTTTTTTCCAAAAATATAACATTATATTAGCAGCTAATGTGAATATGGCCTGAAGCTGTATTTAGAATCTTAGCTTCTATATAAATAACCTACTTATACTAATGAGTAAATAATAATAATAGATTTATATTTATGTATAAAAATATTGCAATAAATATTCAAAAATTTTAAACTTTTAAAACAATATTTTGTTAGATATAACAGAAATAAATAATCTTTTAGATTTTTAAAATAAATAATGAAGATTTTATAGTGAAGTGAAAATAATCTTTCTAATGATAATCTTTTTGTTTTGATTGTGATCTCATTTTTTAAATATAGAAATAAAATGTGGACATTTAAAATTTATTTCAGTAGTAAACAAAAAAAGATAAATTTAGTATTTTCTGATAAGTAAAAATCAGTTAATCATAGATTTTATGTTCATGCATGAGACAAAGAAAAACGTCAGAAAATGCTGAAATCTGAGTTTCCTACAACGAACAACCTCTTAAATTCCAACGAGAGCTAAATAGTTATATGTCTGGATATCATGAGCTTTATAAACAATTAGTAAAATCATCATCTCAAAGTTTAATCACCGATTACATTGTCTACAGAAAACCAGACTGAAAGTGGCGCTAGTTGTACTTATCAGTTCACAAACGAACGCATATTGTCAAATAGTGGCAATGATTAAAATATGTATGAAAAAATGTAAAATTAAATACTGTAGTTAATAAAAAAAGTTTGTCTTGTATTAATTTTTTTCACATATTTGAAATTTTTTATTAATCATACTTTATTTCCTTATTTTTTTTTAATGTGAATTTTAAAGTAATTTTTCTTGTTGCTTTGCTTTTATGCGATTTCTGAAAATTACAGAACCTATCCCCCATTTTTCAAGGTAAGTTAAGTCTATTTTTGTGCGATTTTTTTAATGCGGATTTTCTACGGAATCTATCTACTGCATAAAATGAGACCCAGGTGTACTAAACATATAAAATTTGACTAAAAAAAAATCTATATTAAACAGTTCATTTTTAAGCAATATGAGATATCATAAAATCAATTAAGCAATGAATACGAGAAACCATAAAATCAATATGTCATATACGACTTATCCCCAGTATTAAACGTATAAAATTTGACCAAAAAAAACTGATATTAAACATTTCATTTTTAAGCAATTAATGAGACATCATAAATCAATTAAGCAATTAATCTAAGATGCCATAAAATCAATATGTCATATATAACTTATCTTCAGTACTAAACATATAAAATTTGATCAAAAACATCGATATTAAACAGATCATTTTTAAGCAATTATTATGAGACATCATGAAATCAATACGTATGCCAAGAGAGACAGCAAGTCATATACGACTTATCACAGGAGAAATATACATTTAATAACACTACTAAACAAAAAAATTCACAAAAACAATCGCTAAAATACAGATTGCCTGATATATGATTTAAAAAAGATATGAAATATAGATGACATTTACACTAAATATATACACAATTTAGGTGAAAAACTGATTAAATTACCAAAATTTCTAAAATATTATTTATAAAAACATAAAATATACACATATTATTTACCATGCAATAAATAAATGTAAGAGGTCTGTTGAACTTTATTGATAGGTCAATCAAATTTTCCACATAAAATGGAGATTTAAAGTAAAAATTTTATACTTTTTACCTCCCAAATGAAAACATGATTGCGGAAAATTGATCACATGAATGGGATTTTAAAATTTTTTAAAAATGAAACAAAAAAAAATAAATAAATTTTGCCACAAAATAAAAAAAAAAATACACAACTTTTATTAATAATTTATATTGGCAGCCAATTTTTTATATCGTTCAATATGCAAATGAATGCATCTTCCATCTTTATGACACCGACGCCACATAAATTCAGCCAAATATAAATCGGGGTGTTGCTGAGATGTCCCTCATTGCTTATTATGCCATTTCACAGAACCCCAAAAGTCTTTCGATGTTTTGGGGGTGGATGACTATTTCTGGATTGACAAAATTATACTTGTGGTTCATATGAAAATGGTCGTAACCAGCAACTCTCAATTCTTCACTTTTGTATGCCTTTCAACAATCGGAATATGGTCGAACCATCATTTACATTTTGCTTGATGGCTTCCAAGACAGTTGCCGCTATCCTATTCACTAATTCTAATAGTAAAACACTCATCAGTCTCTCTGCACAAGCCACCAAACATCCATTGTTCAGGAAGAAGGTATCTGGATTGGTTTTTCATTTTGGAAAATAGACTCTCGTCTATCTCTATAATTTTGTCAGGCCCTCCAATTTTTCATCATCACATTGTATCATGGCAGACATACAAACTTCCTGCATGTAATTCCAGTCAATCACCATCTTATCTGTTAAGTCAACTTTTATTTTGCCCAACTATATATAAAATGTATGGCCATTAGGAAATACAACACTGCATCCATTTCTGTTGATGGCAGGTTCCAAATTGTCATAATTTTTGAATTGTTCAACAAACAACAACAAAAAAGTACTTAATTACGAGAATTATGCAGCAATAGCAATCAATAGGAAAGTACAGTTATTTTTTTGCTTACAATCAACTTAATTAAGCAACGATGAAATTGAAACAAACAATAACTACAAAGAAAAAATACATAGAAAAAATGCTATTAAAATCACGCTATTGTCAGAATGAAAAACTATACAAAAAAAAAAGATTGGAGATCAGATAAAGAACATGTTTTTGATACGAGAGATCAGATAACAACTTAGCAGAATTTATTTGACCTAATCACAATGTTACACATTTATCTGGATGTGAAAAGGTGCAACAGATCTAATATGTGTTGTGACACAGAACTAATACCTATCGATAATTTTTAATACTGTTATATTAGTATATATAAAAAATAATAAAAATATATTTAAAAAATTCTATAAAATATTGTATTGGATAATTTTAATACTGTTTAAAGTACATAATTTATAAAGCACTTTATAAAAGATTGTTAATTTATTATGCACACTGCAATTATTTTTAAAAGTAAATATTTTTAATACTGTTTCAAGTAATTTATAAATTACTGTAGAAAAGTCAGCTTTTATTTAATTATTATATGTCAACATTTTTTTAAATACAAATAATGTGAGGCTATTGCTCAAGTTTGTTTTTATTGATTTATTGCTCAAATTGAATTAAGTACCATAAAGCAAAAATCCATAACCTATATATGTATAAGATAGGTAGATAATAGATAAACAAGGATAGATAGACAATAGATAAACAAAGGATAGAGAAAAAAAAATTCCATATTACAGAGTAGATTTTTTTATTATTATTTATTATAAATGGACATTTTTTAAAAGATAAATAATGTAAGCTAGCCTGTAACACTTATTTTTATTATTTCTTATATTTAGCCTATCTTTCTATTATCATATCTATATTAATATTTTAGTTAATTAATGGAGGTTTACCCACACCATTTTAAAATTTTCATTCTTACATGCTAATTAAATATATTTAACTTACATTATCACATGAGAATATACTTAAAAGGGAAATGGTAAAAGTCTATCAAATGCAGTAGTACTTCTCTTTCTGTACCTGTGACATTTTAAAATTTATTTTTTCATGTGTTCATCATCATTGACCATTATCAATCCACTGCAGGATGAAGGTCTCTCCAAGTTCAATGCATCTTCTCCGATTTTTAACTTCTCTTCTCCACATCACCTCTGCACACTTTCTTATTTCTTCTATCCATCTCACATGTGGTCTCTTTCTGAATCTTTTACAATCTCTTGGAATCCAATTTAAGATTTCAATTGTTCATCTGTTATCATCTCTTCTAGCAATATGTCCAGCCCAACTCCAGTCTTTTAATTTTTTCAATGAGGTCAGTACACACCTGTTTGTTCTCTTACCCATATATTGAGTTTTCGATCTCTTCTTGTTACTCCTAACATGCATTGAGTGGTCTGAAGTCTCTATTGCTCTTCTATTAAGTGTCCAAGTCTCAGACCCATAAGTAAGAACTGGTAAAACATATTTATTAAAAACCTTTCTTTTCAAACACATAGGCATGTTTCCTTTTAGTATCAAGTTATTTCTACCAAAAATACTCCAACCAAGTTTAATTCTATGATTAATTTCATCCATTATGTTTCTATCTGTATTAATAATCTGACCAAGGTATTTGTAGCTGTTAACTTCTTCTAACTCATCATAATCAATCTTTATTTTCATATTTTGAGAAAATCCATTGAACATTGCTTTAGTCTTTTTAACATTTATCTTTAGTCTTACTTTCCTCTGATAACTCCTGCAACATTTCCTGCAGCCTCTAAAGCATTATTTGAAAAAACAACTATATCATCTGCAAAATCTAAATGACTTAAATAATCTCCGTTTGCTTTCACTCCTTTAGCTTCCCATTTTAATCCACAAAATACTTCCTGCAGCACTGCTGTAAAACGTTTTGGAGACATACCCTTCTCGATGTTGACTTTCCTAGTATCATTATGTAATCTAATTGATGCTGTTGCATTTTTATAATTATTCTTTAAAATATGACAATATCCTGAATCTATAGCTTGATATTTAAATGAACATCCCTAAAAGTTTGTCAATTTCATAGTAAAAGTTTATCAAATTCAGCAATATTTATCTTGCAGTACACAAACCATTTTAATTCTTTAACATGTGCTAAATATATATTTAAACTAAAATCTTACAAGTTTATTATTACTGATATAAATTGTAATTATTTAAATGTGAAATTAAACATGTGGTACAAACACATTTTAATTAATTTAAAATATATTTACCTTGTTTTACAAAAAACTATACTTTTCTTTTAAAAATTTTTTCAACTCTGTAATCTTTTAATCAGCACTGCTCTCTCTCTCTCTCTTTTTTTTTTTATGATGTCAATGGAAAACATTTATGATATAGATTTTTCATGCATTTTTATATTGCTAATTACAAATTTTTTTAAAACAAAGTAATAATTTATAAGCTAATAAAATTCTGTACAAAAAAAGAAAATCATGCAAGATTCTTCGAGACTGGTGCAATATTTATTGTTATAAAATCACAAACAAACTTTCACATTTATATAATAATATAGATATTAGTTTATTAATAAATAATTTTAATACAATCTTAAGTACACATTCAATAAAAATTATTTCAAAATAAATGTAAAATGAAATTCTAGCAATTTTTCTTTAAACTCAAAATATCATTACACCTGTGACCTATGATTTGGTAATTTCTACTACAGTGACAAAATTACAAGGAATAGCCTTTGAACTTTCAAGACCAAAAGACTTTATTATCAGTATTCTTTAATATCTAACACTTCTTTATATAACCTTAAAGTATGTTTTTAAGAAATAATAATAATAAACATAATAACATAAATTAATATTTGAAATTCAAAAAAAATATTCTTGAACACATCAGTAAATAAATAAACACAAATGATCTGTGCACAATGTTTTTATTCTGTTTTTTATCCATTTTATTTTTTCTAGTTGAAAAAAAAGTTTTAAATTAAAAACTGCAAGGACAAGAGCTGGAAAAGGACAAATGGAACTTGTCTTTAAACAAGCTAATGTTTCAAAAATTTTAAAATAGAATTTTCTTTACTTTTTGAATATATAAATATATAAAATGTATATTTGTATCTAATATTTTAGTAGTTTCCAGAAGTATATTGTTATTTTAAAAGTTTGAGAGATTTATAAAAAAGAACAGAGATAAGAAGTACATTATTGAATTATTCTTAATACAACAATCTTTAATATATAAAGGCTTAGGAAGTGAGAGTCAGGTTAGTAGCAGTTCATCTATACCAATCTAAAAAAAGGTCAAATGTTTTAAAGGGAAGACAAACTATTTCAATACCTTTTAAAATTTATGGCTACTAAAACACAGTAAATTCAGAACTTTTATGATAAATATATTACTTGGCATCTTGTGACAATAATTTTGCAAATAGGCAGAAATCTTTTGACTGAAGTAAAAAATAAAGATACTTTTTAACCACAAATTATCCAAATGAATATGTAGTTTATAAAATTTATGCAAATATGTGGATGAAAAAAAAAAACTAATTCTTACAAATATACTACATATCTTTGTGTAGTGTAAACGAATATTTTCCAGACCAAAAATTTGGAACTTATTTTTGCATATGCTTTCTCTGGCAAAATATTTCCTGATTCCAACAAATATTCAGATAAAGTTCATATATTAATAAAGCAATATGTAATAACTATGATTGCTTTCTCAATTTTAATTCAAATTATATTAAGTGTTTATTTCTTAAAATTCTTTGTAAAAAAAAAAATAAAAGTATCAAAAAATATTGCCATAATTCAAAGTACTATCATAAACTCTATTTTGTTTCATCTTAAAGTTCCGCACCCAAAAACTCTTCAGATAGAGTAAACTTGCTCTATTGCTAATTATTTAACATAAAAAGAGTATTTAAATTATTATTTTAATCATGCAAAGCTCTAAAAAAATATTAATTAATAAAGCAATATCTTTTTCTTCCTTTGTATTTTAACTGAAAATTTGTTTTTTATTTATCTTTTTGGCAATTTAATTAGGATTTAACAAACTACTCTAGAATCATTATATGCAAGTAATCAACGGATTATCTTATGGTAGTGACAAAACAGATCATCAAATCAGTTTCTAGTTATAGATCTTCTCAGGTGGAGGGTAAATGGGTTACCTGACTAATAGTCTAAAAAATAATCTGTGAATCTGTTTGACTATTATTAGCAATCATTGAAAAGTCATGATTTCACTGGTGGCTCTAAAGCAGAATAATGTAAGATGGATAATTGCTACCAAATGCAAATTAAGAGAAATCATGTAGATGTGTATATAATTTTCAGATAGATGCATTTAGATTTTAAATCTCTAATGTTTCAGATTTTTCAAAATAGAATCTTGAAATTATTGAAAAATTAAAAAAAGAAGACAGTGAATGGTATTATGCAAAACAGTGCTATCTAAAAAAAAAAAAAATCAGTAGCCAGAAATTAATCAAAGGATCTGTTTGTCAGTAATTAACTAGTATTCATTGATTATTCATATTTATGTATGGATAATTAAATTATTCATCTGACCAACACCATAATGAAGCCATTTATAATTCCTTAACAAATTTTATGGCTTTTTTTGCCATCAATAATTACATGGCAAGAGAAAATGACATTATTTGTACTATATGGAGATAATATAATTATAAATAAATTGTTTCATTTTGAAACTACTACATACTTAAATATTGTTTTTTTTTTCAATTTTAAACAGTTCAAAAATGTTTTTTAATATATGAGAGAATAATATTATGAAGTGAATTTTTTTTTTATAATTTATTTCACAAGGCTAATGATTAAAATAAGTATAGTTTTAAAATAAATCATTAATTTTGAAGCTCTAATATATATATATTAGCATTTGAAAAATCTTTTATTAAGTACCCAGATAACTAAAACTTAAAATTTTTAATAAGAGAATCAATGATTGGTTGAATTAAGGTGTCAGGATGTCTTTAATCAGGCATATTTAATAATTCAAATTTTAGACAATGAAAGAAACATTAAAAGTTTTACATAAATTTGATGATAGATTATTAATTTCAATTGTTTAAAGTAATACTTTCTAGTAAAGTTTGCCTTTTAATACAATGTTTAAGTGAGAAAAAAAAGTATAACATTCTCTTTTTTAAAAAAATTAATTTGAAATAAATATCTTTTTTAAAAAAAAAAAAACTATTGATTGCATAAGAAAATGTATTACCTTTTGGTCATCATCAACATTTATCTTATTTTATGTAGAGAAAAGTCTAGATTTATATAAACATAAGTTAATTTAACCAATTTGGTACACACTTATGCAAAAAAAAATTCAATAAGAAAATTTTCTAGTAAGCTTCATTATATCCTATACTGTTTTGTTTTTTTTACAATGTGCAGACAGTATGAGCTCTTATTTATTATTTATATTAAAAATTTATTTTTATTTCAATATTTTTATGTCTAAAATTAAATTGCTCATATTTCAACATATGCGTAGAAGTGTGAATCAGTCTATTTTTCTGGGTCTGTAATAATTTAATATTAAATAAATCAAAACTTATCAATGATCAGTAAAGCATGTTCTGTCAAGCAATAACTATTTATAAATTAATCATTTAAAAATAGATTTGAATTAGTTTGAAATTGTACTTCTAAGCTTTTTCTAGTAAAGTCCTTGACTATTTCAAAGTTATATATATTAGGATGAATAAATGAATAAATTGTTAATTATATAAAAATAATTTGAAAACTAATTATGTGAACTTCTACAACTAAAACATATTAGTACTTTTGAACAATTGAAAATTGTATTTAATTCATTTATAAATATTATTTATAATTAATAATTTATTTATGAAAAAATAATTTTCTTTGCAGATTAGACTGACGTTTTAAAGTTATACTTTTGTGAGTTGCTCTAAACCACAGCAGGTTTGCAAAGTACTTAGTCTTTCATCTGATTGGGATGCAACATCACGTCGTAACATTATACCATAACATTAGATCATCTAAATCTGAAGAATTTTAGAACAATTTTGCATTGAACAATTCATTAAAAATAAAGCACTAAAACTTAAGATATCTTTCAAATTTTGGTGGATTCTTTACATAATTCTAAGGAGAGGTGTAAGTGTTTTTATTTATTTTTTATAGCCACTATTTCAATTTTAAATTTATTTTCAGTAATTACATAATATAATACACATATAGTAATAAAAATGTTTGTAAATCTAAACTAGCATATTTAAAAGTAATACTTTTTTTTTTTTTTTTGCATTCTTCTAATAAAATCAGATTAGGTTGTAATATTTTTTTAAATTTCACATGATAAATGTGTTCTTTCTAAAATGCTTTTTTAGATTAATTAAAAAATAATATTTAATAATAAATATGAAGAAAAAAATATTTTGCCACAAACTCTATTCAAACTCAAGACTATATATATAAATTTAATCTCTATTTATTTTACTATGATAATAGAGTAAAAGTTTTTATTCATTTACAAATATTGTTTACTTATTTGATCTCATAAACAAAAAATTTATTTATTCATTCATTTGTATAGAAAAATATAAAAAAATTCAATTTATTTCTGAATGTTATTAGTATGATGTTCAAATACTTTTTTGCCACTTTTCTCTTATTAGCTAAGAGAATTTTTTTTTTTTTAATAAAATACACAAAATAAATAATAAACAAAACAAAAAAGTAATTTGAAGTTACTACTGATAGAATTTTTTTCAAATATAGCTCAAATTAGGAAATTAATTTGTAATTTAACTAGTATAAAAATGTATAAATATATCATATGATATCCATAAATAATTTTTCTATAACTTTTATATAATTTTTTAACAAAAACTTTTATTACTATTTTGGCTAATGAACAGATGTTATAAATAAAGTTTTGGGATATAAAAAGTAAGATTTTATATCCAGTCTTGTTTGGTATCTAGGAAAAGTTTGTTCAAATAACCTCTATCAAACAATATAATTTTCCATAAAATTATCTCAAATTTTGCTTTTTTTTAAATGTGACTCAACTTAATTAGAGACAAAAACAATTTTTGCATTAATTTTTTTATAAAATTTTTTTGAAATATTTGTTTTAGTTCTCTAACAAAAAAAATTTGAAGCAAAACTTTTTATTACTATTAAAATTATATTCATAAGCCATTTATTAACTTTTAAAATAATTTTGAGTATTTTATTTTTCAAAAGCTACAATTAGCATAAATAATAAAAAGTAATTTTAATAATGATGATATATATTTACTTTTCACCATTGCTTAATTGGTTATATATGCCATATTTTCTAAATTCTCTATTCTTTACAACAGTGCTAACACCAGAGTATTCTTTAATCAATTTCCAAAATTCTAACCAATGAACAAAAGTATAGCACAAATGTTTATAAACATTGGTAAATACAAACAAACCTATACTTTTTATGTCTATATAACACAGCAATCATGGTCATATTTATGAAAGTGCAGCAAGCCTACAATTAAGACTTTCCACATACCAAAATTGTCCCATCTTGTAATCTATAAAATTGTATGGTTTTAATAATTTAATTAATAATGCAAACAGATATTTGGATGATATACTTTCTGATGATGTCATCAAACATCCCCTTTCCCATCTTGCAAATATCGTTAATGATTGTTAAGACCATTCTTAAAATCTTTTGGGCATTTTTTTTTTAATTATATGATTTGCTAGTGTAGCTGTTCTTGTAATTTAATTTATTTAGTAATGAAATTTGATGGCAAAGTTATGTATCACAGACATAAAATATAAACTCAACAATTTCATCTCAAACAAAATAGGATTTTCTCTCTCTACTGTCTTTCACATCTATGATCAACTGTTCTCTTGGTGTAATATTCTATTGCTTAATTGTTCTATCATATAGTATTGTAGTCTAATTATTCTGTCTTTAGACTGAGAGTAACACAAATATGACACTCAAGAGTTAATTCAAAAATTTTTCAACACAACTAGCAAATAATTCTATCAGCTAATATTCTTCCATCAATAATTTAAGAACTCTTGTAAACAAAAATGCATTATATTAACAGCCATTTTTAAAGAGGAATGACCAATTTAATAAAACTATTCCAAAAAAAAATCATGCAAATTAAAATTTTTTCCAACATTTAATTATTTTAAATGTCTATAATTAAATTATTTACATGTAATTAAAGTAAATGTAATAAATATTGTTAGGAAAAAAAAAATGCACATCATAAAAAATTAAAAAATTATTCAGTTTTTTTTTATACATATCAACAGGCATCTATATATTCATCAACCTATTATGTTAATACGAAATATTTCATTAATAAACTTGATATATTTGCATACATAAACAAAATGGAAGTAAGAATTATTGTGAATAAAAATATGAGTGAACAAAACATCTTTTTGTCATAATTAGGCAGAGGATCTTATGATGATTGGCCCTATTCAACTTAAATGATTAAAAATATTAAAGTAAAAAAAAAAGAGTGATTGCAAAAATCATTAAAAAAAACAGATTTTTTACATTAATATATACATATATGCAATTACATAGCATCTGCAATTCATGTACTTAACAAACAAAATACTGTGTTTAATGGTTTGTTCCATCATTTATCCAAGGCATGAGAATAAATTTATAAATATGTAATAAATAAAAAGTGAATTATTTTCTTGTAATATTAAGGTAAGTAACAATCATATACAAATTCCAACATAATTTCTCTAGCAAAAAAAAAACTAAATATTTATTTTAAAAAATTAATCTGTCATGTGCATCAAATTATTTGTAAATTTATTGAATTAAAAAATATTTCTGTCTAGTATTAACAGTTATGTCTTTCATTAACAAAATAATAATAATAAACTTGTAGATCGTAACAAACCCAACATTCAGAAAATTTTATAATATGCAAAGATAATGAAGCTAGACTAAAAATGAAAAAACATTTGTGAAAAACTGGTAAAATCTTATTGTAATACATTTTCAGATAAAAAAAAAATATTTTTGTTGCTGTTAAACCAAAGATATATTCAGGAGTAAGTAAGAAGATTGGCGATCATATTAGGTGAGTTTTGTTTAAATACATCAGTGCTTGAATAATATCAGACAGCTGAGCAAAATGGCCAACCATACAGTAAATTTGTGCAATCGGTTCTGTTTTTGAAATACATTTCTTTTTATTATTTTTTCAAAAGAATTTGTGCCTATGCATTAATTTTTTGTGTTGTTTCATTTTTGTTTTTGTCAAACCAGGATATATTGATAATCCCCAAAGATATTATAAATTAATAAGCATTTCTAATTAATTTTGTTAGCTAAAAGATAATCGCAATAATATATGCAAGAATTACTTTTTTAATCATTATAATTTACATACACTAAATAATAAAATTCTAATGATATTTAATTTTTTCTTTCTCAGTCATGCATAAGTGAGCAGAACGTATACTTGAAAATTCCATGCTCCAGATGCACTACTTTTACTCTACCATCTTTAATTCTCGAGTGTTCCTGGAATAAAGACTTTTTTCTAGATTAAGAATAATTCAAAAATAAACTTTTTATCCTTCCCTTACTTTCATATTAAAATACTTCATGCTGCTGCAAATATAAATAAACATTAAATGTTAAATAAATTAATTTTAATATGTACCATATATAACTAAATATATTCTTTAAATTTATTTTTATATAATCAAAAAAATAAAAAATATAAAACATTTGTTTTCTTCATCAAATCTATTTTTAAAAACTATTGCTAGCTCCAATTCATAATTTAAACAAACAAAAAAAAAGATTAAATTCAACATAGTACCTCACATCTATTAGATAAGTATTTATTTAAATATATATTTTTCTTTAATTTTACAGTATTTTTAAATGTGTTTAATATTAATTTACTGCTCTTTTTTTTAAATATGTACACATTCAAAATTAAATGTAAATTGTTCACACTGATGTGGGACTCATTAAAGTTTATGAAGCAGCTTTAAAATTGATATGCTAGAATAAATTACATTAAGAGGATGGAAAGCAACAGCAAACTACTATGAATAATGATCATGTGTTATTTTTTTGATCAAAGTACTCTGTTGTCTAATTTCTCTGCCTGCCTTCAGGAAGAGAACAATATATATATAGTCAACATTTAAATAAAATGTTACTTATGTAAATTGTAATTACTGCTAAAATAATAATATTGCAAGCACTGTAAGGTCCAAAATAGTAAATAATATATGCTTACTTTTCATTGCAGTTTGTGCTTTAAGACTAATTACAAAATTGATCACTTTCCTGTATTTTCTTCACAAAATGAACATGGGCAAAGATAAATAATATACTTTTATAATAATGAAATACTGTTTGACTTTTTCATGAGTCAAAGCATCAGCCAGGAAGTGAACCCGCGAACCCTGGACAACTGCTTGTAAGGCAGCTGTGCTGACCACTCGGCCACCAATGCTTGACAATAATGTTTGACTTTTATAAAATAATATGAAAATAAATACTCATTGCAGGAACCAACCATCCATGCTGAGAACCAGAGAAATCATGGGCCTCGAATAAACATACTGGATGTTCTATTTGAAAAGAGGATCCTATTGCCAATTCATCTGTGTACTGTTCTAAGGTCAACTCTGATTTCCATCATTGAGAAAGAAATGCACACCTGGTTCAGTTAACCATTATGTTAAATGGCAGATCTACTACAACTCCAGGAGATTTTGCCATTCAATTTCAACCATCAACTGCATTTGTTAACCCTTTAACCGCTAATTATATTATTGGTTGTATGAGGTAAAAATCAAATCTTTTAATTGGCCAACTCACAAACTGAAGACAAAGCCTACTGTTAAAACATATTCGCCTATAATATTAAATTCAACTCAGATACGTTTATAAAAAGTATATTACTAATTTTTCAGGTTATGAAAGAAAACGAAAGTTCTTTCAAAAATAAATTGCTATTTATTTATTATAAAATATATTCAATTTCGGCAAATATAAAGCGAATGTCTAAACAAAAAAGTGCTGACGCAAACGCTTTTTTTCAATTTTACGTTATGGAAAAGGAAAGATTTCTTTTTGCTAAATCTTAAATATTTTTACTAAAATCTTCAATATTTTTCGAAAATAATTTTGTTTTTTTAGTATATTTTTTAAAAAACTATTTTAATTTCTCATTTTATATTTTTTTAATACTTAAATTACATTCGAAATGAAAATCTCAGCGTTTTTCTTCATTTTCTTTGATCAGGCGGTTTCTTTGTTCTTTCCAGCCAATCAGAATGTCTTTTTCGGCTGACAGCCAATCACCGACAAGGTTCTTCTTTGTTTAGTTTTAAATGCGGTTTTTTTGATTTTTTACTTGTAAAATAATTCGGAAGAGGGCACCATATTACAGAACTTTTAAAAACCTAATCAATAACTGTCAAACAAATATTCTACCATTAAAACTAGCAGAATTAGAGTGACGTCAGATGTTGACGAGATGCCTCATAAGAGGCGGTTAAAGTTAATCCTCTGACCAGACCTCACATATAGATGATTGAATGTCATGGGTTGAAATCAAAAGTCAAAATTCCAAAGAAGAAAGATGTATCCCCAAAAACATTATCTCATTAGGATAAAAAAATATTGCAGAAGAACAACAGTGAACTGGTACTTTTTCTAGTCTTTCTTCAGACAATATTTATTATCAGTAAACAAAAAAAGTTGTTTTATCTTTCCTCTTTTTTTTTTTTTTTGCTACTTTGTTTCAATTTTTTTTTAATAATAAAAAAAATATTGTACTACATTAAATTCATTTTTCATTGTTATTTTCTTAAACTCCAACTTTATATTCTACAATTTATTCATTAAATTAAGCAACTTTTCTTAAAATTTGAGCTTAAATATTGTTTTTAGAAGTCAACATTGATGCTGATCTTATTTTTTGTTTTTATAGATATATAAATTTGACATTTATGTTGAACTTATTTTTAATCCATTTTGAAAGAAAAAAAAATGTAATTTAGTATAATTTTTATAAAAGTAAATATCAATACTTAATTAATTTTTATAAAAGAAGACAGCAGTGTACAATTCATCAATAAGTATTTTCAGTACAGCTTCAGTGGCTCCATGTGGTATGTAAAAACAAAACCTGCAATGAAAAATCAGCGCAGAGCACATACTTTATTAATACCTTCTTATAATATTATCAAATGGTAAAAATTCCCAAACCAAAGGGTGTGAATTATTAATATTCTATTTATATTTAACAATTTTTTAATATTAATAGTTTTTCTTCAGATATTTAAGTATATTATTTTAAACAAGATTTTGTTTTGTTTTGTTTTTTTTTCAAACAAAAGTCTATATTTTGCATCTAACCCATAAAAAAGGATCATTTACTAATAATATTCTACTAGAGCAATTTTTTTTTTTTGCTTAATATATGCATGCAATAGCTGAAGAGACATGTAAGCACAAATAGCACTACATTTATGCACATTAAATTTGTAACAATGATATCAATTGTTATCAATTATATACTCATTTACAACAACAAATACTGGCCTTTAAAAGAAAATGTTAATCAAACTAATATAACTTTCTAAAAATGACAGACAAAAGTGCATTGAACAGTTTAGTGAATTGACTTCTGAAATTTATGAAAGTAAAAATTTCCATGTCATTAACTTGTGTTCTCAAATATTAATCTACCTTCCCAGGAGAAGGAAAGCTGTATAGAGTAACAGCTGAAAAAGAAGCAGTTGCTTTCACTTCACCCAGTGACATTAATTCTAGTAAGGGGGGGATTTTAAAAACACACACACATATATATTTTTTTTAAAAAAATGTGATAAAAAAGTCTAAAATTACTAATAATAATCTGAGTAGGGTGAAAAAATAATGAAATTAATTAATTCAAATAAAAATACATATATTAATATATTTCAATGAATTATACATCAGATCACACAATAAAATTAATTTATCAATATTATAGTAAATATTTATGACAAATATGAATTTCAAAAAAAAAAATCTTTAATAAAATTCTAATATTCTTAACATATTCAATCTTGTCTCATGCCACACTACCCCTTCCCCCAAAAAAAAAACATTGAATATACATCTAAGTACAGTATTATAAAAATTTTGTTGTCAATTATGTGGAACTCGTTAGTCAATTCTAATGTATTAATCAATTGGAATAACCATGCCCAATGATCGTGTAGTCAAAAAACTTTGCTAGAAAATCACTTTATCTATTGGTGGATTCTAGAACTTGAAAATCTATGGATCACAGTCACTTCTGGTGAAAAGCATAAACTATTAACTAAATTTCATTTCTTCTTGTATTATAAACATCTTAAATGCTCCTGGTTGAAGATAGATTGAGAATAACAAATAAGACAATGGAAGAAATAGAAATAGCTTTCTATTGTTCACCACACACGTGAACATAATTTAATTTAGTGTTTTAAATGTAAACTATGTAACAAAGGCCTTACAATGTGAAAATATAGTTTTATATATTGCATAGAGAAAAATTAAATATTTCAGCATTTGTTATAATTAAAGCTTCATATGAGAAAGACAGTTTATACATGCAAAAACTGATTACAACAATTATGTTAAGTACTTATAATAAGCTATTGTCATTAATAATATTCTAATCTAGTATATACATTCAAAAAGTAAAGAAGTAGAATAATAAAATTTAAAAAGACAGTTTAATAATTTTCTTTTAAATATTTCTAAATGTAATATCTCTTTTTCTTTCTTTTTGGCTTTAAATATTTTTAGTTAATAATAATTAAAACAATTACTATACTATTTTTCATCAAAGCCCAAATGGCTATATGAAAAATACTTTTTTTCTTTATAACAAGACAGTTTTTTTGATTATCACTTGTAAAATATCTTGGAAGATGCTATAAGCCATTTACATTAATTTTTGTTGTAATTATTTATCAAAACTAAGTCTTTACATTGATATAAAAAATTAGCTAGGACTCAAATATTTGAAAAAATCAGATAATTAATTTGAAAAGTGTAATGAAAGTGAAAGTTGTTTGTTGATTAGCAAGAACAAAAATAGTTACCTTCACTGGAAAAAGTCATTAGACAAAAAACAGTCAAAATTTGTTCACACTATCATCTAACATCCACTGATTATTTATGCATATAGAAATACTTTCAAAGTTGAGCCAACAAAAAAGATCTATTATTTTCAACTATTATTTATTATACAAATCCAAAAAAAGTATTTAAATGTTTTATTATGAATGAGAACTTGTAAGTATCCTTTATTAGCTCATTGCTATATTATAATAGACAAATTAATTGATTCTGGGCCATTGTGGATTACAATGAAATATACATATATATATAGGAGTAATCTATTCCATCCCCTGAAGTAGATAAAATTTATCATTCAAAACCACCATATAAACTGGAATATATATATAAATGTAAAAATAGATATAAAATTCATCTTTTAAAAGCACAAAATTAAAACATAAACATACATATCATAAAAATGTTTAGATTGATTTCAGAACTACTGTTTTCTTGTGAGATAACATTAACAGAGATCTTATTGGCATTAGTGGTCTTACCATACCTTTTAATGCTATGCAATTCAGTATTTTTCCTGAATCTAATAACCAAACTTAGTGGCAATAAATTGCTGCATTCACATTTGATTAATCCAATTTAGCAGTCTTTTTTTGTTGTTGTTCTATGATATTGCAATGGAAACTGCTCAATTTAAAAAACCTTCTGGTAGTCTGTGTTTTTTTTAATTCACCCTAGATAGTTGAATGACCGCTTTCTGCAGCACACTTTGAAAGTAAGATACTTTAGTTTGTGAAACCAACAATCTCCACATGGAAAGCAAACTTCATCTTGAATCTTGATGAACTCCTGATCACACTAAGAAAATAATGAAATTATAAAATAAAACTTAATATAAAATCAGGCAGTATTATGGAAATAGTCACATCAAGACTATAGAAATAAAGGTCTTATCTCTCAAAATGAAAAATGGCTATATAGTGTTGGCATCCATGGAATACTTAAAGGGTTATAAAATGACATTCACCCAGAATCACAATAAAATGTTTCAACAATGAGAGATATCAAAGTCAAAAATAAAAATCCTTTATAAATTAATTATTGAGCATAATGTTGATGAAATTATACTTAAAGAGACTTATCATTCTTCTGATAATGCATATCTTAAAATTCTTGAATTTATATTGATTATTAATAGGATATACTGAAATCATGTTATGGAAGATAATTCAAATGATATTACAGTCACAATTTGAATAGATAATTTTTATGTATGGAATGTTTATAAACAACCCAATATAAATTGGCCTCTCCTTCTCTACCAGATCTTCCTGAATTTTCTGTATTTATAGATTTCAATTTTCATAATAGTCTTCAGAAACATATAAATGAGTGCCAAGTAAGTTAAACCAGCAAGCATCACATGATCACATCTCCAATACTAGCACATAACTGTTTATAAACAAAGCAAAGCAAAACTCCATATAGTAGTGCCACCTGTGCTAAACAGAGTAATCAATGGATGCCAGAAGGCCTGTGCATAAAATCCCTATCTAATACCTACTCATCCAATATCCCCAGACTAGTTTCTGGCTTGTGGCCTTTGTCAGTGAGAAGCTTTGGATCTGAGAGCACTGCATCTAGATCTTAGGATCTAATGCAACCCTCTAGCAACCACCTTTTATCTCTACTTAACTACAAAACTATGAGCATGAAATTGAAAACACAAAAAATATTTTCAATCTAAAGCTCTATAGCTTATATAGTCATATGGGTCTGAACTCAGTTCAGCACCCATACATTTTGGTGTCTTTGGCTACAAGCCAGAAACTAGTCTGGGGATATTGGATGAGTAGGCATTAGATAGGGATTTTATGCACAGGCCTTCTGGCATCCATTGATTACTCTGTTTAGCACAGGTGGCACTACTATATGGAGTTTTGCTTTGCTTTGTTTATAAACAGTTATGTGCTAGTATTGGAGATGTAATCATGTGATGCTTGCTGGTTTAACACCAATCCTGCCTAATAGGGTAGTGGTAGCTGTGGTTGTTAAAGAGCCAAAGACACCAAAATGTATGGGTGCTGAACTGAGTTCAGACCCATATGACTATATAAGCTATTGAGTTAGATTGAAAATATTTTTTGTGTTTTCCAATTTCATGCTCATAGTTTTGTAGTTAAGTAGAGATAAAAAGTGTTTGCTAGAGGGTTGCATTAGATCCTAAGATCTAGTTGCAGTGCTCTCAGATCCAAAGCTCCTCAGTGACGAAGGCCAAAAGCCAGAAACTAGTCTGGGGATATTGGATGAGTAGGCATTAGATAAGGATTTTATGCACAGACCTTCTGGCATCCATTGATTACTCTGTTTAGCACAGGTGGCACTACTATATGGAGTTTTGTTTTGCTTTATCAAGTAAGTTGTCAACTTTTAGTACGGATAGACTTAAATATACTTACTTTATGATGCTAAATGAGAAGGAACATTCCATTCAGACAGATGGATATCAAACAACTGCTTTGTTTTGTTCCAACAAGAAAATAATTTACCATTACCTACTGAACTACTAACATTGGATCATTTTTCCCCTAGCATAAACCAAGTATAATCACTTTTGATATTCAAATTCCTATAATTAAAATTAATTATGTTCTGAAATGGAATTTGAGAATGGTTAACTGGAGTCAATATATTGGTTATCTAGAAATGAATTGAATTTCTCCAATTCTCTCTTGTTATGATATATTTAACAAACTCATAATAACAGCTGCCAGAATACATCCATCAAGGATATTGCAAGCAATTCATTGCCTATTGGAATAAAGCCATTTAACTTCTAATGATCTACAAAATGCTAATAAACTTGTAGAATCATAGGATGATGCCAGAAGACAGAAGTAGAGAGAGAACATGGAGAAACAATCTAATTATAAAGCCTGAACACTTTCATAAAAGTTTGATGGATGTAAAAGAACTACTATTGTCATTGCTAATGAAGTTGCCAATCTTACACATCAGACTTCTAAACCCAAGAATGATAAATTTTTAAAAATTATTATTAGAACAGAATTGCAAATTTCTTTTTCACAAAATTCTACTAATATTAATCTGACAAAATCTATAGATAATCAAGAATATGAATTTGCCATTGATTGTATTAAACCAGATAGGTATTTCAAGAATTTTTAAAAAATGTAGAACATTAAACTAACACATAGTTGGCAAACCATTCAATAACTTATTCATACAGAAACTATTTTAAAATTTTGGCTTATAAAAAAAAAAAAAAAAAATAGCAGTTTTGAGATCAAATAAATCTAACAATTTTCCAAAAAAAATTTGTCCAATTTTATAATGTATTCCCTACAAACTATTTCAAAGAATAAAAAAGTTGTCAATAGTTGAGTACATCTATCTGGCAAACAGGCTGGGTTTAGCCAAAAAAAATTACTGTAAACATGTGTTATAGCAACTTATATTGAAAAAAGACTTTCAAAATAAATTAAAAACAGGTACAATCTTTATTTGTTTAATCTCAGCTTAAGATTCCGTTTGGAAAAATGATCTAAAAGTTTCTAAAATTCTTAAAAAAACGAAAATCATTCATTTATTTGACAAAATGTTCTCCTATAGAAAAATTCAAATTCTCACTTACTTTATTATTTAATATAAATATTTTTCCAGAAAAAGAATGCAGGAAATTCACCTATACTAATGATATTATTCTGACTCCTCAAGAACTCATTTCGTGAAATAAAAAAAGTTTCTCAATAAGACTATGAAAAAAAAAAAAGGAAATGCATTTCAAAACCTATTCCTAAGTTAATGAAAAAAGTAGGCTCAATTTTTTATCAAAATAATAGGAAAATATGCCACAATCTGAACATATCCTTTTGCAATAGCCGACTGAAACATAATCCCATCCTATGTTAATGAAGAATAAGTCTAACTTATTTTTCTCATTTATTTAAGATTAAATCAAAATTAATTTCTATGAATAATCTCTTTGAAAAGCTATTTATTATTACTTGGAGTTGTGATGTAAATATTTTATAGATAACTTTATTAGTACTAGTATATTCTACAAGTAAATAGAAGAAATGTCACTCAACATAAAGTGTACATAACATAAACTGTTAAGGAGATCAAGCTTGCCAAAAACTCAAAATATAATTTCACCATTTAAGACTCATCTCAAATCACATCCTTTTTTTTTTTTTTTGATGTTCAATCAAGAATCTATAAGTGAAGAATTATGGTAAAAAAATGGAATTCTTGTAAATGTTCCAAACAAATTTTGTTTTCCAAATGCAACAATAAAACTACCCGGATTTGATCTTCCTACAGACATCTGAAGATGCATCATTAATGAAACTTATCAGCCACTGATCTTCGTAATTATGATCAAATACAAAGTACGAACCACATAATGGCTACCAAATTTATGGCTAACAGTGACAAAATAGATAGATTTAATACATTCATGGATAAATCCATTTCCTGGTTGAAATTTCCTTAGGTCCCTTTATGAACATATGAAAATGTTTTAATTATTTTCTGAATAATACAAGAATTGAGATTACTGTTATGCCCATCCTATAAATTCATTTCAATTTGTAAAATGATTATTCAATTACAATGAAATTAAAACAACTCTTTAGAAAGGCTATACATCTTTATAACAAATCTGAAAAAATTTAAATTAGTTTTAAAATTATTGTTAGTTTTTAAGATAGTATGATGTTGTGTCACTTAATATCAAAAATTCTACTGTTGCAATTAATAAAAAAAAAAAATAATAATTAATTATTTAGTTACCTAGTGCTGTGTGTTATTTGTAATAATCTATTAAAAAAATAAAGAAAATAGAACAATTGTAGTAATTATTGTGGTATATTATATTATCTACAATGAAATCCTTATTTCTTAAACTTATGCAGATAGAGGACTTAGTCATCTCATATTCACAACTCAAATTGCCAATTATTTTTACCAATTTCTTTTTTACAAATAATTTCTTTTTTCCTTTCAATGCTAATCAATCTGTATTAAAAAAATGTATAATAAATGAAAAATAATTACACAGATTATGAAATAAAATGCAAGCAAGTTTCAAACACAGTGACAAAAATATTTAATGCTTTACTGAAAATAAAACATTTTCAAAAATTTTGTGCATATGTAACATTTTAACATTTGCTATTTCAGCCAATGGTATTTGTCAATTTAACCACTTGTAAATATTCGTTTAGATATCTGCCATTTTTGTCACACAGTACCATACTTTTATCTTAATTTTTTTTGTTTGTTTGTTTGACATCAGTATTAATCAGGTTTCAAAGTTGGCTTTATGGTATGTAAAATTATTACAATATATGCACATAGAAGAACAACTTACAAGAATATATACATTTCTATTGCTAAAGAAAGAAAGAGGTAAATCATTAATATAAATTATTTAATTTTAAAGTACTTATAGTTTTTGGAAAACTTTCATTTGGAATTTTATATATATATATATCAATATTAATCAATTTCAAATGTAAATGTTATTGTGAAATTTTTATAATATACAAACCTATGACAATGCTTTTAAATAAGAAGAGTTACAGAAATGAATTTGATTATTAAATTTTCAAACACTTATAATTCTGGTATTCTTGCCAAACTTTCATTTTTGACATTCTAAATTCATGTTTTATAGCTGACATTATTATAGCACTACATATGCATCTGCAACAATATTTTTAATCCATTAAATGGAAATTTTTTGCCTCTATGAATATTCATTGTTTTCTTTTATTATTTTTTTAATGAACTAAATTTTTTTCTTCATTATATCTTTTCCAAAAATATTATCAAAATAATACGTTCAAAACAAACAAAATGACAGGCTTTACTTTTAGTCTTCAGTTTAAAAAAATATATTTTTAAAGAAATAGAGTTTCCCATTAATTTGTATATGTTTAATTACTAATTTTGATAAAATATATATTCAATAGTCAAAATTTTTCTTCAAAATACTAACATTTTTAATTAGTTTATTAATTCAAAGTTGAATTTATTGGAACTATAGCAGTATTTGCGAAAGTTAAGAATATCCAAGTCCATTTATAATGTATTTCTAGCCTTGCATTAACATACTGATTGTTACAACCTATATTTGAATTTATTAAGCATATTATTGTCAAAATATAATTTAACTCTGCTGCATCTTCATTTATCTTCTATTTCCATTTTCCTTTTGGATTTTTTCTTTAAAAAAAATCATACCATACAAAAGTATTTTTTTCATAAATTTCTATCTCTATATCAAATTTTCCTACAGCTTCTATCTTTCATGTGATTGTTAATTCTACCATTAAAATTCCACAATAATTTATAATTTTATCTGCATTTGGTATGTTCCACAAAGTTGAAAAATAATTTTGTCATTGTATATGATATAATTGACAATCTCTATTATGTTGTGATTCCATCTTGTATTTATAATGAATCCCATTTAGATTCTAATGTTTGTGTCTTTAAAGAAATTATTTCTACCCCTTTTCTTCTAACTTCACAAAGTCTGATAATATATTAATTCTAAATCCAAAATCTGGCAATTATTCATATTTTTAAAGTTTGGACAATGACTTTACAGCTGCTAGATATGATGCCTATAATTTATTTTTGTCTGTCATAAGTGTAAATATAAATCAATGCGCATTCACCTACCTACATATATCCCATTCTCAAGAACATTCAATTGACAACTCAGTTAAGAACTATAAGGCAATAGAAAAGTAAGAATATGGTGTTTTATTGGTCAATGTTAAAAGCTGACAACAAGCTCATCAAAAACTGGCCTAAAACTATGTTCCACCAAGTGAACAATTATATGGTAATATCACAACTGCAACATCAAGAATATATGGTAAAGCATTAGGAAATTGTTGGTTTTTTAAGGCAATGAGAAATCAGAGTCTCTTTTAACTAATAGCAAACTCCTTACAAAAATTAAATATAAAGATTTCAGAGTCTCTTTTAACTAATAGCAAACTCCTTACAAAAATTAAATATAAAGATTATATATAATTATTTGTTATCCATTTTCCAGGAAAATCTCAGAAATAATATTTTCTGGATCATTTTACATCTATGTAAGCATATACTTCTGTGTTTGAGCTGAAGTCAGAATATATTTTTATATATTATTTACTATTAAACTTCAATTAGATTGATAATGAAATAATGTGATCTGATGTCACTGTTAAATTGAATAGAATCTAGTATTCTGTTTTTGAAATTACTGCCTGATCTATATTTAAAAAATTTAAAAGAACATTCACTTAAACATCTAGAAGGAGGCTATCATTCTAAAATGAATTGAGTAAGGTGTAGAGATCATAAACACTTACATATAAAAGTACATATAGCAGATATATTATTACTTTTAAAATTCCCAATACAACTTCTGACCAATTACAGCACTCTGAATTATCAAATCTTACAAAACACTATTAGCATATAAACTTGAGCCATTAGACTACTTTTTGTATTAGCTTGTCAGGAATAAAACATAGGAATAAAAATTTTAGAAATCAATATACTAATTATAAAAACAAATCACTTAAAAGTATGTAGCTCACTTATAAATATATCTCAGACTTATAGATTACACCTAAGAATAATTTTAGATGTATCTTAGCTATTATAAAAATCATCCAAGCTGGACAGATTTTATAATTCATGTTAGCCGTCAAAAGAAGCAAAAAAAAAAAACAGTAATAAAAATACATATTTGCTATATATATATATACACATTTTGATTAATAAAAAAAATGTATAAATTTAAAATATTAAAATAATTTTAATCTGTCAAATTAAAAAATTCCTCAGGGAATATTCATAATTGATTTTTTTTCTAATTAAAGATAATCTTTGGAATTTAAAAAATTTATTAAACATACTATATATCCCCCCAAAATATAAATCTGCTGTCGGATTTAAGTTCAAGAGCCAAGCGTTGATGGCCTAGTGGTTAGCATAGCTGCCTTCCAAGCAGCTGGCCCGAGTTCACTTCCGGTGAACGCATTTGACATATGAAAAAAAAAGAAGAAAACAAAATAATTCCAACAGAAAAGTCACATCCTAGTGCAGTACCCCATTGAAAGTCCAAAATGGAGTCTCAGAGATTTAAAAGATTGTATCAAGCTCAGTATTATTTGTTTTTGTCATTTGATTGCTAAGAACCTCCTATTATTTTATTTGGTTGCTGGAATAACTTCTCAGTCAATATATCACAATACTATATTATTAATAAGCTGAGACCATCAATGAAGAGAAAATCATATACGAATGTCTTTAATAGTGTGATAAAGTAAACTAGGGTCAACTATTCCATTATATAACTTAGTATACCTTTTGAAAAATATTAAACTCAGTACTATGTATTTTATATACCAAAAAAAGCAGTAAACACCCTAATAAAATTCAAAGTATTATGCAAATGTATTTGTTAATATATTATTAATAAAAATAATAAAATTGTTTTTAGTTGTTCAGAAAGAAGACCACGGGATGTTTGGGCATTAAAAGTATTCGGTTGAGCTTCAATCCAAAAACCTTAGATCTCAAATTCATCATTTTATCATTATATCAAACTGTATAAAGCATTCAAACATAAACATAAATATACATGGATATTTTGTGTTATAATATATTCAAGTACAAAGTACTTTTAAACACTGTGCACATGGTACACTTCCAAAAATATAAGCTATATAATATCACTTTTTCCCTTTCATTAAATGTGTTAGATGAGTTATTAAATTTGACGATTATTGTTGTATGGAGAGAAGATAAATCACAATACATTAATGTAAATTACAAGTTTCATTTATTTATATTTTTAATTATACTAAAAATATTTTATAATTTTAATTGCCTATTTAATCTAATCTGTCTTCCAGCAAAAGAGTCAACAAGCATGCAACAATTTAAACAAAAATGTGGTAGACAAAAGTGGAAATACTGAAAAACAAAAATAAAAAAGTATTGATGTTTTTGAACTGTGATGCAGGTAAAGATTTTTTTTAAATATCATGAATAGCAAAGAAAAAAATAAATGTCTAGGTTGAACTTGTCCTATTTTTCCCATATCACGTGATAATGTAATTCATTAGAAACGCGTGTAATACCTGGAAAAGATAGTACTGAAAAAAGACGAAAATGGCCAGCATGAGATGATGGATGGTCTCCACCATCACAATAATGAATGTCGCTTTAAATAGTTTGAAAAAAAAAGGGAAAGAATATATTGTGAAAAATTTATATTCTTAAGATTGCCAGAAGTCGATGGTTTGATGACATCTAATAATGTTATATATATATTTCACGAATTTTCGTAAAATACATATTTTTCAATGCTGTCCACTTTTTGTAAACACTGGTGAGAAATGTCAAGAGTGCACTTTAATTGCTGTAGAAAGCTTAGAAGTTCCCATAACCTCTTTCAAGGAGCTTTCATTCAGCAATGAAGTGAAAAAAGCTTAATACGCCCATATACGTTCATGTATATTCCCTTTTTTTTTTCTATTACATGTGTATATGTGAGTGCACACATTACGTAAGCTGAGATTATATTTTTAATTACTGTGTTATAAATTTTACTCATTCTAGTCAAAAAAAAACAAAAACGTAACAGTGAAAGATCACTAACAGGGAGGCGGAGATCAATCATTTGTATCGAGATTCTAAATTTAAATTTCAAGTCAGCCTAACCAAGTTCCTGGTAAACAAGTTGAACTGGAGCGCCTGCCGGCAGCTGATTTAAACAACTGGAGATTATCAGCAAGAAAATACTCCCAGGAATTGAAAGCAAGCCAGCAATATGACCAAAGAGAATCTTTCTCTTGGAAAAAAAATAATCACTAATGATGGCTGAAAAATCCTTCTGCTACTAAGAGCTATAATTGGAGGAGATGGAAAAAAAAATTCTTTCAATAAAATGCAAGCACAATGCATTTGATTCTGAATGTGTATTAAATATGCTTATTTTATCACTTCAGGTTTTAAAAAAAGAAAGATTCTGAATAATTGAAGACACACAACGATATCAACATTTAATTTCAATTGATTTAATTAATTAAGTTCTCTTTCATTACAAAAGGAAATAAACTAACCAAGAATGACGTGAGTTGTGAATCGGTCTTCATACAATACATAAATCATAGCCCAATTATCAAAGGACTTGTCAGCAGAATTCAACACTAACTTTATTATTTTTATTAGTAAAGTGTTGCTGCTATAACCACTGTTACTACGTTTATTAATGCTATTATTATCATCATCGTATGTCACCAATACAAATATAGAAGGTTAAAAAATTGTTTCCTAGGAAATAGTATAATATATAGAGTTAAATATAAAAGGAAAAAAAAAGAGAAAGTTATATACCCTAAATAACTTTTAAAGCAGATATGCTCATTCAAGCTTATCAAGTGTACATTTATTGATTGAAGTTTATTTTTACTTTATTAATATACAGAATGAAATTAGTTTGGCAACCCAGCCAAAACTGACTTGCTGCTTCTATTCTCATTTAACTCATATGATTTTGCAATAGTAGAAATAATTGCGTGATTAACTGCTTTAGGAAATTGAGAGGCGTTCAAGCACCAAAATGGTCATTTAAACATATCAATTTCATTCAGCTGACTAACGCAAGCTTTTTTTTTTTCTGTTTTTGAGTTACCACTCTTAATAATCATTAGGCTAAATAATACAAAATATGCCAATAGATCACCAGCTGAAGTCTGAATTATAAACTATTCATGACATTGCATTTATAATATTTTCAGTTTTACTGATTACAAAAAAAAAGCTTTTTAATTCTATATAGTCTTTAGTTATGATTAAAGCAAAATCTAGAAAATTGATAAGACAATGAAACTACTTTTAAAAAAAGTTATAAAACTACTACATTGTCAATAGTTACAAAAAAGTTGTGGTGAATTCAATTCACAGAGAATATTGTGCAAAAATCAAAAGTTAAAAGTTTATGAATCAATTCCTATCTCGATCTAATAATTTGGTATTTGAATTTCACATGTTTTTAAATTTCTCCAAAATTATATTTTGGAATTAAAACTTTTTTAAAAATCATCTTCTGAACTTGAAATAATAAATTAACTAAATTCATTAATATAGGCTTGAAAATAATGTTTAACAGTTTTGTAGAGTTATGTAATTGAGAAAATAACTGACAATGTAAAATTAATAATTATATTTGAAGTCCATTAATATCAACCAATGCAAATAAAAATGAACAGATTAACCTCTTACAATTGTTAACATAAATTTTAAATTAAAAAAAACAAAACAATAATTACAAGCCACTCAAAGATATATGAAAACATGTTAGACTAATGAAGTATTAAAAAAAAAACTTAAATGGAATGAACTAGAACAATTATAGATGAGATATCAAAAGATGTGCCTTTGAAAAATATCTCTGAAGAAATTTTCTAGATTATTATAGAAATAGTCCTTTATAAGAAAAAAAAAATGGATGTTTACTAGTTTTAAGGATTTCATTTGTCCAATGAATAATTTGATCATTAATCTTGGTCACTAAGATTAAATTAGTTATGTATATAACTTGAACAGTCTGAAATGAAGAAGAAAAAATGTTACAAAAAATTAAGTCAAATTAGTAGGCATTTCAAGACATGGTAGTTGCCATCCTAATTTTAACAGTGCACATATAGCTAAAATATGAATGAATAATAATTTATGTTTTCTATGGATATTGATAGTAATTCAATCTTTTTTAAAAAATATTACTACTTCTAGTGATTCTTTATCACTATTATCATACTATTGCTGTTAAATAAGTATTGTAATAGTTTCCAATTACTTCATCAGCCATTCAAATAAATAATAGCTATTCTAATTCCAGAAGTAAAAAATAAAGTTAAAAAGATAGATGACATTCTATTCATTTATTTACAGTTATTAAACAAACAAAAAAAAGATTGGAGTCAGAAGGCCTGTGATTAAAAAGGGAAATGTGATTTCTTATGTTATCATAAAAGTAAAATATTTAAAGGCTTCCTGTCTTTATTTCTTCCTTTATAGTACTAAGCCTTTTTTATCATATCATTCACTATTAACTTCAATCCATAAATAATAGTGACATATACATTTAAAAAATGAGTTGAAGTGATAGAAAAAAAATTTGGGTTTTTATAATTGACAAACTAACAGTCTAATAAAAGTATCACCCAACTCTTTTAAAGTTTTATATCCTTGTTATGATTTTTCATTTTTTCATGAAATTTTTTTCCCACATGTCAAAGCATCGGTCGGGAAGTGAACCTGTAAACCTGGGACAACTGCTTGTAAGGCAGCTGTGCTGACCACTCGACCACCAATGCTTGACTCATCTATAATGGATATTTAATCATAACTTATAGTCTCTTTTTGCCACAATTTGTTTAAATTACAGGAAAAGTTTACAGCAATATCACTGACTACACACAAAATTCCATCTGAAATCTGAACATTATGACATTCTATTCATTTATTTAAAGTGAGAAAAAAATCAATTATGACTGCAAAAAAACTTTCAGTAATATGGCCTCTTTTTTTTTTGTTTGTTTATTTTCTTTTATCATTTGGCAGACACTTACTGTTTTACTATGAGTTGCCATTTACTTAATAACATTTTTTTTTAAACTGTAGTCTTCAATTAACATCAACAAAATTCATCAATAAATTTCTTTGTTAATCATTTTCATTGCATATAATTGAAATAACTATTGCATATTATTTACTTTTATACATGACTTGATCATATGCTATTTTTTGCAAATAATATGCCATTTTTGAACGTATTTGTTCTAATATTAATAGTTATCATGATGGCATTTCTAATAATAGTAATAACTATTAATGGAATAAAATAACTGAGAAATATAAAATATGAGTTAAGGACATAGACGTGAGCATTTATAGCAGGCATAATCTATCTTTAATACTAAAATGATAAGTGCATTACAGTTCTGTAACAGAATGCTTCTCTTAATTAGAATAGGTGTATTCTAAATTTGGAACATAATTAAATTACAACTGATTTGATTTTTTAAATTATTTTAAAATTATAAATTGCATTATAGCAAATATAAGTTGATCAAAACATTAACATTAAAACTGCAATAGTAAGCTATGCCTTATTTGAATAAGAGGATTAAAAAAGAAATTATTAAAAAGTAGTTTTACAAAAATCTGCAACTAATAAAAGGCAAATTGAGATCTTAAATGAATCACAAGCACCCATGATCACATAATATATACATGATATATAATGTAAACAACAAATGAGAGTAATGTTATATTCTACATGGCATGTATATAAATATTAAATACACATACATTTGGGTAAGCAAATCAAATTAAATGGAGTAAAATGTGGAATACTGTTTATTCAAACCTTTTTGGCAGTATACTTTACTTCCATTTAATTTGCATATATATGTTAACTACTCGGTTCTTCTGAGACAATTGTTTTATCGCTTATAATACCATTCTTCAGCTGACTGCAGAATCTACTGGTAGTATTCCAATGTAAGATACAAAGACTTTTCCAAATAAATACCAAATTTTAAATTGAGTAGATTTTAAAGTTTGATATCATCATGATACACTTTTTTTAAATACTAAGCATTCAAACATTATCAGAGCATGTAATTGTGTAAAATATGGTAAAATCTCAAATTTTATTAAAATAAAAAAAGACATAGCTTTACTGATTCATTACTACTAACTAAATATAATAAATATATATAAGTATGTTAAGTTCTTTGCCTAAGTAAAAATAACATAACTAAGTGATAATAGTGGTAGTTTGCTATTGCTTGCCTCTGACTTAATTTATTTTAGCATCTCAATTTTACAATTATATCATAAATTTTAATGAACCTTTGCATCATTAAGATGCAGTCTTATATAGATATAAATATTCAAAAAGAGTGGCAAATTAACAAAATCTTAAATGCAGCATTTGTAATAGAAACTATTTTCAAAAAATCTGTTTATGTTCATATTAACAAAGAAAAAAAAAACCTATTTTTAAAAAATATACACATTAATATCAAATTCTATATTTGAATGTATATTTGTAATGTAGACTTTTGTCAATCAAAATTTTGGTTCATTTTTATTCTCATAAAAATATACAATTATATTGCTGACATAATGCCATCCCAAATAAAGGATAATCGCACATTCAATGTGTACCTGATTATAATCATTTTTTTTACAATTACTATTTTGAAAGTGAATTCTTTGTGAATATTTCAAATTATATTGCTGTTTCAAACATTTGTTTAAATATATGTGTATATAAAGAACATTATGTTTAGTTACGGCTGCAGAAAGGAGTTTGCTATTAACTGAAAGGAGACCCTTTGATTCCTCTTGGAGGCTTTAAAGGAACCGAGCAGGGCAAATTCCTAATGTCCACTCCATACGTTCTTGTCGTTGCAGCTGTTATTACTATGTGATTATTCATATAGTATACGAACATGGATGGGCTGCTCACCAACACGCATTAGCCAGCATGGTGAGTTTATTGGCTTTTTACCTCTGAGTTTAAGATCAAGAAACACCATGGTCTTTCTTCTCAGTACCTGATAAGGCAGAATGAATGTTTGTGTAAATGATAAATATTTTTCCAATACATATATACAATTATGACAGACAAAAATAAAGCATGGCCCTTATTCCCAGGAGGCTGTAAAGTCACCAACCAAGGCAGCGGTTGGTGGCCGAAGGCGGAGGGTGCTAAGAATCCCCTGATTGCGGACTCAGGCTGCCATTTGATGACGACTTTTTATTTAGGTACTTACAACTGCAGATCACTTTCAAGTGAAGGAAGATTGCAAGAATTAAAAGAACTGTCTTATATTAAATGGGACATTATTGGACTTTGTGAAGTTAGAAGAAAAGGAGAAGAAACAATTGATTTAAAAAGTGGACATATACTCTATTATAAAGGCACACATATTGGAAATACAAGTGGAGTAGGATTCATTATAAATAAAAAGTGGAAGAACAATATTGTGGAGATTGATGGTGTATCGGACAGAGTGGCAAGATTAGTTATACAACTTAATAGCAGATACCAAATGCAGATAATTCAGGTTTATGCCCCAACAAGTTCTCATAGTGATGAAGTAGTAGAAGATTTTTATATGGATGTACAAAAGGCTTTTGATCAGAGTAAACAACATTTTAAAATTGTTATGGGAGACTTTAATGCTAGAATTGGTAGACAAATGAAAGATGAAATTGCTATAGGTAATTTTGGTTATGGTAATAGAAATGAGAGAGGACATAGACTTGTGGAGTTTGCAGAAAAAGAAAAACTTTATATTATGAATTCATTTTTTGAGAAAAATGTTAAAAGGAAATGGACATGGAAGCATCCAAATGAAGGTACAGCAGAATTGGATTATATTTTGACTAACAGAAAATACATTTCAAGATTGTAATGTTCTTAATAAATTTAACACAGGAAGTGATCATCGATTAGTAAGGTGTAAGTTGTGTGTTAATGTAAAACTAGAGAGACAAAAATTATTAAGAAAAACAATATTTACAGTTGATATTCCTAATCTTCAGAAACATTCTAATGAATTTAAATTAGAACTTACAAATATGTTTCAAGTGTTAGAAGATTTTGAACATGATTCAGATTTGAATGAAATTAATATGAAAATAACTGATACACTTTTAAAAACTGGAACAAACATAGCTGGTAGAAAAAAGCAGCAATTGACTAATAAAATTTCTACTGAGACTAGAGAATTTATGAAGAAAAGAAGGAATATGAAGATATACAAAAATGATGTATTAAAAAGAACTGAATATCTCGAATTTTGTAAAATGGTACGAAAAAGAGTTGAAAATGATATAAGAAAGTATAACTGTGAAATAGCAAGGAAAGCTGTAGAAGAAAATAAAAGTCTCAAAAATGTTAAACAACATTTTGGTATTGGTAGGAAATTTATATCTGCAATAAGAAAAAAAGATGGAATTATTACTAAAAAGAGAGATGACATCATGAAATTGGTAGAAGATTTTTATCAAGAATTATATAGTAATAAAGAACAAGTACCTCCTATATCTATTACATCTTCCGAATTGCCCAGAATTTTAAATGAAAAAGTGAGATATGCAATTAAGTGTATAAAGAAAGGAAAGGCT
Organism: Epiperipatus broadwayi; assembly: GCA_028023455.1. Classification (NCBI taxonomy): domain Eukaryota; kingdom Metazoa; phylum Onychophora; class Udeonychophora; order Euonychophora; family Peripatidae; genus Epiperipatus; species Epiperipatus broadwayi. Next base: position 3,273,414 of record JAQFVV010000108.1, read on the forward strand.
CCAGGAAATGATGGAATTATAATTGATATATTAAAAGAAGCAGGTGAAGAAATAGAAACAATTTTAGCAAAGTTATATACCAAATGTCTAAATGATAAAGATGTACCGGAAGATTGGAAGAATGCAGTAATAATATTAATATTTTAAAAAGGTGATAAAGAAGATATTAAAAATTACAGACCTATCAGCCTTTTATCAGTTTTATATAAAATTTTTACCAAGATAATTACAACTCGTCTACAGAAAACTTTGGATTTCCACCAACCAAGAGAACAAGCTGGATTTAAAAGTGGTTTTAGTACAATAGATCATATCCAGGTATTGAGAGAAGTCATAGAAAGGACAAACGAATATGAATTGTCATTATGTTTTGGATTTGTAGATTTTGAAAAGGCATTAGATTCTATACACATTTCTTCAGTGATTAAAGCATTGGATCATCAAGGTATAGATCCAGGATATTGTCATATTTTAAAGAATATTTATAAAAATGCAACAGCAACAATTAGATTACATAATGATACTGGAAAAATCAACATTGAGAAAGGTGTAAGACAAGGTGACTCCATATCTCCAAAACTCTTTACAGCAGTGCTGCAAGAAGTATTTTGTGGATTAAAATGGGAAACTAAAGGAGTGAAAGTAAATGGAGAGTATTTAAGTCATTTACATTTCGCAGATGATGTAATTGTTTTTGCAAATAATGCTTCAGAGCTGCAGGAAATGTTGCAGGAGTTATCAGATGAAAGTAGAAAAGTAGGACTAAAGATAAATGTTAAAAAGACTAAAGTAATGTTTAATCGATTTGCTCAAAATATGAAAATAAAGATTGATTATGAAGAATTAGAAGAAGTTAACAGTTACAAATACCTTGGTCAGATTATTAATACAGATGGAAACATAATGGAGGAAATTAATCATAGAATTAAACTTGGTTTGAGTGCTTTTGGTAGAAATAACTTGATACTAAAAAGAAATATGCCTATGTGTTTGAAAAGGATGGTTTTTAACAAATGTGTTTTACCAGTTCTTACTTATGGATCTGAGACTTGGACACTTAATAGAAGAGCAATACAGAGACTTCAGACCACTCAAAGGAGTATGGAAAGATGTATGTTGGGAGTAACAAGAAAAGATCGAAAACGCAATGTATGGGTAAGACAACAAACAGGTGTTACTGGCCTTATTGAAAAAATTAAAAGATTGAAATGGAGTTGGGCTGGACATATTGCTAGAAGAGATGATAATAGATGGACAATTGAAATTTTAAACTGGATTCCAAGAGATTGTAAAAGACCCAGAAAAAGACCATATGTGAGATGGATGGATGAAATAAGAAAATGTGCAGGGGTGTTGTGGAGAAGAGAAACTAAAGATCGGAGAAGATGGATTAAACTTGGAGAGACCTTCATCCTGCAGTGGATTGATAATGGTTGATGATGATGATGATGATGATGATGTTTAGTTACAAGCTAGAATAAAAGTGAATTCTCTGTAGATTTAGATATATATGTATATAAAGAACATTATGTTTAGTCACAAACTAGAATAAAAGTGATTGTTGTTTTAAACAATTATTTAAATTAATCTGTAAATAATGACAACATTAAGTTTAGTTGCAGAAACTAGAAATAATAAAGAAAATATAATAAGATTCAAATAGAATTTTATTAATGATTAACTAGAAGTAAACTAGCATTAATCTGAGAATGGATAATACATAACCTTCTACAATCCATATGAAATTAAAAAGTCATCATTACATGCAAAAAATTTATATAGTGCATGTATGATAGTAAAACTTTTCTGTTTGCATTTTCATACTTACATTGTGCTTATTAGAAGTGTAAAGATTTTGTAAATTGTTACACATTTAATCCTACCTACAAAATTGTAATAGAAATAGGTACAACTATTATAGTTGTATCAAAAGTAAACATCAAAAAATACTCTTTTGAAATACACAAAAGTTAACAAATTTAAGTTATAATTATTACAATAGTTCAGTTTATATAAAGCAAAGATAAAATACCAAGTGTAGTAAAAAAAAATGTAAATATATGATAACTATCCTTAAAAAAGGCAAAGAATTTAAATATTTTACACTAATTCATAAAATAAATATAAATTAGATGTTACATTTATAAACAATTAATATATTTTATTAATATATTAATTTCAAAATTGGATAGGAGAGGGGGTCACCTTTAAAAAAATAGTTTAATTATCAAAATGCACTATTTCTGCACTAATTTAAACAAAAGATAAATAAACAAAGAACTAGACAGTTGTTAACAATAAGCAGTTTGTTTGATGATTTGATTGATCACAACATTGGAGAAAAGTTTATTCGTGAACATACAAGAATTAATAACTTTTACTTGATGCAAGAAAAATTTTATCAGGAGAGATAAAAACATGAAAGAACTTCACCTCAATGAAATGTTTAAAAAGAGAAGAGAGAATTAACATATTTCCTAAGTTCAGTGAGCAAAAAAATTGCTTGTCTCTCTCTTAAATAATTTAATCAAGCAATTCAAATATTTAAAACTATATTATAAACTTTAATGAGTTCTTTATATAACTAAAATGAATAATAATAAAAAGAAATCATTGTAAATATGAGATATTTTAGCTAGATTAGTTGCTTTAAATATTAAATTTGCAAATAAATATTATCTTCAAATCATTTCCATTTTGTGTTATAATTCCAATCATTCAGATGAAAAGATAACAGAGCTTCTATATGTTAACTTGTTCTTTTTTTAAAAAAAAAATGCATTATTAAAAACAGAATAGAGAAAACCTAGTTGAACTTAAAAAAAATAAAATCTTTAAAAAATAAGCAGAATTCTGTTCAGTAAATAGACATTTTCAATCATTTTAATACTACTAGTATATTGATAATTTTTTAAAATGAACACACATACATTAACTTATACTATTGCACTTGGAACTCTTTGTGAAACAGAAGTGAAGCCAGCATTTCAACTGGAATCCAAAACTAAATTAGTAGTTTTTCAAAATACAGAGAATTAAAAAATAAGTTAAGTTTGTCAAATGAAAGTGACAAATTTAATTATTAGTAGAAAATAAGTTAAGTCTAAAATTTCAAAGAAGTTATAATAAAAAGACAAAATGTTGAAAGGAAAATATATTTTATATCCTAAAGTAAATAAAACTATTTATAAAGACGCTAAATGTGGCAAAGTCTTTTAACTCACTTATGATTTCAACATTTTAATTATCTTTAAAAAAACTAAAAACAGAAAAATATATTTTCATTAGGAAAAAAATAACTGACATCAAATTCATCAGATAAATCATTACTATCAATGATCAAGTGGTATCACGTAGTTCCTCCATTTTCTTCAAGTAAAAAATTTAAAATACTTAATTTGTGCTTCTTTTTTTTTTTCCTATGTCAAATGCATTGACGGGGAAGCGAACCCAGGCCAGCTGCTTGGAAGGCAGCTATGCTAACCACTAAGCCACCAGCATTTGACATGTGCTTATTTTTATAAGTTGACATGTGCTTGTTTTTATAAGTGAAATCAAAAATTATTTATTCAGCTATAGATATAATTCCAGATGCATATTTTTTTTTTAAAAAAAATGCAATTTTAAATATAAAAATTGAAAAACTACTTTGTAAAAATTTTATAAAGTCAAATACTTAAATCAAAGGCAAAAAGTAAACATAGTATAATTAGATATTACTTTTAAAAAAACAAAAACATACAAAACAATTTAATAAATGTAAATATATTAAATTTAAGTGTAAACAGATAATATAATAACGTGAAAGTTAAACACCTTCAAACAGATACGCTTTAAAAATGCTTAAGTGACAGCCAATCAGATGGAATAATGGCAATCACATGGGACTCTAAATTCTAAAACACAATAGTTCTGGCTTGTGTTTTAGAATTTAGAGTCCCATGCGATTGCCATTATTCCATCTGATTGGCTGTCACTTAAGCATTTTTAAAGCGTATCTGTTTGAAGGTGTTTAACTTTCATGTTATTAAAACAATTTAATGAAAAAGGTGATAGAGGATTTTCAAAAATTATATTTTACTAGATTATATTGAATCAAAAAAAAAGCAAGCAGATTTACAAAACTATTTTTGTACAAAGGATCATATATATATTCAAAAATAAATATGAATTTTCAGAGAAGTAAGTTTTTAAAGATAATGAAAAAGCTTTTTATTCTATCTATATGTCAGTATAATTTGTTTTTAAAATCTAAATAATTGAAAAAAACCTTTAATACCATATTATTATACAATTTATAAAGATGTTGGGCTATCCACGAAGTGTTACATTAAATTACTGTTAAATTCAAATCTAGCAAGCAATGATTAATAGAATGATATAATTTCATCATATTATTTTTTGTTTCTTCAAAAAAATGTAAAGATCTAAAGTGAGAAACTTACTGATAATTTTATTTTTTGATAATAATTTATAATCGGAAAAAAAAACATGAATGTGTGTAATTACATCTGACAAATATTATGACAATAACTCTTACTTCACACCTTTTAAAAACTTGTTTTATTATTATGAATCATATAATCTTTTATAAAAAATTTCAGATCCTATATTTCAACTACATCTTATAGTCAAAGTTTAATAATATGTAATCCTTGATAAAGGTAATAAGACATGATTGAAATATAGGATTTTTTAATATAAAAACTTATAATTAATAATAATAATATAAACAAAATGTCAAAATAAAGAATGAAGAATTTTTGATATACTATTCAGTAATTGATCAATTATTTTGAGAAGAAAATCAATGAACAACTTACGTTTTTATAGAAATTATATAATGTTAAAAATAGATTTGACAATCAATATGCTAAAAAAGGAAAAAATAGCGCTAAAATGGAAAGAAAAAAAAATTGGAATATTGGTAGAAAATCTAACAATCATTTTTCAGTAATGCAGCAAATTAAAAAAACATAAATGTATCAAGTACACCTGGGTCTCGTTTTACGCGATAGATAGGTTCCTCAGAAAATATGCACAAACGAAATCGCGCAAAAATAGACATAACTTACATTAAAAAAGGGAAGATGCAGTCTGTGATTTTTCAAAATTCGCGTAAAAGCAAAGCACCAACGTAAAATTACTTTAAAATTCGCGCAAAAAAAAAAATAAGGAAATAAAATATGACTAATAAAAAATTTCAAATTTGAAAAAAATTGATACAAGACAAACTTTTTTTAACTATAATATTTAATTTTATTCAAAATAATATATTTTTATGCATAATTTACAGTATAGTAATTTACATTTTTTATACACGTTTTAATTATTATGATTTTCTGGTGACAACGTAATTAGTAATTAATCTTTGAGACGATGATTTTATTGTTTATAAAACTCGCGATATCCATACATATAACCATTTAGCTCTCATTGGAATTTAAGAGCACGTTAATGATTAGTGTCATTAATAAGAAAATAATAATTGATTATGTTCTTTTTTAAAAAGCAAAAACAGAATGTGATTTAAAATGCAAAATTAACACGCACAATGTTTGAACAAATTTACATTATAATCTTGTAAAATTTAATATGTGTATACATAAAATGTGGAAATCATGATTTTAATTTCATTATTGCATAAAATCTTACTATTATAAAGCACTGAAAATATTGAAATTACTAAGATGAAAGTCGAATTCCAATAATGTGCTATTACTTTCAATATAACGTAAGTGCGCGAAATTTATTATTTAAAGTAATAGCGCATTATCGGAAATCAACTTCCGGTGAAATACGAATCGCGTAACTTCAAAATTGTGTTAAATAAGTCCGTGTAAAAAGAGACCCAGGTGTACAGAATATGAGATTGGGGGTGGAGGCTAACAAACGGTAAGTTAATTTTTAATATAATATTCTCTTCATATTAATCTAATAAAATATATTCTCCTTTTTCTTTTAAAAAACTTTGTTTCTCATTAAATCATTAATACATCTTTAGTACACTCATATTTCCAACTTTTCGACCACTTTTTTCTGCAGTCATTCTCAAGCATTTTATTGGATTTATATGAAGAGAATATTATATTTTATAGAACATATATATTGTTAAAGAAAAAAATGAGGATTTATTGTTGTTATTAAAAAAAAATGAATAATGATGATAATAATTTAAATATATGTTTTTAATGATTATTCTACTATGATGCTAAAAGCTGCTATCTGTGCATAATAGAGTAACATCTATACAAAACTTGATTCTGGCAACGGATTCCAATTTAATAGTATATAACAGAAATGGTGTTTGCATAATATTATTTTAAGATAACAAAGTTTTTAATGATTACATATTGTTTTATCTGAGTTGCTTGTTACTTGAATGGAATTATAGTTCAATATAATTTAGTAAAGTCATAAAGTTGCATATATCAAAAACAAACATACTTGAATAAGTTTTCAGCTGAGGAAAGTATTAAAAAAAATCTCAGAATGATAAATTGAAAAGAATTATCATGTTCTATGTGCTCTTCAGTGTTTAAAAGTATATGAATCAACTGACTGTAAGATTATTTATTTAATGAAACTTTTTTTTGTAGAAAAATTGCAAGTAAGGATGTAATGTTATTGGATATAAATCTGCTTGCAACTGTATTATTGAATACTGGTTTTCAGTTCCATTATTTTTGAAATATAAATTTGATTGCTGAGGAAGTAGAATATATGCATCTTTATTTTTACTAATCAACTTTTATCATTCCTTTTCATAATATTAGCTGTCATTTTGATGTTTTTAAAGATAGTTATGGGTTGTTGTTTTTTCTAAAAAAAAAGAGATAGAAATAACTGATTGCATTATATTCAAATCTTAAAATTCTCAGAATTAGCTTAGATAATTTTTTATATAAAAATGATACAGTAACAGCCACTTTCAATTTAATTGTTTTTTTTCTTCAAAAAATAACTTCTTTTTTTTTAAAATATAGATATACTTAAAACAATTTAATTCTGAATCGACTTCTTTAAATGAATTAAAGTATAGAATTGAATTAAATTGTACCACTTTAATTATTTATTAAATGCAATCTACCATTGAAAAAAACAATAAAAATATTAATATATAAATTTTATAAAAGTAAAAATGCTTAAATTCTGGTTAGCCATTTATAAGAAAACCCAAAGCTACATGTAATAAAATTTTAAAGTATAATATTAAAACTTGTTAATTTATTAAAACAAATATTAAATTATTACATTTAAAGTTTTACTTTTACAATCTAATTTTATGATCAAATTCATGAAAGAAAAAATATGCAATTGTCAAATGCAAATATTAATTCAAAATATTTTCTTTACTGCATATACATAAGTTATATATGAAAATATTAAATCGCCCCACATAATTAAAAAATCCAGCACCAGCCCACTTGTAACATAAATATATTAGAGTCCATATTTCAAAATAGCCAGCCTCAAAAGTTAGCACTGCGATTATTTTCATATAAATCATATATATATATATAAACATCACAAACTATGACTTCACTTTTACATATTAGTTTGAACCCAGATTTCCAAGTTTCCTTTAGTCATTCAGTTTATCTTATACAACCGATACACATGACCACATACATGTAAGAAAGATAAATGATCTCCAATATACATATTTTGTGCTGAACCAGCACTCATCAGTTGGTCTGGAGCATCATCTCTCACACATATATACAATCAGTATTCCATGTTAAGATAGCAAATCTTCAAACTTTAATAGACAGGATTCATTGAAAATTTGATGATGGCATGTTCAAAGACCTTGTTTTGCCAATTTTTCTGTGTCATACCCATGTTGACCATAAGTCATTATGACCCTTCATATGTATAAGACCTTAAGATCATTTAAATACACAGAAGAGGAATGGGGTACATTAGTTTAATATATTTTCCAGCATTACAAATGTATGTTATATCTTTGTAGTGAAATTTTCAATTTCTATATCAATTGAAAGTATCTCTAAATTTTTACAAAGAGTTTTTATTACTCTGAACAGTTTTCCTAATGATGAGATGACCACTTGAGAGCTAAACCTTCCAGACTTAATTCTCAGTTAAATAAAAAACAAAATCAAGCTCAATTTAGATAATTATTAATGGAATCTATTTTACTTGAAATGTCAGAAATTTGTTATGTTCAGCTTGTCACTTTGATGGTCAAATGCCCCTTGTCATCTCAAGCAACTGACTTTATGACAAATAAATAACACCCCAAAGAATTGTTATGTTTTAAAATTAAAAAGATTTCTCATCAGATATTTTACAAGTTTACAAAATATTTAGTGAGACCATTGCCTTTCCTTAAGTAAAATGCTCCAGATGCTTGCCTTAAATAGCACTTAACTTTCTTTCCCCGCCCTGCCACCTTTCACTCTCTGCTTTCATGTATTTATATATGCACACACACTTCTTTATAAGAATACAGTATAATCACTATTAATTAATTAAAATATTACACAATATTAATAACAGAGAAATACTACACAATATTAATAAAAGAGAAATGATTTACTGTACGATATTTTTAAAAAAATTATAGCTTCATGCGTTGAAAAATGTATTCATTATTAAATAATATATTTGTGGTCAACCAATGAATTAAATTACTAATGCAGAGTAAATATTTGGAATTTTATTTGTGGTTAAGAAGTTTTCATTTCCAACTGTTAAACATCCTCCCCCCCCTCCGCCGCATGAGATACTCAATTTTCTTTACAATTCTTCAAGCTTTATATATATATATATTTATTAATATGCAAAAAAAAAAAAAAATTAAGAAAAAGAAATAGAATACAAGCCTATAGGCTTTGAATCTACAAAATCCCTTTTCTGGTATTCTTTCGTTACTATGTACTTCTTTAACCCCCTCCCCCCTACTATAATCTTAAAGTTGAAATTTTCTTTGTTCTGTTTTCCAGCTTTAATTCTTATTTTAATTAGAATATAACAGAACTTGGATTTGAAAATACAATTTTTTTTTTCCTTATTAAATAAAAAATGAGAAGACTTTTTTTAAAATTTGAAATCAATACAGCTAGAAAAATATTGATTTTAAAAAATAAAAAAAACTCTGCAAGAGCATGTCTATAAATCATACAGAATAAGTATATTTTCTCACACAGTAGATCAATAATACAAACACACAAAACAATGTAAATATATATCAATAAAGGTCTACTACTATATGAAAGTCTCCCATTAAAAATATAAATCAATATATTTATACACTGATGTCAAAAGGGTTTTATAGATGGAAAATGTCAAGCCCTTCATATAATTTTAATAAGACCCAATTTTTTTATACAGCTATTTAAACTTAACCACGAACTTGAATAAAACCCTGACTACTAAGCCATTATAAATGAAAAATCATTTTCTTTAAGAGTGACAACTAGGCAAAGGTGTTAAAATCAAACATAATGCAATTTAGTTTTTGGTATGTTAAATACCCTGCATAAGTAAAAGAATATTACAATCAGGCAATAATACTTGATCATCATCAGTGGTAGATTACCATTGTTTCTTAATACAATCTATTCTAGCATCTTAATTTTAGAATATAATAAACACCTCTATCCTCCCCCATTCTTTTTAAATTCACTTACATAAGAATATAATAAAAGACAAATAACACCTAAGATGCATTTCGTGCTGAACCAGCACTCATCAGTTGGCCCAGATCACTATCTCTCATACATATCTTCTATTATATAAAAAGTATTTATCTAGAGTAAATTATATTTTCATTTACCATTGTCAAACTTCCTCCACTCACAACTTTGACGCTATCCATTTCAGATAAATGCAATAATGATTATAACTAATCAATATCGAAACTAGAGATTATCTCTAGCACAGATATAAACTTTAAACCTCAGTTAAAGATTAATATATCTGATTTTTTATTTATTTTACACACACAGAGTTATTAACCTTTCTCTCTCCCCGTGTGTAATATCTTATAGATATAATAAACACCTCCATCCTCCCCCATTTTTTTTAAATTCACTTACATAAAGATATAATAAAAGACAAATGACTCACTATCTCTCATATATATCTTTATTATATGAAAAGTATTTATCTAGAGTAAATTGTTATATTTTCATTTACCATTGTCAAACTTCCTACACTCACAACTTTGACGCCATCCATTTCAGCTAAATACAATAATGATTATTACTAATCATTATCGAAACTAGAGATTATCTCTAGCACAGATATAAACTTTAAACCTCAATTAAAGATTAATATATCTGATTTTTTTTTTATTTTACACACATTACTCTAGATAAATTCTTTTCATATAATAAAGATATATATAAGAGATAGTGACCTGGGCCAACTGATGAGTGCTGGTTCTGCACGAAATGCATCTTGAGGAGGATGGAGGTGTTTATTATATCTATAAGATATTACACACGGGGAAAGAGAAAGGCTAATAACTCCTGTGTGTAAAATAAATAAAAAATCAGATATACAGTATTAATCTTTAACTGAAGTTTAAAGTTTATATCTGTGCTAGAGTTAATCTCTAGTTTCGATAATGATTAATAATAATCATTATTTATTTATCTGAAATGGATGGCGTCAAAGTTGTGAGTGGAGGAAGTTTGACAATGGTAAATAAAAATATAACAATTAATTTTAGAACTTCAACATAAATTTTAACAAACTGTTTATTATTGATATTCTAACCACTCAATATTTAGATCTGCATTATAAGCTTTAACTTTAGAAAAAGTTAACAAAAAAATAAATTAATATAAACATAAATATTTAAATTCATAGTATTATTTCCCAGGAACTTCCATGTAATAAAAATGTAATAGGTAAATAGCTGATATTTCAGTACAATAACAAGTACTTTCCTCAGAGCTTCTTTCTCAAATCATAAGAATGTGTGTGATGAGATTTAAAGTCATTTTTCTCTTTTGTTATTTTCTCCTCATTCTCAAATTTCTATTGGTTGAGAAGTTTTAAAAAATATTTTATTCTCCAATAGCCTTTTCCAAATATTGTTAATTTTCTTTAATTCACACTTTTCATTTATGCTCTTAGATCTTTTAAAAATCTCTATAGCTTCCCTTAGTAGTCTCTGATCATATTGTCCAAATTTTTGCCAGAATGTGTTTTATTAAAATTGATGTTATGGATAGCTAATCTAATGTGTGAATAAATGTCTCCATTCATTAGATTTTTCTCTAACTGTTAAAATGTGTTCTTCCTTTCTTATGTTTATTCTATGAATTCATCAGCCAATTATTCACATATTAAATTAATTAACCATGACATCAATTTTAATAAAACATATATTCTGGCAAAAAAAATGAACAATATGACTAGAGACTGCTAAGGGAAGCTAGCTATAGAGATTTTTAAAAGGCCTAAGGACATAAATGAAAAGTGTGAATTAAAGAAAATTAACAATATTTGGAAAAACCTATTGGAGAATAAAATATTTTTTAGAACTTATCAACCAATAGAATTTGAGAATGGGAAGAAAGTAACAAAAAAAAAATAACTATTTTAAATCTCACCACACATTCTTATGATTTGAGAAAGAGGTTCTGGGAAAGTACTTGTTTTGTACTGAAACATCAGCTACTTAGCTATTACATTTTTATTACATGGAAGCTCCTGGAAATAATCGTATAAATTCATCAGAGAATATTAGAATTAAAATACTTAAATATAAGGAAAAAATATTAATGATACTTTCTTGTTTTTAAACAAAAGGTAATCAACACTTTGCACATGCACTGTACTTTTATATTCAATCAACATTGTTTTAGTTAATGTTAAGAAACTTTTGATCCAACATACAAGATATTCTTCTTTTCAAAATCTTGTGCCTTGGATCATTTCGAAGAATCTATCTTGTGCCTTGGATCGAGTTTCCTAACATGTAACAAAAACAACATTGATTGAATATAACAGTACAGAGCATGTGTAAAGAGTTGATTACCTTCTGCTTAAAATTACAGTTTGAAACTGCACTTGTAAATCTCTTAGTTTATTGTAATAATGTTATTTTTAAAAAATTAAATAGTATATGAAGAAAAAATAAATAGATAAATGAATAGTTAAAAAATGTAAAATTATGCAATGAGATATATGGTGAGCAAACAGCACACAAGATATTGAGGAAAAATGAATTAAGTATATGGATGACTATTAGAAATAAAGGAATCAGTAAGCAAGTTCAAAAGAATAATGACGAAAATATTATCTAGAGAAAAGGCAGAGATCAGCAACAGAATGAAATATGAGTTAAAATTATGCATTTCAATAGCTTATAAATCAATGAAATGCTTTTTAGATAACATCTAGCAGTAAATTGAGATTATCATTCCAGATATAAGACTAGTATATTCAATTGGAAGAATATGGGTTTTGTACAAGTTAAGAAGTTGTGATTGAAAAAAGGAATAATTACTAGTCAAAAAAAAATTGAAAAACTGTTTAGCAATAGAAGAAATTTCATACTGCAAGGACTTCTGAGTGGGGGGGGGGGGGACGAACCAGTTTTTAAAAATTGGATTTTTGTGGAATTACTGAGTTATAAATTAAATTTGAATTAAAGGAGCTATATTTTTAGTGAAAGTGGGTTTAGAAAAAAGTAAGTGTAATTAAATTTACAAGATTCAGTTCATCATCATCATCAACCATTATCAATCCACTGCAGGATGAAGGTCTCTCCAATCGTCTCAGATCTTTAGCTTCTCTTCTCCACATCACCCCTGCACACTTTCTTATTTCATTCATCCATCTCACATGTGGTCTCTTTCTTAGTCGTTTACACCCATCCATCTCACATGTGGTCTCTTTCTTAGTCGTTTACAATCTCTTGGAATCCAGCTTAAGATTTCAATTGTCCATCTATTATCATCTCTTCCAGCAATATGTCCAGCACAACTCCACTTCAATCTTTTAATTTTTTCAATGAGGTCAGTAACATCCGTTTGTTCTCTTACCCATATACAGCATTTTCTATCTCTTCTTGTTATTCCCAACATGCATCTCTCCATACTTCTTTGAGTGGTCTGAAGTCTCTGTATTGCAGTCCCAGATCCATAAGTAAGAACTGGTAAAAAACATTTATTAAAAACCTTTCTTTTCAAACACATAGGCATATTTCCTTTTAGTATCAAGTTATTTCTACCAAAAGCATTCCAACCAAGTTTAATTCTATGGTTAATTTCATCCATTATGTTTCCATCTGTATTAATAATCTGACCAAAGTATTTGAACTGTTAACTTCTTCTAACTCATCATAATCAATCTTTATTTTCATATTTTGAAAAAATCCATTAAACATTACTTTAGACTTTTAACCTTTCATCTGATAACTCCTGTAACATTTCCCACAGCTCTAAAGCATTATTTGCAAAAACAACATCATCATCTGCAAAATCTAAATGACTTAAATAATCTCCATTTACTTTCACTCCTTTAGCTTCCCATTTTAATCCACAAAATACTTCTTGCAGCACTGCTATAAAAAGTTTTGGAGATATGAAGTCACCCTGTCTTATACCCTTCTCAATGTTGACTTTCCCAGTATCATTATGTAATCTAATTGTTGCTGTTGCATTTTTATAAATATTCTTTAAAATATGACAATATCCTGGATCTATACCTTGATGATCCAATGCTTTAATCATTGAAGAAATGTTTATAGAATCAAATGCCTTTTCATAATCTACAAATCCAAAGCATAACAGCAACTCATATTCATTTGTTCTTTCTATAACTTCTCTCAATACCTGGATATGATCTACTGTACTAAAACCACTTTTAAATCCAGCTTGTTCTCTTGGTTGGTGGAAATCCAATGTTCTCTGTAGACAAGTTGTAATTATCTTGGTAAAATTTTTGTATAAAACTGATAAAAGGCTGATAGGTCTGTAATTTCTAATATCTTCTTTATCACCTTTTTTAAATATTAATATTAATACTGCATTCTTCTAATCATCTGGTACAACTTTATCATTTAGACATTTGGTATATAACTTTGCTAGAAAAATTTATACTTCACTTCTTTTAATATATCAATTATAATTCCATCATTACATGGAGCCTTTCCTTTCTTCATACATTTAATTGAATGTCTCACTTCATTTAAAATTCTGGGCAATTCGGACGATGTAATAGATATAGGAGGTACTTGTGCTTTATTACTATATAATTCTTGATAAAAGTCTTCTATCCATTTCATGATGTCATCTCTCTTTTTAGTAATAATTCCATCTTTTTTTCTTATTGCAGATGTAGATTTCCTACCAATACCAAAATGTTGTTTTATACTCTTGAGACTTTTATTCTCTTCTACACCTTTCCTTGCTAGTTCACAGTTATACTTTTTTATATCACTTTCAACTCTTTTCCACACCGTTTTACAAAATTTGAGATATTCAATCCTTTTTAATGCATCATTTTTGTATATCTTCATATTCCTTCTTTTCTTCATAAATTCTCTAGTCTCAGTAGAAATTTTTTTGGTCAATTGCTGCTTTTTTCTACCGGCTATTTTTTATTGCAGTTTTTAAAAGTGTATCAATTATTTTCATATTAATTTCATTCATATCTGAATCATATTTAAAATCTACTAATACTTCAAACCGATTTGTAAATTCTAATTTAAATTCATTAGAATGTTTCTGAAGATTAGGAATATCAACTGTAAATATTGTTTTTCTTAATAATTTTTGTCTATCTAGTTTTGCAATAACACGTATCTTACATCTGACCAATCGATGATCACTTCCTGTGTTAAATTTATTAAGAACATTACAATCTTGAAATATGTATTTTCTGTTAGTCAAAATATAATCCAATTCTGCTGTACCTTCATTTGGATGCTTCCATGTCCATTCCCTTTTAACATTTTTCTCAAAAAAAGAATTCATAATATAAAGTTTTTCTTTTTCTGCAAACTCCATAAGTCTATGTCCTCTCTCATTTCTATTACTATAACCAAAATTACCTACAGCACTTTCATCTTTCATTTGTTTACCAATTCTAGCAATAGTCTCCTATAATAATTTTAAAATGCTGTTTACTCTGATCAAAAGCCTTTTGTATATCCATATAAAAATCTTCTACTACTTCATCACTATGAGAACTTGGGGCATAAATCTGAATTATTCAGTTACATAGCATTTAATAAAATAAAAAAAGTT
The DNA here is from genome assembly GCA_028023455.1 of Epiperipatus broadwayi. Lineage (NCBI taxonomy): Eukaryota > Metazoa > Onychophora > Udeonychophora > Euonychophora > Peripatidae > Epiperipatus > Epiperipatus broadwayi. The sequence continues at coordinate 3,288,650 of JAQFVV010000108.1, forward strand.
AAATTAATAGAATTCTTTGACTTTAATGATGTTTAAAATAAAAGTGTATATATATAAATTGCTACTTTCAGTAAACCATAAATAGAAGATATTATAGAATAATTTATGTAAAGAAAAAGAAAAATTGGAGAAAAAGTAAAAACTTTGAATTTTTTTTTTTTCTCATGTGTCATAGCATCGGCCGGGAAGCGAACCCGCTAACCCAGGACAAATGCTTGTAAAGCAGCTGTCGCTGACCTCTCGAACAGCATTTTTATAATTAGTACTAAATAAAATTCCCTCCAATCTAAATTGAATCAAATGATTATGAAAAGAAAGTAGGTATACATTCTGTAAACTCAAATAGTAAGCTTTAAGAATGGAGCTAATTAAAAAGTGATATGGTGGACTTAATTAAAAGACTTGGAGATATCCAAAACAACTATTTGTATTTCTCCAAACTTCTCAATTAATGAGTTCTATCGGTGAAATATATAGACTGAAAGATCACTGGTTAATAACTATTTCAATAGCCTTATGGCCTTTCATTTCAAAGCCTGATTTTTAAATATGTATATATGTAAAAATTAAAAAATGATTATTTCTTCCACAACTTTGGATAGATGAGTGTAGATTTAATTTTAAATATTAAGCATTTATCTGGTTCACAAAAGCTTTTCTAACAAGAATGAGAAAAGAGGAGTTATGGAAGATTATTTATAGATTTAAAAAAAAATAAAGGAAAAAATGGAAATAATTAATACTATTTGAATCTATTATAGAATTTTTAAAAAAAATGTTTAAAAAGATCATATTTTCTTAAAAAGTTGTTAAAGTACTATCATAATCTTTGGCTAGAAATGGAAACACATTGATCTGAAATTATAATTATTTTTTTTAGTAAAAAATTTAATCTAAAAAGAGAAAGTACCAGTGTGAATGAAAGACCAACTAATTTTGACAAAACATTGCTTGGTCTGATAGATAATAATTTACATTCACTATAACAATCAACATACTTATGTCAAATTAATACTTTTTTTTATTCCACTTAATAAAGATTGAATTCTTTAAGATTATGAATCAAACATTGTTTATTGAATCAAAGGATCTGAACAGAATAATCTGTGACTAATAAATATCAAAAATAACAAGTCAGTACATGAAAAAAACAATAAAATGCTAAAGATTGTCCCAATTTGAAGATCTAAAGTACCAAATGCTTAAAATTGGTCTTTCTAATAATTTGTAAGATAACAAAGAAATTAGATTTGATTAGATAATGATCAGAATGGCTAAAAGAAATGAATATTCAGGTTTGTTATATATAAAGAAAGAATGGAGAGCTGAGTGAATAGAAACACACTAAATCATAAAGTATAACAAAATCTTAAATCCATTTCCATGGAACATCGGTGTAGTTGGAATGACTAAGTCAATTGAAGCTATGAACAAAGATTACCAAAAAAAAAAGACTAATATTTTTTAGAAGAATGATTGGAATGAACAAAATCAAAATTGGGAAAAAAATAATTGAATTTCATAATTATTGGAAAAGCAGTAATGGCAAGAAGAGAGAGAGAGAGACTTGGGATATAAATCTTGTACTAACAGTAAATGATAAAAAGAGGACAGAGAAATCCTTTTCGAAACTATGAAAAAAAATTCACAAAATTCTTATGTAAATAAATAATGGCACTACTAGTTGCTTGAACGTATAAGATTCAATCATCAAAATGGCAGGGTAAACACACTAAGGCCATTCAATTCACCAAATTAAGGTTTGTTTTCTGTTTACTTTTATCGGTAGGGAATCAATCCACAGCTTTGCTTCTGGTCTGCCATTATAACACTAGACTAAATAGCATAGGATATGAATTTTATAATATTCAAATGTCTAGGTGAACAATATTGTCAATAGATATTAGAGATGTTTTACCACTACTTGCCAAAATCTTGACAATTACAAATGAAACTTATTCTACATCAGTTGAAGACTGCCAATACTATCAACATTCTGACATTATTTTAGAAACTCGCATTTAAAGTTGCATTGTAATGAGTTTACACTGCAACTTTTTTTTTTTACATGTCAAAGTATTGACTGGGAAGCGAACCCGAGTCAGCTGCTTAGAAGGCAGCTATGCTAACAGCTAGGCCATCAACGCTTGACTACACTGCAACTTTGAATAAGTTCTGATAATTAAAAATAAATTAATAAAAAAATCCTGCCCTGCGTAGTGTGGAACAACAGCATACAGACTGGAGTTTAATGTTCATGGATCACTTCCTACACTTAAACTTCCTTATGAATTCCTGAGCAATAAAGTTATTGTCTGTTAATTAAAAAACTATTGTAATAACAATATATATATATAAAAAATCCCCACATTCTTAAGTAAATATTTTGAGTTCTTTCCCTGATGACCTAATTCTTATGACTTTTTGTAATATAATTTATTCTAGCATGAAGTTTTAAAAAATTTTAATGCCTTATATACTTGCAAATAATTATATGCTTTGTTATATATACTCATACATCAAGTACTTAGTCACCTTAATCTGATTAGGAAGATAGTATAATTAATTATATTTGATCATCATTTACAATATTGTCTAATGTTTCTCTTTACTTTTAGCAAAATTTGTTCTAATATTTCCATATTTAGAGCTACATTATCCTTTTATATGTTTAATATGCATAGTTAATAAATATATGACTCCCAAACATTTGATTAAATAATACAAAATATTTATTGCTTGTACATTTGTAGCAGTTTGCCAATATTTGAATATCTAAAATATATACCATTATATGAAGTAGTTTTAAGCTGATGTATACAATAACATCTTAAAAACTTCACACTGCAACATGTAGGTATAATAAGTTATATGATCAGATGTGAAAATACTCAAGTGTCAGATTATGCATAATAACTCCATTCATTTGATCAAACTGCTTGTTTTTTTACTTTTTAAGTTGAAAGTCAATACAGAAACCCTTAATTCTTGAACTCACTATTCTATTTCTGTGCCACACTGCAGACTATAAGAGTATTTATATAATATATACTATATTTTTCAATTTCCATCATTGGAAATGCATTAACTATTATATCAATACACACATTACAAACCTATTATTAACACAATAATCAAATAAAAATTTAAGTTTATTTCATATCTAAAACACTGTTATAGGATTTAATTTTATCATTTTAAACTCTTCTTGAATGCATTTGGAATTAATATAGCCTTAAATAACAAATCACACAAAAATTTAATGTTTATTTTACCTCCAATAATACTTCATACATATTCATATAGCTTGGAAGCAATTAAAAATATAGCAGTATACTTTAAAATATAAAGTCTATATTATTAAAATGCTGCATGTAATAATAAATGTGATGGGATAATAAGATTTAAACTAATAACTTCTATAACTTAGTCTGTAAGTCAGTTCAAATAAACATGCATTAATATGTGATATATAAATATCACATATAATATTCATACATGAACAAATGGCATTAACAATTTGTAGATGTTTCAAGATTATCCATATTTCAATGAGCCAAAAAGTAAAATGAATTGCAAAATCAATTTCATATCTACAGCAAAACTAAACTACTAACAATTTGTTTAAATATTTGTTAAGAGGTCATTCAGTCATTGTTCACTCTATAAATCAAGATGAATATAAATTAACTGCTTGGATGTGATATGCATATGAAATAAAATGAAATATTTAAAGATGTAGATACACCTGAAATGATTTTTAAAAAAAAAAACAGAAATATATAATTGTGTATTTAAATTAGAGTTCTAAGTTTATTTTTTAATGGGGCTTTTTTTTTTAATTCATCAATTTTATTTCTTATTTATACTATTACCATATTTATAGTTTATGAATGAAATTTACATATCAATTACCATATTTGTGATAAATAATTTTTAAATAGCCCAATATAGAGTAATCATCTCTCCAAAAGCTCATTAATAAAAATGAGAGAATGCTTTTTTAACCAGGTATGCCAATTTCAGTTGATAAAAGTTGAATAGTATTTCAGCCTCTACCTAATTTATTACTGTAAAAGGTTTTTGACAATAAATCGACAGTTTTCAAATGAAGAGATAATCATTGAAATGTAGATTCACTTTTCATCTTTTGGAATTTTTAATCACTTTTAGAACTTTTTCTTACAAATGTCTTCAAATAATTTTGATATATAAACAATTTCCTCATAAACACTCATAAGTATCAAACTTAATTAACACAGAATAAAAACATTCTTTGTTAGTATTTCTTTCTAGTATGTAATAGATTGAATTCCAATAAAGTAGATAATTTGTCAGCTAATTTTCTATTTCCATCAAGTTATTAAAACATTTTTATTATATCTTCACTAGTTTAAAACATATTTATTTACATTCTGCTAGATATTATGATTTCATTTAATGATAAATGTAGATGCACAAAGAAATATAAATAACTACTGTTGCTAGATATATTTGTTCCCAAATCTCATAAATTTACTAAATTATTTTTAATTATGAACTGATAAATAAACATTGTTTAATTATTCAATGATCATTCACTTAAGTGAAAGCCATGAAAAAATATTAATTCTTAAAAAATTTCATTGTTCAATGTCATCTAAGTTATCTGGAATATTCAATAAGAAAATGATATGAAATAGCTTTACAAATGTTACCAATTCAAGAAGTTCACTTAAGTTTATTCAAGAGATGCTTGAATTTTTGTTTTCATGTTTTGACAATATATGAAGTATTTTCATTAAAGTATTTTCAGTTTTGAGAGATAATAATTGGGACAAAATTATATTATCTCTCTAATCATATATATCTTTGGCTCCATAATTATTAATCTCTCATAACTGCATTCAGCTTCTCTATTCAATTATATGTTTTTTTTTTTGTTTTTTTTTTTAAAAAAAAAATTTTATTAGCTAAAAAAAATACATGAATAAAAGTGTCTATATAAACTTGAGTTTTGACTTAAATACTGATGCTAGACATTATTATCTCTTTATACAGGTGAAGCTGAGGGGTATTTCATTTTCATAGGACAGGTTGATACCAGCCCAGGATTCAGTGTGTAATCTATTGGGTGCCAGAAGTCGATCTCTGTCACGAAAGTTTGTCAAAATTTTGATATAGGTGCCTTTAACATTATTGTCTGAGCACCGGAAGATGTGCTCACACCTGGTGAGCCAGAGCGCAAATGTAAGGAATATGGACGTTCTGATGGTGGAAAAAACTCCTGTCTTGATAGCATTTTCGATACAGAGGGAGTATCTGTGATCAAAGGACACTTGTTGGCATATGTAGGATCTAAGTGAGCTTAAATAAGGACAGAAATACAAAAGATGAGTGATAGTTTCGTCTGCAGTTGAGCACAGCTGACATAGCGTATTGAGCTTGGAGAATCCTCTTCTTGTGACCAAGAAGTGATTTGTAGGAAGGGAGTCTAGATTTAATTTTATCAGAAAATCTATGTATTTGGACTCGATGTACCAGTTCTTTGATTTACGTATCAGTGACTTGTTATTTAGCCCTAATGATTGTTGAGAGGCAGTGAGGTTTGGGTATCTTAATTTATACATCTGCCAATATGTTTTCTTTCCCTCTAAAATAGGTTTGGTTAATGTTATCATATTAGTGATGTGTTTCCATAGCTCTGTCAGCCACTTGCTACAAAATGGTGGTGGGGTATCCGTTGGATTTACTGGAATAAATGGTTCTTGTTCCAGATATCTGTGATATGTGGATCTTATCACGCACATCGCTTTCTGAAGGAAAAGCGTGGATACAGAATGGAGGCCTAACCCATTCATGTCCTTTGGCATATGCATTTTGAATATACTTATGGCAACTACTTTGCCTTTCCATAGAAGCCTGGAGCATAATGAGTTCATTGCAGTTTCAAACATCTTAGTAGGCCTAATTACTGGAAGAAAATAGTTTAACCTGGGAAAAATTAACATGTTCAATAGGGATGTTTTCCCAGGCAGTGATAAGGTGACTCTGGAGAGTGAAGTTACAATTTTGCGAGTTTTTTCTAGTATTGAGTTTGTTATTTCTTTAGTCATGGCTAACTTTGACTTTGATATGGGAAACCCCAGAAATTTTTGAGGTTGGGATGTGAAGATAGAAGGTATTACTGATCCTGTTGTGATCTTCCACATTGAGGATTTGTCATAGTTGATTTTCAGGTTTAATTTTTTGACGTGTTTGTTGATAATTTCCATGAGAGGTAGAAAAAACTTTTGTTCTGGCAGGAAGATCGATATATCATCAACATAGGAAATGTGATGTACCTGATGCTTTAATGCAGGGATGTATATGCCGGGCATGCTGCGTTCGATTTCTGTTAGGAGGGGGTTAATGTAGGAGATGAAACAGAGAGTGGCCAATGGTGATCCTTGTGGGATCGACAGATGAGGTCTGATGCCCTCAGATATTCGTCCATCTAGAGAGGTGAAACAGGAGCGGTTGAATAGAAGATTTCCTATGATATTTGTGAAAACCTCAGGCACTTGGTATTCTTTCAATGTTTGAATTAGTATTGATGGGACAACAGAGTCGAATGCAGATGCGAAGTCTAGTTGTATGACTAGTGGTTTTGTCTTTCTGCGTAACCTGACATGTTCTGTTATGAGCATGAATCACTGTACTGCATCTAATGTGGAGGCTCCTTTCCTCGCAAATTGGTATTTGGAGATGTGCAGGTAGAGTTGTTCTTGGATTCTGTCTTTCACTATTGATTCAATAATTTTTATAAGAAGTGGGATCATGGAAATGGGCCGAAGGTTTGATAAGCTGGAGGGATTTATTTGTTTTTTTAAAAATGGTACTAAGGCTACCGGGTAAATGTCTGGAATGTCCTGAAAGTCACCTGCCAGTATATCAATCGTCCTGCGCACGATGGGGCCGGTGAACTGACTCAAATGTAGAAGCACGAATCTAGGGATTCCGTGAAGTCCGGGGTGTGTACTTTCCGGATATGATTGAAGTTTTGAGATAATTTGTGACTCTGTGATGTTATGCTCAAGGTTGTTGCTTGAAGCTTTCCATGTTTTGCCGGTTGCGTGCTGTTTGCTCTGTAATTTGGTGGTAAAGTGATCGTGTATTTTCCCAAGCATTTCTGGACCGCAGTAAAGATTGTGATCAATTTCAATCATGGTGGGGGTGGGCCGCTTAGTGGAGCCTAAAGCCCACCTGATGTAGCTGCGTGTCCAGTTGTGCCGATTAGATAAGAAAATTCTAGACCTTTTGGTTGCGATGTAGTGCGCCAAAACCTTCTGTTTCTCATAGTATTGCACTTTTAGATCCATAATATCATGTGTGCTGACATCTGTATGTGGGAGTGTGCTGAGTCTGTTACTGATGGATTCCAGGTCTTTTAGTAATTGATTGGGACCTTTGGTTGTTCTGGTCTGGAAATCTATTAGTGAGCTCAAAATTCCAATGAGTGATGACCAAGCCTGAAGTGGAGGTAAGGTAAGCACATGTATTTTATTTAGTAGAATATAAGCTTCGGAAAAAAATCCACTCAGGAGTGTTAGATTTATTTAGAAGTCGGATTGTGCGCCTATAGTTTGAGTGATTTGTTATGGAAGGATCCAATTGAATTATATGTTATCTGTTGTTTTGCTATTTTTTTAAATTTTTCTTTCCTTAAATATAGTTGTGTCAATAAATTGCAGATATACAAGTTTACTTTATAGATTTAACTTAAAATATTTTCACACAATACTTACCACAAAAACTTGTTGTTAGTAGTTATTCATAAAAATAATTACAATTTTTTTAAAATAAAAAAACTACTGTGTGATCAAATTCTTACAAAATAATTCCTTACAGATAAGACATAAGAGTTATGTTTAAAAAAAAAAAAATCATATTAACTCTTCAATTCTTTAACAATCTAAATAATTGATGAAATTCTTCATAGAAAAAAAAAAAAAAAATACAATTTAAAATGTACAATTAAAAAAAAAAAACACTTTTTGTCTTAAGTAAATAAGAAAATTGCACTTTCTAAGGTGACAGTTCATAATATTAATTTTTCTACTAAATAGTAATGTCAAATTACAATGATATAACATGAACAGATCATTATTAGTTACTTAAATTTAAACTAATAATAAAATCGTTGCAGTTAATAATGATTATTTAATACTTTTTTAAAGTTATTAATCATACCAAATATAAATAATTTAAAAATAAACTGTTCCTCTAATCTTTACTAAATCATGAAATGATTATTTGATATCAATTAGAAACTGATAGTATAAAATTAATTTCCAACATAAATGATTAGTCCTCCCCCCCCCCTAACAAAAACAATTATTTCATGACTTTTCATTATGTGATCAAAGTATCATTAGTGCTTTACCTAATTTGCTTTTTAAAATGAATGCAATCAAGTAATTTCAACAATTCATATATTCCTGTTACCTAGAAATTAAATGAAATTTTTAATTTTTGTAAATATTCAATATATATAATTTGGTTTTATATAAATACATTCATAAATAATTAAAATATTATGAAAAAAGTAGATTATGTGTAAAGTTTATAGGTGTATATATATAAGTAAATATTTCAATATTATTGAGCTATAGTCCAAATTAAATCATATTAAGAGTATCATTTAAAAAATATGATTCCTTTGACATTCATTTTTTTCCAGTCCATTTAACAGTGAATAATGGAGACTATAATTCAAAATTAGATATCAGAAAATGGTTAATTGCATTTAGATTAAAAGTTCTGATATGAAAATTTCAATTCTGATTAATCAATATGCAGACTAGAAACCCCCTACACATACATTGATCTCATAAGTATAAGAACCATATGTAAAAGTTAATAATCATGTAAAAAAATCAATAATAATAAATAAATTCTTGCAGTCAACTGATAAAAAAAAAAAATGGTATTGGTCAGTTGTGTGATTGGTCAAACTCTTTGTAATGGACTTCAGATATAATAGATGGAAACATTTCAGGGTCAGCAAATGATTTCCATTACAAAATAAAACATAATGATACCAATTGATAGAGAGCAATAATTTACAAGTTATTAAGCCATAGCCATTTTACTTGAAACTAACAAATATTTTTTTTAAAAAAAATATTTATATTAAAAATACTTAGTAGTGTTGTAATTTTATAAAGTAATAATAATTTGAATTAACTATTTTTTTTACAAAACTTTTTTTTTTAATGTAACACATTATTTTCTTATATTATTAAAATAAAAATGACAACTCAAAATGCAAACAGAAATGCTAGTACTAGTTATTAATAACGTGAACAAAAGTTGTAATATATTACAAGTTGAAAGCATTTTAACATTATTGCATAGTGATAAAAAATATTCATTATTCCAGCAATATGTTTCAAGACCATCGAATATTATTTTATATATTTTTTTTCTTTTATTATTAAAATAAAAATACATTTATTGGATATGTTCTAATAGTGTATGCATTTATCTCCCCTTGATTATTATATACATTTTGCAATAATTGATAGCAGTAACTTATTAGATCATAAAAACATTCTTATATATATATAAACATACAGCAATGCATACGAACATGTTAAAACAGTTTCTCTAATATTTTTAAATAATTTAAAATATTTACATTGACTTAAAATACTTAATACAATATATCTTCCCAAAAATGTCAAGTGGCAAATATTAATTTAAATACAAAGCTCTAGGCTAACTAGAGACCAAAAAAAAACCATTTTCTAATTTGTTATGGCTCTTTGCAATTCAATTTAAATTATCACAATAAAAGTAATTTTAATGTTTGCATAATATCACACTTGTCTGAAAAATTAAAATGTTCTTTGATATACAAATAATAATAATAATTGTTTTTGAAGTGAACCATAAAGTTTGGTGACAAAATTATTTTCTATTAAAGCTAATATATGTTCAAACAATACTGAAATTAACACATACAATAGTGAAATATGCTCTATATATATATCAAGAAAAAGAAAAATCAACAGATTTATTTTAACAAGTAATTTTGTTAGGCTAAAAAGTGATGTATATGTGTGCAAGAATAATATGTATTAATCTGAATCAATAACAAAAAAAAGATGGAAATGGTGAAAGTAGGAAAACAGAAACATAAATTCAGAAGTTGGATAAAATAATAAAAAGACAATAACATTAACTCTTCTATTTTTGTTGGAGAGAAAGGAAAATACATACCAACAAAACATTTTTGGTGCTAGTTGCATATATATACTTCCTTATAATGATACCATTATTCACATACCAAAGGTAGACAAAAATAAGTTTCATTTTTTGAATTAAAAAAAAAAAAATCAAATACATTTCAAACAAGAAAATATGACAATTTATTTAGAAAGCAAATCTAAAATAATAAATTTAGCAGACAAGCAATGATTAAAAAAACAAATATTTTCACAAGTGTGATCAATATAAACATTCAATGAGAAATATTATTAGTTATAATGGCACATGGTTGTAATAAAAAAAAACATGAAAATAATATAATTTATTTAGAAAACAAATCTGCAAATAATATATTTAATAAACAAATAATTGAAAAACTAATATTTTCAATAAATGTTTTAAGTGCAAACATTATAGAAAAAATTACATTAACATTGGCCATCCTCACTAAAGTAATATCTTACATAATGTTTGCATTCATTATACTTATTGAAAGTATTTATTTTTCAATTGCTGTTTGATCAATATATATATTATTTTTGGGTTTGTTTTCTAAATAAATTATATTATTTTCGTCTTTTTAAGAATATATTAATTTGGTTGTTTCCTTTGTCTTTATTTAAACCCTTTACCATCAATGCTAATAAGATTTCTCATTGCACTGATCTTTGTTCATTCACTAAATGTTTGTCTTCACCACTAATTTAATTTCTTTCTGATTGCTAACAATATTTTCAGGCATGTTTTCAAACATAGACTCCACCTACAAATAGTACATATATGCAACTAACATCCCCCCCTTTTTTTTTTTCATTTATGAATAGAATCCTAAGGTAGTAAAAATTATCTGACAGGATGTTTAAATATGTTTTATAAGTCTGTGAAAAAAAAAAAATCAGATTTACATATAAGTTTATTAAAAGGCTCAAATTGTTGCTACTAGATTACACTAGAATGTTTAATGTTTCAATAGTGATAACAGATAAAATCAACTGAACAAACAGATATTACAAATAATTGTAATCAAAAAAATTACAATGAAGCAGATTTAATATGACAGTAAACATGCATCCGAATAATCCATCAAACATTCATTGTTGATTTATCATTTCAAAATCAGTGTTTTCTAATGCAAATGTGCCATAAATATAAAAATTGTACATTAGTAAACTTTAAGAATATCAGATAGTTGAATAAACCAGTGGAAGAGTTCTTCCAACAATTATCAAAAGAAGCTGTATCCCAATTGTAAAATATGTTAATAGAATGGTTATAATTGGGAAGTCATATTTTCAGAAATCCAACCATTTCATTGCATGGATACATCAAAACCAAATTCAGTTAATCATTTAATATTAGACAATAAATAAATATCCAGTTAATAATCTAAAGGATAACAGTCCCGAGCTAATTTGATGTATTAGAAAGGAACTGATACTAATATGACAAGGATTTCACCATTAGTATAAAGTTGTAATACTTCTATTGACACTAATCCCATGGTTTATCTTTATGATAACTGTTCTGGTAATATTATCTAATTTCTTAATTTTACATATTTTAAAGTTTAAGGAGAATTTAATTTTCCTCTTTTTGGTACTATTCTATTAGCCACCATACATCACTTGATGGCGCTGTTTCTGTGCAAAAACATAGAAGTATGCTGTTTACGTGGCGAAATGTACGGCTACTACAACACTATGTTTGTAATAGCTGTATTGGGCCACGTGATGGCACTGTTCTCTATGCAAACACACAGAAATAGTATGCCCAGCTTTATGTGGTGACACCATGCATATGATCAGTAATGACAGTTCGTTATCATTTCATATGTGGGTGGCTGGACTTCAATTTCCCAGATCTCTTCAAATATGCTTCCAAATTCATTGTCTTACACCCCAACTGACATAGTGTTACATAGTGATAATTTTCAGCCTATCAGTGTGCATCCTTAGGCAGTTTGAAAGCTGTGAGAAATTGGGGTGGGGTCAGGCAGATCACGATTGGAGGTGTTCGTGAAAATGTGATGTTTTTACGGTAACACATACAAGATGAATAAAATAGCTGAAGGCAACAGCGAACATTTCAAAGTGTGAGACTTGCCCAATGCAGAAGCGGATGGTGTTGCCTTTCTGCAAGCCCAAAACATCCTGCCACATACATCTTCACAAAGGTAAGGACCTCTTCAGAGCCATACTGGCCGAGATGATGGACAGCCATAACTGGTAACTACTTTAAAGCAGACATTTTATTTGTCCTGTTTGAGTTGTTTGACCCATTAGCTGCAAAATTGTTTATTGAAATGAATGTTTCCAGAAGCTGTAGTTCTTTTTTGCAAATGAATTGGACTAATTTCATAGTTTTAACAAAGTTATTTTTGAAATCAATGCTGTGTTGTGATTGATTTGTAACACAATCAATTGAAATTGTTTTTTGTTTTTTTTTGGTTTAATTTTCCCCACTTTTGTTTTAAAATGTTACAAGTATCAGGTCAAGTTAGTTTTGAAATGATTTTTTTTTCTTTTTTGGTTATTGAACTGTTTAATGTACTATTAGAAGAATAGTGGCAATTTGAAGTCCAATAACATAAATTTGAAGGAAGGAACCAAAAAAAGTATTTTTTAAATGAATTATTTTTGTTGGTTTAATGTAGAATAGCATAAATTTGAAGAACGAAAATCCCCCCTCCCCCACATAATTTCTAAAAAAAGTAGTTTTTAAATAGCGTAAATTTGAAAAAAGAAAATCCCCTGGCATAATTTCCAAAAAAGTTGTTTTTAAATGAATTTCCAAAAAAGTAGTTTTTAAATAACGTAAATATGAAAGCATACAATTTGAAAAAAGTAGTTTTTAAATAGCGAAAATTTTAAAAAAGAAAATCCCCTGACATAATTTGCTATTAGAAGAAAAAAAAAGTCGGGTTGGCCCGGAAACTTTATATTAATATGTTTTTGCACAGAAACAGCGCCATCAAGCAATGTACAGTGGTTACTAGAACAATACCCTTTTTTTTCTATGATCACATATTTATTAGTCACATTTAATGTAATCAATTATTTAGACACAACAATCAAAAAACTGTATAAATTAAAAAATATAAATAAAAATATTAATTTTACTCAAAAATTTATTAATAAATGCTGGAGTGTGCATAAGTAGATATATATTTTCTATTCCATTACGGCATATTGTTTATTTTTCTTTATTTTTTCAAATAATTAAATATGGTGAGAAATTTAACAGATAAACAATAAAAGTATATAATCAAATAATATTAGGAGATTGTTAAAAAGGTTGCGAAGAAAAATTTGCAATATTCCAACACTAGGCTAACAATATACTGAATATTTAACATTTGACAGAACACAAACCATTTGCAATATACTAAAAAAGATTAACTATTGAGAGTTATTAGTGCTGAAAATGAAATATTAATGCTGGTAACATTTACTCAAAGCTTAAAAAAAATAAAAAGAGAGAACATCTAAAAAATTAGGCATTTCTCTTAGATCTTGGCATCATTTAATGAAATGCTTAGGGTTGAAATGTATCAGCCAAGATTAATCTATGAATTCTTAGAGGATGACACAGATCAATGTTCACAATTATGAGATAATTATGATTTTAAAAAACATGAAGAAATAACATGATTAAAACATAACTTGGTCTGATGAAGATAACTTCAAATTTTTACTTACTGTTAAGACTATTTCCCCCAAAATAAGATCAGATCTTATATTAATTTTTGCTCAAAAAGATCCCATACAGCCTATTTTTAGGGGATATCCTATTCTTTCATGTATAAAAATCTATATTTATTCAAATACAAAACTATACAGTTATTCAAGTACTTCTCTTTTATAGAAAGCTATAAGATTCTTACCCCAAGAGTCCTCCACAATTCCTCTCTTGTCCTCATCTAGAATAATTTTCTTTTTGCATTCATCTCATCAAGGGATTAAAATGACTGAAGGGAGTTTGAAAGTCTATTTTCAAATCCCCTCTAATTACATTAAATAAAGTGTTAATTGAAGACTTGAGGGACAGGAATGGTAACAAAAATGATTACAGTTAAGATTGATGATTTAACTTAAGCCAAACTTTTATTAAAATCACTTCCATAAGTTAAAAAAGTTTTTTAGGAGCAAAAAAATTATACTAATTTTTCTTTTATCTTGAATATTTAAAAGTTACTATGATAAAATTAAATAAACCATTCTAAATCTAAGTATTAAATAAAAAGTTACTATGATAAAATTAAATAAACCATTCTAAATCTAAGTATTAAATATAAATAAAATAAATATTTAAGAATATATAAATAAAAGTATAAATTATCTGATATACTGGCTTGTGGTAGATAAATTGTTTCCCTGTACAAGTAGAATTACATTTGTCAAAAATGGTCAAAGTGAAAATACAAAAATACTATCCAATTTATATTACCATTCACTTAAAGTATCAATGTCAATAATATTGTTTATTTATACATTTATTACAATTCATTACATCCATTATGTATTTTAATGGACAAACAAAAGCAGTCTATCTCGCTGATGATCTTAAGGCTTATATTTGGGATAGGGCTTATAATTATAAGCATCCTGGTTAGGTCTTATTTTGGGAAAAAACACAGTAGGTACAACTGTCTCTATTAACCCAAAAGACAACTCCATTGCAACAATTAAAGAATAGCTGACTCAATCTGGAGTTAAAGTTTGTACTGCCCTTCCGTCGGAAGTGATAACTGAATTATCTTTTGCAAAGTAATTACCTTAGATCTGTATCTTAATATGTTCCAAGAAAATATCATACCACAATTATATATGGAGCATAAAAATGAAGAAATATTTTCAGCAAGATAGTTGTTTAGCAATGCATAATTTTCTTAATGAAAATAAATAAGACCCAGTTGAATGGCCATCATAACCACAGACGTTATTACACTGGACTTTTACTTTTGTGGATCTATCAAAGATAAGATATAATCAAAAAAACCATAAAACAATTGAAAATATGATTTGACTCATAAAAGAAGCATGTCAAAAACTTGAATGCAAATAAAGAATTTTGTTGTATGCTCTATTATAAAAATTAGACTATAGCAACATGCAAATAGTGGCAGCCATCACTTTGAACATACAAAAGATTGTACTTACTTTGTTATTCAATAAAATATTATTTAACTAGTATATTATTATATTTACCTATTATCTGAAATGAATACTTACACCTGCATACCTCTGATATATTGGTAAATATATAATATATATTCAAATGACAATCCATGTTAATGAAATGATGAATCATTTAGTGACATAAATATATATTATTTACTTTTAATAAAAAGTGTGTAAATTACAAATATAAATTCTAATTTACCGACTATAAATCAATAACAATAACAGTAACATATTTACTTTCATTGCATTATCTACCTTAAACACTTAGTCAAAAATTCACAAAAGGAAAAGATGAGAATTGATAATTAATTTAACAGATACAGCTGATTTTGTTGTACAGATGAATATAAAGTTTTTTAGTAAAATGATATCAGTGTTTATGTAAAATGATGTAGGGCTCATCAAAGTATTAGATATAGCTCATATATATACAATTTATCTACTATAAAATACATCAACTAAATTATTTTTTATATATACATATTAATATTGCATACATATTTTTTCCAAATTATATCTTGATTAAATATGCTTCTATTATACAGACAGTAATTTTAAAAAATGTACACTAATTATTTACATTGAATGTGTATGTTTTAAAGAGAGGTATGGGATATTGATACTGATTAACCCTTTAACTATCACAAAGAAAAATGTTTCATATTATGCCTGGCTAATTTTGATCAAAATATATAAAATATAAAAATTACTTTTGATGTTTTTAATCACTAAAAAATATTCGATATTCAATAAAATTCCTATTTGCCTAATACCGATGTTTTAATCACATTGTTTTTCAAAGAATTTTGTAAAACATATTGCAAATACAATTAACAAAGCAGATATGATAATTAAATACTGACCTACAAATTTTTGTAAATTTATATTTTATCATTATTAGTAGCTAATTATGAAAAGCTAAATATTTTTCTACTTCAAAAGATTGCTTAAAATTAATTTCAAACAAATGAATATATTATTTGACAAATACCATTTAAAATAATGTCCAACTCTGCTCCAGGAACTGAGGGTATTTTTTTACTTGCTAAATTGGAATTATTATGATTACTAAACAATATCATCTAAACCGTGATCATTTGCGCAGACCATTCTAAAAACACTTTGCTGCAGATGCATAATAAAATGTGTATCCACTACCAATCAATTACATTTCTGTGCAATCAGTAGTATAATAACAGGCTCAAAAGCTGAACATTTCTCGATTGAAGTTCAACTTGCCACTTCTGATACACAAAATCACATAACTTTCCAATCATTCAGGGTTTTTCTTAAATCTACCTATACATACATCATGTGCTAATCCTTTAATCCGAATACTTGACATATTGCAATGTACAAACAGTCTAAAGAGTTTATGAATACTGTTATATATTGTGTAATCTACAGTAAATTCCACAGTCTTTTGCCAGATGTTGCTTTAGAAAGAAAAACAATGTGGAAATTAATTTATAAAAAATTAAATAGATATTTTTATTTGTCTAAAAAAAAAATTTACAAAACACTAAACACAGTTTATTATACTGTAACGATAAAATTAAATATTTTTTAGTAATTTCAAAACAAAGAACTACCCTTTTTAAAGGGGGGGGGGGTTCATTTTACCATTAGGATATATAATAATTGACGGATATTTCACTTTTCGAATGATATAAAAGATGAAGTCTTCTTGAAGTTATCTTTGGATTAAAAAATATATAAGTTAATAATGAAAAAAACAATTGTGGTCTACCAGAAGTTTCACATTAAATCTGTTGACAGTGCTATAACATCAGAAATCATAGCAATAATCAAGAACACTGGCTGATTTTTTTGTTTCACTTTGTTATTTGACAATGCAGTTAGTTTATATGTTGTCATAATTTTCATAGTTACATTAAAACAGTAATGAAGAGATTAATAAGAAGAGAGATTGGCATTTTTGTGCTAATATAATCTATTGAATGATCTCACCAGTATGGATCAATATAGTCGGTTCTGCCATACAGAAGAAAAGAAATCAAAGGAAGGACTTTATTCCTATTTTAATGTGCATGCAAAGAATACCAATTGCTTTATTTTGCCAGAAGTGATAATGGCTTTTTTCCCATTACACTAATTTGAAGGGAAATTAATAACAATCTGAATTTATATGACATTTTAAAACTAGTATATTTTTTCTTCATGAATATCTTGACATAAGTGATTGCAAGTTTTATGGGAACATCTTTTAATACTGTTATCCACTGATTCATGATCTATCAAAAAAAGTTTACTTCATCACAACCTTGATCTAAGCAAGAAGTCATACTGCAAATATAAAATAACTTTCCATTCAATTAAATAAATCCAGGTTTGTCAGCCATCAGAAGTACAATCACAAAAAACTATGACAGGTAAAGTACCACTTTCATCAAAATATCACAATGCACAAATAACCAACAATAGAAACCATGGGGCTAAAGAAGATTCCCATTATTAAAAGAAATGCATACCTGCTCAGTAATATACTTTGATGAATGGTTATTTATAAAAATTTTAAAGATGATTCTGCCATTCAACTGATAATCGCCAGTAATGTTTTATGGACTCGTATTGCTGTTTAACAACTATTTTTGGCTTGTGGATAAGGTGCAAAATTTTAAAGAAAATGAAAGACCACAAGTTAAGAACTTTTCTAGTCATACTTGGATTATTTACGTTGAAACAAAATACAAATCAAGACTTCTGCACTGCATTTTTAAATAATATTAAAAATATTTTTGATATATGAAATTATTATTAATGTGAAATTATATTTCAACACAAAACCATCACTATTTTGTTATGGATTATTCCTTTTATTGTTTTGCAATTTTTTTTGGAGGGGGTGGGTCAAATACTCTACATGCACTTAATTTTTTATAATTACTTTTCACTGTTTTTATTTAATATATTTTTACTGCTACCAATTAATTTCTTATAAATTATTTTTGTATTGTTTTGCTTGCTAAAAGCCTTCTTAGTAAATTAATTAATTTCTCACTAAAGCATGATTCAACAAAAGATAATGAAACTTACGATAGTTCACACACTATAATAGTACCAAGTTTATGAATGTATGAGATTTAAAATCTTTATAAAACACCTTGATGGATATATATATATATCTTTATATTATTAGTACAAAGTAGTTTTTCTAGTTCTCTTTATTTTTTTGCTCTGAATTTAAGATTCTCTTAATAGCCCCTTTTCTAATGCTCATCTAACTTCTCTTTTCACTTAGCCTTTTGCTAACTCTAAGAATATGCCCAATCAAATTTATCAACATCTTCAATAACTGTTCTTTTTTTCATCCATTCTTTCTAATATTTTGTTATTCCTAGTATCTTGAAACAACTAATTTTTTGACTTTAGCCCAAATATTCCAATGGTTACAATCCCTTTTCCTATCTCTTCTTAATAATCTAAGTTCTATTCCATTTACATATAGCTATATTCCAGATAAATATTTATAAGTCTCTTTCTTAATTTCACATTAAATTGCTCATAAAATAATCTCATTCTTATAATTATTGTTTGCCCATCATTTCTTTCATCATTTATTTAATTAGTTTCTTACATTTATTAAAGGGATTAAATTGTTCTTTATAATTATAACACTTTTTTAACTATTTCTACTTATAAAACTTTAGTTTTGCTTACATTATGTTTATCCTAGATATCACCAATGCTTTGTTAAATTCAATTTCATTATTTTCAATTATAGACCTCATTTCTTGTGCTAAAAAAAATCTGTTTCTCTCTTACATCACCATATTAAGG
Organism: Epiperipatus broadwayi; assembly: GCA_028023455.1. NCBI lineage: Eukaryota > Metazoa > Onychophora > Udeonychophora > Euonychophora > Peripatidae > Epiperipatus > Epiperipatus broadwayi. The sequence continues at coordinate 3,307,867 of JAQFVV010000108.1, forward strand.
CATGTGTTTCAAAACAGAATTAATCTTTCAAAATCACTTTTATGAAAAAAATATTGGACTCTGCAATAGCAGATAAGAAACAACTAGATAGAAAAGTATCAAAAATGTTTTTTCATTCTTTCTCACATAACTGGCACCATTCTCTTCTATTCATTAAATATTATTCCATTTCTATACCATCTGCACAATATTACTATTTATACACCACCAGTGTTTTATAAATTTCTGATAAACCATGTGCATGCACATTTATAATAATTAACAGTTCATACATAATCATTCCATTTTGTTTCTATGACAGGAATTCATTAGTCTGCCAGCTAGTACTATATTTTCCTTAACTACTTTTATTTAGAATTCACCTAGCAGGCGAAAAAGTTTTAATTGAAAAATGAAGTTGATATCTGAAGAAATTGTAATAATATTTTCAAGTAAAATTTTACCACTGCCATTAAATTTTATGTAACTGGTTTTCTAGATCCATGCATTATATATATCAAAAATCTTTCAATAAAAAATAACAAAATGTATCAAATTGGATTAAAGATTATTGATTCTAATCAAGCTTCCCTCAGAAAACCATTACAGATTACTAAGATTTTTTGACTTAAAGTTAACTCCAAATTTGTCAGATTATCTTCATCTAATTTGAATATTATTAATGACATTATTTTATTTAGATTTATGTCAGTTGCTTAAATTAAGAAGAAATAGGCCAGCATATTTTGTTATGGCTTTGATTCCCCATTATCTGAAATCTCAAAGTTACAATAAACTCATTTACAGACGACTTGGAAATTAAAAATAAAAGATTAAAACAGACTTTAAATAGCCCACTGTCTGATGCTTTTTTCAACAACATTCCAAAGCCTAGTGAGAAGGCATTCTTCAGCAGGCAGGTCAAATGCCAGGTGATAAGGATTTTAGCACTTTTCTACCTTTATTTTACACTCTAATTAATAATAACAAGATACCTATTTATAATTGGATGGTTAATTGAACTGGCTAAATTTAAACTCTAGATTGTATTAGTTGTTTTTAATATTACAATACAATAAATTATACCATTCAATTTAAGAGTTGCTAAATGAGACAATTTCTAGACTCATTCAAGCAGAATAAAACTTTCTTAATTCTTTTTTTTTTTTTGGTTTGTTTGTTGGTTTTACTGAGACAAAACACTCTGCCATAAAATTTTGTTCTAACAACTTTTAGCTATGAAGAGAGAAAACAAGTTTCATTCAAATTCATAGATAAGAGTAAAATAAAATACAAACAACTAACCAGCTGGCTTAATAAGATTTTTTTGTTTTAACTCTATGCTGAAGTTTCTGTTAAATTCTCTTTTATATAAGGAAATTCTAGAAATAAATTTCTAGCTGATTATAAACATTTAGATCTTTATATTTAAATTTGGAACAGCTTACATACATTACTTTTCTTAACTACCTGGTACAAATATATGCACAAAGTTATCAAAAACAAAAAATTGAAACTAAAATATTCAAACAGATAAAGCTAAAAAAGGCTAGAAAAGAAATAATGTAAAAAATAAAGAAAACTACAAAAGCAAGGTATGTTTGATTTATAGTTAAATAAAGCAGATATAAAGAAAGTAAATGAATTAAAAAATAAAGAATGCATCAGACTTATAATAAGTCTTCATCTGCATTCAATGAAAAAGAAATTCATCACAATAAGAACTAAATAGTTTATGCCCACAACTATAAAAGTATTAATTATGCATTATCAGGATATTACATTATTAAGACTATAAGAAAAGATTTTGAGAGAAATATTAGATATTTATAATGGTGATTCCTAATGAGGAAAGTAGTCAATAAATTTCAACAATTGTGATTCCATTATTTTTAAAAATGCTTAATTCAGTGAAATATGACAATTTTAGAATAATTAGCCTATCTCCTATGGATTAAGTGCTATTGCAGATTTTGAATATATATATTTCAAATAGATTAGACAAATTTCTATCCCAAGAACAAGTTGAATTCAGAAAAAGCAAAATATGAAATGCAATAATAGTAGAATTATTGTTGAAAGATAGGCAGATAGAGGAAATGAGATTATTTTTTCTTGCTAAGATTTTTGATAGAAAGCATTTTGAAACATATATTAACAAGAAAATGTGATGAAAGGAAAAGCATTTTTGAGAAATTTGTATATAAATCAGAAAATATATTTTAAAGTTTAATAATCTTATGGAAGAGGTAAATATGGAAAATATAAGAATATTATCTTACTCTGTTTTATTTAATATATATTTAGATAAGTTATTAAATAAATGTTATTTTGATAAGATTAAAATTTGAATTGAAGGTAGGAAAGAATTATATAAAATCCACTAATGATATGACAATACAGAAATTATATTGTCTATATCCATGATTAAAGTTATTATATACACCTATATGTCAGTGAATTAAAACAATGCAATTCATTACTATTCTAATCATAGCTTGTCAATCAATCTAGATGACTATGGTATTTGCAAAGAGAAAGGATGAACTTAATAAAATGATAATTTATGTACAACGGGCAAAATTTTAAGAAAATTTGGAGTGAGAATAAATCTCATAAAACTAAAGCAATAAAATGTATAACTAGAAGATTGAGAGGAATAAGCAGTGGGAAGGATGTTATACAGTAATTAATGTTTTTTAAATATTTAAATAACTGATGATGAAAGAAACAAAAAATAATAGAAGAAATTCATAGCCTTAACAAAATTTTAACAAATAAAAGAGTATTATTCTATGGATCATTGAAAAAAAAATTTTTAATTGTTTGATTCAAAGACTCCCTTTATACGAAACAGAAATCTGTACTATGAAACATAATGGAAAAAAATTGTAGGTTTTGGAAATGTGGATTTGAAGGGAAATGGAGATGACTAGAAAGATAAAATCAAAAACATATCAGGAAACTAAAAGGATACTGTGTACTGGAAAAGCACTTTAAAAAATTATGAAAAATATTGGAAAAGTCTGTAGTAAATATAAAGAAAGATGTAGAAGCAAAAGACAAAAAAGCTTGGAGAATGTGGAAACTACCTTTTGCCAAGTAAGTGAACATGATAAAACATAGAATATTTGTATATATATAATTATATTTTTACTTTTATAAGGATTTTCTTTATATTTGCTATAGATATATAATAGTTTGAAGATATTTCTTGTAGTTCAAAATTAACTCTACTACTATTTCTATGTATGCTTCTTTCTCACTCCACAAATGAATACAATTATTCTGAAAGCCTTGGTTTTTGAGCCTTTTCTGATTTGGAAATTTTGGTACTCGTGAATTTTCTACTGAAGATATGTTAGTTGTTAAATTATAACAAAAGTAATAAATCAATTTTCAAATTTTAAAAAAAAGAATAAATTCTGAGAAATTTCATTAAGAAGTTTTATTTCAATTTTTTTTATTTATTTATAATGTGGAAAGCGATGAGATGCTCTTAGCTAGTGATTTTATGCACAAGCCTTCTGGCATTCTGGCTTGCATTGTGTGGCACTACTGTATGGAGAGTTTCGTCTGTTTTAATGTTAAAATATTACAAATATCTCTTACTATTATCTAAAGCAGCACTTCTTAAACTTTTTTCATTCATGACCCCTTTTTATCATCAAGATTTTTTCGCGATCCCAGATATAAAATAGATATAGAAATAAATATTCCCATAAATAATTTCTTTCTTTGGTAAACAATATACATATGAAAATAAGTAGTTTTAGGATTTGTTTTAAGTATACAAAAATTAATGAAGGAAAATCATGTTTTAATAAGACTGATGTGCTTGTTTTTTGCTGCATAACAAATTAAATCTTGGTGAAATATTTGGTACTGCTGGATATAAAGCATTTTCAACATTTTTCAGCATTGACCGATATTTGGATTTAATATACATTAAAGCTGAAAAAGTCATTTCACATAAGTATGTGGTGCTGAATGGCAGAAGAACATTTAATGCCATTTCAGAAATTGTGGGAAATTCGGTCCTAGTTCCGATTCAGAATTCAGTCAAGGGTTTTTGTGAAAAGTCAAGTTTTAAGTTTGAGTCACATGACAGCTCAGCAAATTCCTCTTGGGCTTTAAATGCAGGTGATTAATCTCATTAATGTCAATCAAAAATGGTCTTTGAATCTAAGATAATTTTTTGAAATCTAAATTGATATAAAGTATTAGCAAAACTGTGTATCTAGGGTTTTTAAGTGATCTATAATAATTTTTGCAATTAAAGTTTCACAATTATTTTTTCCAATTATAAAATTGTCGACAGTCGAAAACATTTCCAATGAATCATTTTCCACTCTATTCTTCCAAATGTTGATCTTTTTAATAAAACCTTCAATTTTATCATTCGAAGTAAAAATATTGCTATTTTTTCCTTGAAGAGACAAGTTAAGATCATTTAGTTTATCAAAAATATCAGACAAATAGCAGAGTTTTGATAGCTATAAGTCATTTTGAAAAAGAGCAGCAAGATCAGATTTTTGATTGATTAAAAATACAATAATTTCTTCTTTTAATAACAATAATCTTCTTAAACTTCGTCCTCTTGACATCCATCTTACTTCTGCATGTAATAATAAATTTTTATATTCAGAGTCCATGTCTTTATAAAGATTTGAAAATAAATGGCTGTTAAGGGCACAGCTTTTAATAAAGTTTATAATTTTGACAGCATCCTGAAGCACATCGTTCAATTCCGTTCCTAATTTTTTTGCTGCAAGGGCCTCTCGATGGATCAGGCAGTGTGTAAAAGTTACATGATTATTACCAGTAGCTTTAACAAATGATTTAAAACCAATATCTTTACCAATCATTGCTTTTGTACCATCTGTGCATACTCGAAAATAATTTTTCCATTCTAAACCTTCAGTTTTAAAAAAAGGGTCTATTATATATGTTTTCCCCTCATGTATGTTCTTCCACAGAATAACAAAATAATAATTCTTCCTCAATGTTTTCTTTATAAATGTATCTGACATATACTAATAATTGAGCTATTTTTGAAATATCAGTTGTTTAGTCCAAATGAATTGTAAATATTGAGCTTTCTTTAAATCTAGTAATAAGTTGCTCAAATTGGTCATTGCTAATTTCAGAAATTCTATTAATGATAGTGTCATTTGACAAAGGAATTTTCCAAATTTCATCACAATATTTACTTCCATGAAGTATTTCCACCATTTTAATAACAGCAGGTAATATAAGATCTTTTCCAATGGTATATGGCTTTTTATTTTTATCAATCAGATGTTTTTCATCAACAGTTATAAATTTCTCAAAATATTGTTTTTCTTTATTTGAAGTTTTTAAGTCATTCGAAATATTCTTTTGATTTATTGACATATGAAGGATGCTTGGATTCAAAATGCCTTTTTAATTTTGATGGTTTCATACTCTCCATAGACAAAACATTATTGCAAATTAAACAAAGAGGTTGTTCATTACCATCACAATTATTGAAAGTAAAGCCAAATTGGAGAAATGTCTCATCATATTTTCTTTTTCACATCTTAGATGTCTCTTTCTGATTATGAGATCCTGCTTGGAGAGACTTTGTAGCATTGCTATCTGCATCATTACCTTTGATACTCAAGTTCAACCATTTAACCATGGGTAAAAAGTATTTTTATCCTAAAATATAAATAAAATAACATTATTTATTAGTTACCAGAGACATCAAGTGGCAGCCATGTTTTTTGTTTAATTATATGAAGCATATTTACTCCCGTATGTTCTATTTTTTAATATCCCCATATGTTTTATTTTTTAATATTTAAAAAATATCAATAAATCAATTATAAATTGCCTGTTAAGTTTAAACAATAGAAATATGTTTTTACTTGTTAATAAATAAATGACAATAAGTTTCAAATAAAAAATAAATTTTTATAATAATTAATAGGATGATAAATTTTGAATTAAAAAAGTAAGAAAAAAAAGTATACAAGCATTTTTATATACAAAAAATAACATCTTTCATAATATTAGTCAAGTAAAACATAAAATATAATATTGTATTGTTCTTGAGATGTGGACACTTGTTAAAATGAAACCGAAACAAATAACTTGACCAGAAATGCATTATATAATCACAGTGGCACCAACCTTATTCATAACACTGCAGCATATATTTTGATTCTGAAATAACATGCTGAAATTGCAATGCGATACCACTATTATGATGCACTTAGTGTTATTTTTCAATATGTAAATATAATTTACAGCTCTACTTGGCCATCATTACAATTTTAGAATTGTGCTGTACAGAAAACGTAATACATTAAATTAAAGATAATGAAGGGATTGAGACTAATATTTTTTTAAATTCTTGTATCTGAATTAAATTTTTGCTGGGGTTGTGACCCACACTTTAAGAAATGATGATCTAAAGTATATCTGACTAGTTCATATAAAGATGTAAATCTCTGTAATTTCTTCACATACTAAATTTCATGTATTTAGAAATATTTTGAATTTCTAATTATTCTATCTATTTCTGTAGATAAAGCTTAAAGACTAGTCAGAAATATGCTATACCTTATGAATTCTTAATCTAATTTCTAATATAATTTGCTCTAGGCTCATCATTCCTAAATGTATCAAAATTTTTAATTATCTAAAGTATTAAAATTTTTGTTTTGAAAAAAAAGATATTATCTTTATTTACAAAATTTCCAACATCACATGATTTGAGCAACTAATCATAAAATTTATTATTGAAGTATTTATTAAACAGAGATATTTGTAATTACATTCTTGTTACTAAAGATTAATAACAAGTAATTCAAGACACATTACACTGAATGTGTAGTCAATACATCTGATGTGCTTTGCAGATTACATCCAAAAATTCAAGGGAAAAACTCCCAATAATTTTCAAAATATATGATAGCATTTCAGCATTCAAAAAAAGAATCATTTTCATTGATGGATATGAAAGTTAGAATTAAATATGTAAAACTATATGCAAGTCTCACTTTCTGCCCAAAGATAAATAAAATAATTAGGCAACAAAGTACTTTGACGAAGTAATAAAACTTGATCACCAATGATGGTTTGATATTACCTGTCACTCTATTTATTCTTGAATCTCAACATTTGAGCTTGTTGCACAAATATTTATTAAAATTTCTAAAAATTATTTGAGAAATAAAATATTTATAAAGAAAAATTATTGGTATTATTTATGACTTAACAGAAAAGGTAAAAGGAGTAATGCACAGGTAGATGTTACTTATGTATAGTTTAAGTATACTGGCTGGAATTGTCAACATTATAAATCACATAACTTTCAGTATTTTGTTGAATATTATCCCAAGATAATCGGGAGGGTAGAAAAAGTTTTAGTGCTGCAAATAATTTTTCTAGCTTCAGTGTATTTTGAAACACTTTCTCAACCAGCACAAAAATGAAAGTACTTTAACAAATATATATATATTTAATGTAATTATTTTCAAACTTTTACTAGCCAAAAGTAAATTTAGTAAATTATCAGGCAGAAAAAAAAATTAAGTACTTTTTGGCAATGACATTAATTATCTATAAATTAAATATACTACATGCCTAATTTCTATAAATTACTATGCATGATTCTTATATTTCAAACATATTAGCTGCATACATTGGAATAAAAGAAAATACTAATAGTTATTAAAATGTAATTCAATCAACCACATCTCTTGAGTTATTACTGAAAAAATTATTTAAAGTAGTTATTGTGAATGAATACTTTTTTAAAAAGAAATACATTCTTGCAAATTAAATTTATATAATATACATCAATAATGATGTGTCATTTGAGGAACTATGGAGAATTTGACTTGAAAATACCTGCATTGTTAAAATGCATTTTAAAAGTCATTAGCATGGTTTATTTTCTAATGTCTACAATCATATGTTTGAAAACATAAGGATGAGATTGACTATAATTTCTACAAATGAATAGAAAAAGATGAATGATTAAAAATGGAAATTATCATAACTATATTAAGAATATTATATAAAAGAACTTTACTGAATTTAAAGTATACTTTCAGAGCTAATTAAATATAACAATTATTACATAATAAAAAATGATTAATAATCATTTATGTGTTTATTGAAAAATAATTATTACTAATAGATGCCTACTAAAGAATATCCATTGTAAAGAAACATATAAGTAATTTAAATATTATTAAACAATCCAAAACAAAGCAAAACTCTCCATATAGTAGTGCCATCTTGTGCTAACAAGAGCAATCAATGGATGCCAGAAGGCTTGTGCATAAAATCCCTATCTAGTGCCTACTCATCCAATATCCCCAGACTAGTTTGGCACTAGATAGGGATTTTATGCACAAGCCTTCTGGCATCCATTGATTGCTCTTGTTAGCACAAGATGTCATTACTATATGGAGAGTTTTGCTTTGTTTTGGATTGTTTAATAACAATTATTGTGCTAGTATGAGATAGTGATCATGTAATTTAAATATTCCTGCATGAAGCATTAAATGCATGTATATACTAAGATATTAAGAACACAAGAACAATCAAAACAAGAATTAAGTAATTATGCATATAGGTAAATATAATTTTGTGGCATAATGTGCAATAGCTTAGTATATATTTATACACCCATCAAGACAATCAGCCTTGTTTAGAGCAAAACTTCATTTAGATTTAACATACTATATCACTTTTACTATTACAATAAATAAATAAAAAGTCATTATAAAATACATTATAATCTTAAAATTATATCAGCTCAAAATGTTATAACAATATGTATATTGTTAACAATATTCTTTATAGCTTTACAGCTTTAAATAGAGCATATAAACTTTGACATACATAACAAAAAAAAGTTTTCTTTTTTAAATAAATAAACCTGTAAATAATATACTCATTTATCTTTTGCAGCTTTGTATGCCTTTTAATGTTTTTAAATGCAATCAATTAAAGAACTTTTGATGAACTGAATATACATATATACAAATAATTTTAAAAGTTCACTACTATTATGTTAAAAAAAAATAATATCAAAGTAATGGAATAAACTCTTCCTGAATGCCAAACTAAGTTAATCATTTTATGTCTAAAATCCTATTTATAGTATATATTCATCATTCAATCTCATAACAAAAATATATTCTAACAAAACAAAAATATTACTTAGTATCTGGATAATTCTTCATAGATTCAAATATTTTTAATATATATTCATTATTTAAGGTTTTAATAAAAGCTTATTCTTATTTTAAAATAAAAATTCATACATGTATTGGTTTTCATTTGAAGAATTGAAAAAAAAAAAAAATTCTTTAGAAGTTAGTTATTGGTTAGATTACTAAACTATAGTGCAAGACAAGATAACTGGCTTTGACAATATTTCGACTTATAATGATATATTTAGATTTCTGAATTATCATTTGTGTTTTATTTAATACAATTTTATTTATTAAAAAACAAAAGAGAAAGAAGAAAATGAATTAAAAATTGCTATGCTAAAATAAGTGTGACTTCAGGAAGTAAAATTTTGAAACAGTAAACAAAATGATTTATTTAATAAAATTAATAAATCAATAAACAAATTATTAATTGTAACAAGCATAATTTTATAAGTTAATTTTTTTAATAAATAAAAAAAAGAAAAACAAGGCTGATAAAAGAAAAAAGTAATAGTACATAATACAATACTAATAAAATGGCATATTACATCATATTCAAAATAGTAGGAATGAATCCACTGAAACAAAATTTTGTAATAAAATATATAAAGATATAATTTATAAAATATATAAAGATATAATTTATAAAAGCATAAAATTCATAATATATCCAAAATTTTATTAGTAAATGGATTACTCCAGGAAGCAAAATTTTTGAATAAAAATAATATGCATGAAATAATAATTCATTCATAAAAATATAATTTTCTAAATTAGTAATGAATGATATTAGGAACAAACATTTATTTATTCTAAAAGACATAATTTTGAAACCTCATCAAGATCTATCAAAAAAAAGTTAAATATAGTAAAAGATTTGCAATCATACTAGATAAGTGTTAAAGCACACACAAAAAAAGAAAAAAAAACGGGCTATAATGTTATGGAAATATTACCAAGTCAGATCTTTTAAGAGACAGTAGATTAATGATAAAATACTACTGACAGCCAAAAATATATAATAAATAATAAACTACATCATATATAACTCGCACTTCTTCCCCTTATTAAAAAGAATACTATCAAATAAAAACTAAAAAAAAAAACCCCCATCTTTTGGTCTCAATAAAGATCCCAATAATTTCAAATAAAATATTTATATTATTATTTTTTCCTCCTGATACCATAATAAATAATAAACTACATCATATATAACTCGCACTTCTTCCCCTTATTAAAAAGAATACTATCAAATAAAAACTAAAAAAAAAACCCCCATCTTTTGGTCTCAATAAAGATCCCAATAATTTCAAATAAAATATTTATATTATTATTTTTTCCTCCTGATACCTTTTTAACATTTATTATTATTTTAAATGTTAGTCTTATATATTCTATTTTCTACTTTATATTGCATTTGAAATGAATACTCAATTCTCCAAAGCATAACTATTTTTTTTTTTTTACTTTTTATATTGTCAAAATCTCATTGCTTCTAAGCTAGCACTAATGGGTATAAGTTTTAAAATAGTTATTACAAAAAAAGTGTGACAATGGATTAACCTTCCCTTATATTAAACAGAAAATATAAGAAGAAAAAAATATCAATACTATTTTTGCAGTATCTACACATAACTGCTATTTTTATTCTTATTTAATATGTTCAACACCTGCAAGTTACATTTGTCATATGTAAAAGTGAAATATATATTATTAAATAAATACATCATTTGTGCCCTGCAGGATATCTCATATGATGAAAATATTTGTTAGCTTTAATTCTCTATTAAGCTACTTTCAATATTTATTTATAATACCAATTGTTTCCATGAAGAATTTATATCAAGTCCTTGAAAAAAAAAAAATTTAGGCAAATAAGCATTTTTTTACTTCATACTTAACTTTTCATTAGAATAAAAGTATTATGTTTAAGATTTTTAATTTGGAAAGTATTATAATTCTAAAGGTTCCACAAATCAATGATAAACTATTCTAAAATATTCCAGAACATTCCACAAAAGGATCAAAACTCATTTTCAAATAAACAATATTAGATTGTGGAATTACTACACAAATACACATATTCTCATAAATAATTCTTAAAGTAAATAGAGATAATAATAAAAATTATATTAAATGCTTTTATTTATCATGCACTAAAAAGAAAAAAAAAATCATTGTTTCTTCAACAACAACTGGGGTTTTTAAATTTAATTTGAAATAAAAGCATGGGACATCCAGAAATTAGTTAGTGCATAGTAAATAAAAACATTTAATATATAAAAAAAATTTATCTCTACATATTTATTAACTTTTTAGTATGGGCATGGTAAATAAAAATATAAAACTATATTGCATTTTATATCAACATGATACTTATAAAGGTGATATCTATATCACTAGATATTTATGCTATAAGTTAATATATTTAGTATGTGTATATAATAAAATATGTGTAATAAATCATTAAGTGACTAAAAATATGAAAATATCATTTTAAATAAAAACTGTTGGACATTTTTGCTTTTGATTATAAATTTTATATTTAAAAAAAGAAAAATGCTTACCAAAAGTATATTGTTAATGAACTTCATATAATACATATGATTTTACTTTAATTGACCCTTATAATTTATATATATCATTAGATATTTCCATAATAAGTTAAAATGTATACTCCTATATAAATATCATATTTAGTATGTATATATATTTATAATAAAATATTAAGTAACTTACTTTTCTGTTGAAAAGTACTTTAACATATTTTTTTTTTAATTTAGAAAAAATTTCTTCTAAAAAAAAAAGTTTAACAAAACAATATTGTAAACTAACTTTCTTATTCTAACTTAAATCAAGCTTACAATTGAAACCAAAAAAAGTCACATGCATTACTTAAAATACATTGAAGTTCTAAGAACAATTTTTAAATTTGATATCAAAATTTTCTTGCTCACTGTTCCATATCTAAGAAACTAATCAGTTATCTAAAATATACAATGCCCTTTCACTTTTCATAGTAATTTTTAAAAAAATGTACAAAATTTCAACAAATTATATTGAATTTAAATCTGTTAAATCTTGCTTTTCAAATATTATAACTTTGAATTAAAATCAAAAAGAATTATCTATACCACCCTCTCATGAGTCTTACTTAAAACATATTAAAGTTCTAAAAATGAATTGTAAATTTGATATCAAAATATTTAAAATTTCCCTGCCTACTAGTCTAGTGAAAAAACTAGGTCATTTACTTAAAATCTTATAGTGCCATATTGCTTTGCCTGGTATTTAATTTTTTATGCACAAAATTTGAACCAATTCTAAAGAATTTAAATCTATTAAACCTAGATTTTAAATTTGTATTTTAACTTAAATAATAAAAGTAATTATAACAGTTTACAAACATACAAACAAACATTGTAACTTAAACAAAAGCATTTAAAAAAACTATATATATGCATATTATACATTTACTAAAAGATTTTTACAATACTTACAGGACAAAACCATAATATAAGTTGTATCAATATATAATACTTCAAGTATATGCTATCCAAAAAAAAATGTAAATAAACAAAAAATATTAAATTCATAATAATTTTTATAAGGCAACACTAATTTTCTATTTTGGAGAGCTGTATGCAATCAATAAAATATCACATAACTTATTACTTTACATCAGCTTACATATTACTATTTTAGAAAGATATTTTTCATCTTCTTTATGCCACTTACAGTAAACTTTAAAAAACAATACTTGCTAGATGACAATGCTTAATAAATCCCTGTCCTGTGCTTTCCTATTCAAAATCCCTAGACTAGTTGTAAGCTTCTGGATTTCATCAGTAAGAAGTTTTGAATCTTGAAACAGTGCAACTGGACTTTTAGGATTTAATATATCTTCCCTCCAGTTCATATTATTTTGTACTGTTTAAGATCCAAACTTCCTCACTGATGAAAACCCATAAGCTTGAAACTAGTTTGAGGATTTTGGATAGGAAAGCACAGAATAAGAGTTTATTAAGCACTGACATATGGCAACTATAATTGTTTTCTAGGAACTACAGTAAATGACAAAAAGATGAAAAAGTATGTTACTAAAACAAAAATATGTAAGTTAAAGTCATGTGATATTTTATTGATATATACATTAATTTCTGGCCACAAAATAGAGATGCTTTAGTTATTAAAAAACTAAGAACACCATAAAGTGAAATGAATTCAGTTCTATATGACTATACAAAAAAATTGGCTTAGATTAAAAATATTTGTATATTTTTTTAGTTTGAACTAATAGTTTGATAATATAAAAGATAAATAATAAAAGCTGGAAATAAAGTGCATTAGATCTTAAAGGTTCAGTTGCAATGTTCCAAGATCCAAAACTCCTCACTGATAAAAGCCATAAGTTTGAAATTAGTCTGAGGACTTTGAATAGAAAAGCATAAGATAAAGTTTATTAAGAACTAATAATTATCACTGCTCTCTAAAGTTTATTATAAGTGGCATAAAGATGAAAGTCATATTACTGTATGCAATCACATTAGTTTTCATCGGTGGAAAAAAAAATATTAATATATATATCACCTGGGGATTTTTAATTGTGATGAAAGTGTGACATTCATTTTATTTTTAAAAAAATGAAGGAAGGGTACAATAATGTTACTTTTTTTATTTGTTTTGAATGAATGCAATAAGTAAACATACCGTAAATTTATAGATAAATGTGCTCTTTCAATTTATTATTAATAAATACACTATTGTTTGTTTTTTTGTTTAAATTGTAATCTTAATTTATAGGAGCATACTATACACATAAAAAAGTTTTTGTGTATTTATTGTAATTGTATAAATTAATGGGATATATTGACTGATGGAAATCAATATCATCAAAAACATTGCTGTTTCTGTTAAGCATAAAATAAACAAAGAATTAGTATTGTAAGTAATCAATAAGCAAAAGATAAGTGATAGATACATCATCATCATCAATAATCATCAATACTCAAGTAAGAGTCAACAATCACCTTTTGTGACTGGATTTAAAAGACATAATATAAAATCTAAGCTAATCATCATCTAGCCAAAGCCAAACATCGAGTATAATATAAAAGCAATCAATATTTCATCTGCATGTGCCTAATTAAGTGCTAAAAAAAAAAAAAAAATGTTGTTATTATCATATCAATGCTGATTACCATTAATACTCTTGGCCACCTGGTACTATGAATGTACTGACTATCAATCATCCTAAAAAATATAAATAAAATGAAGTATGTGGATGTTTTAACACCTTGACTTTTACATTTGCATCATACAATAATTTTAAAGAACCATCTGGATGTCCACAAATATATATATATATATATATATGTTCAATCTAGCTTTGGAATTGCAAGGACCCTAGAAATGTACACACTTCATTCTAATATTAAATTGTTTCATTGGGAATACCTAAAAATTATTTAAAGCACAATTCTATGATGAAATCAGTCACATGCACTGCTAATTCACAAACAGACTAGAAGAATAGACATCAAAGAAAAAATGACAACTTTGAAAATTATTACTTTGGTCTCCTTTTTTAATTATTCAAAAAATAAAACTAATAAACAAATAAAAGAATTAAAAAAAAATTTATAATGCACAAATCCAAAACTAATATGCATAATTTCATACAACACTACATATTATTATTCCCTTCTTATTCTTCTTAATTAATATTCAATCTAGATGAGTGATCTCTCTTACAATAATCAAACCCTAAAAATATTTCACAATAAAGAAAATAATTTTAATTTGAACATACAATCACCCCCAATTTTTTCCTATGAAAATGAGAATGTCCCATACAATTTGAACTTAGTAAAAAAAAAAAATTTCAACAAAACTACTAAAAAAATTAGCAATATTTCCAATTATTTATTTTTTATAGACCCTCTCGTTTTATAAACTCTTTCAATTTTTTGAGACTTTTTTTATATATACCTTTCTCAATAGTTTTTTTTTATTTATTTAGCCTTTTTTTCTAGTAGCTCCAAGTTTCCAGTTCAACCATTTCTGTACTTTCATTTCAAGTTAATATAAAATGAGACAACCATGATTTTGGATGGATTAGTATATAACTCTTATTGAAGTTTCTCCCAGAGAAATTTTCATTCAATATTCTTTTTAGTCAAATTGATTACATAGTTAGGTTAGTAATGATCAGTTTTTAGCAAGAGCTTAGCATGTTTCTTGTAAACTTCTTAATATTATAATGATTTGCAAATATCATTTCTTTTTTTAACTAAGAGTGAGACCAATCTAACATCAATTTTCAATGTAACTTTCTGACTTCATAACTCAGCACTACTGAAATCTACTGAATCATACTGCCTCCACAAATTTTTTATTTGATAAAAAAAATACTGCTGATATCAGTCTTCTATCCAATCACATAACTTAGCAATTAGTGCATTAAGACTTGATCAATTGGATTTTCTTTTTCAAAAAAAATCTATTTATATATTAATAGTAAACAATTTTCCATTTCTTCAGATAAAGATCTTAATCCCTTCTGAGTTATCTTTTTAATGAAACTACACAAGAAAAAAATATCCTTTTTTTTAAATTTTTCAATTATACCTAATAAAAATCAAACTTTTATATTAATATGATTAAAATGTCTCAAAATTTGCCACATGATCATTTCATGTATGTAAACCTTTTAATAACATAACCTAATTAAATTCCTATTTAACAGATGGGTTATCCTGCAGCTAACATGAAAAAAAATAATTCTTCTCAATATATATGTATTGAAAAATACTGTAAACATACAGCTCAATAAACAAAGTATATTCTATTGTAATCAATGCTTATTAATATAATGTGAGTTATATATAATTTACAATTTAGGGATGAGGTGCTAGCTATACACAATTATGAAATAAGCAGGAGGGCTTGAAACAAATATAGGTGATATCAAGGCTCTATTGTATAATAAACACTTACTGCTCTGTGGGATTAAATTTTAAATAAATTTAAATAAGTGTACTTCATAATTTATTATATGTATAATTAAAAAAATGGAAAGCAGTCTTTAAATAGCTATTGTAAAAAAAAAAAATTTATAAAAGCCCTTCAGAAAGCAAATGGAAAAAAAGGATGATTGCCTGATGAGATTTTGAGCAGTTTTCCATTTGTTTACTTCTAGTTAAAAATAGCTATACATCCATTTATGGACCAATATTGTATGGGTTAGCTAGGTTTGCCATGAATCAGCTACCCAGAAAAAAATCTCATATCGGTTTAAAAAAAATTCCAAGTTTATTCAGACTGAATTCAAATTCAGATTATAATCATGATAAGTGAATGCAGTACTACAAAATGCAAAGTTCTTTATTTTGTATTATACATATAATATAGAAATTCTACATTCATATATATGTATCATTAAAACATATTATATTATTTATTCTGCCATTTCAAATTCAAAACTTTATTGCAAAAATGATTGAGATAAAGAACAAAGAAGTAAGAAGATGTATAAAGAAAATGAATAATTGAAAAAAAAGGAATACATTAAAATTCTAAGTAAAATCAAAAACTATTAGTGCACAGTTGTTTAAAAGATCTTAAAACCAAAATTAATAATTAAATATTAATATAAAAAATTAAATAAAAATAATAAATCTGCTAAAAGATTATTTTACAAGTTGAGTAAATTAAATATTCATTAATCCGCAGCATCACTATAAAAGAAAGTATGCAATATAATCCTCAGCTTCTTTATTTTCTTAGTAGTCATTTAATAAAATATAAATTAATAATTTAAGGCCCTTTTAATCTAAACCTTCTACAATATTTCTATTATATGTACATAAATAGCCTTCCAACATTGTTCAGCACCTACATGTTCTTAGTTTAGTGATAGAAACTGAATAATTTTGGGTTGGTCAGTTAAGTTGTGAATTGATCATAAAACACTGCAGTTTTCATTCCTATAGCTATTAAAGTTTCTACATATTTTAATGTAAATATGTAAGTATATGGATATTGTGGGTGCTCACACACATACATTTAAACACACAGAACAGGAATTGGAGAAAATAAAAATACTAGTAATATTAGCATGATTTTTTATGTGATACAATTTTTTTCTTACAGATATAACTCTTAAGAGATGGTAAAAAATATCCAACAGTTTATAAGCCTTAAGCAATAACTGATCAATAATTTTCATGGCTATGCTCAATAAAGATAAAAATGAAAAAAACTGCTAGAACTGTGATCTCTGAAGTGATGAACATTGTAAAAAGATTGTAGCCATAACATAAATAGCCATCATAAGACAAATTCTAATAAGTTTAACACACATCTAACTCCAATGACATCAAAAAAATCCATGAGTTCTCATTTATGATCATGTTGCCATTTCGTAGTCACTAAATTTTTAACAGAAAATTAAAATATAAAATAAATGGTATTATAAGTAGAAAAAAATGGCAATTGCATTAGTGAAAGAAAGTCAGAATAATCAAATTTTTGTCTAATAAGTATGAGAATGGTGTTACACATTTTTAATAACCTTTCATTCATCTGATTTAAATATCATTGAGCCCCTGAGATAAAATTTTAAATAAATAAGAAAACTGATAATTTACTAATTCTGAGAAGTAGCTGGTACTCAGTTATCAAATGTTATATAACTAAAATCACATAGAATTCAAGTTGTTTTTTTATGCAAACAATGACCTAAACTATATTATTACACATAGCATTTACTTTTGATATTTTGTTTTTAACTCTGAATAAATAAATATACATGTATCTAGATATTATTAAAGCAAACTATCACGACAAATTATTTTTCTTTCCTACTACACAATTGTGACTTGCAAAATCGTGTTAATTTAATTATAAATTATGTCAAACAACATTTGAGCTTAAAATCAATTCTAAACAAAAATATGTTCATAAATCATTATTTTCATTTATTTCAGTATATTAGCATTAAATTAATCCATTTTTGCAGATATAGATATATTTTAAACCTTCTAGACAGTCATAATATTTTTCGTTTCTTTTAACATTATTCTAAATAATAGGATTGAAGCAGATCACTTTTTCAAAATTCTAATATGGAGTTTCAATATATCATGCAGATGAGTTCAAATCATAGCCTTGTGAAAATTAATTCAAGTACTATGTGATTAATATCAAAACATTTAGCAACATCTCTGGCTTTGTAATAAAGTAAGATATATTACTAATGTCAATAAAAGATATGATCAGTCGTACTATTACCACAGTATTGTTAATAAGATTATCAAATATTCTATGTACTTTACAATTTCACCTTCAGTTCTCCATTCTTTTATATTTAAACATAAAAAATGCCCTATTTTCAATCTTCAATTTTAAATTAAATAAAACATAGTATCTGCTCAATGAAATTCCAATAAAAAATATCTGCAAATGAAAACAATGTTCAAGTTATTCATCAATGGAATGGCTGCATTTCAAAAGTAAAAAAATTTTAGTTTGTTTTGTTCCATAAAGTCAGGGTGCGAACAAGTTATAATGAAGTAATTCACTTAATTAAAATATTAATTATTTTATATTTACTTGTGTCTTTCTTTAACATTTTCTATATAAATTGCCCTCTTTAGCAACTGTGATATATGATAATCTTGATTGTTAGTGTCAAATTATCCAGTATATTATAGCAAAAACTAAAACAAACTTGTATTCTATGTAAAAAAAAAAAAAAACTAGTAAGTGACATAGCATGACTATCAGAAAATTTTTATTTACTAAAACATATGTTTAATATTTTCCTCCAATAATTCCTAATAATTCACAATTGTTAATGTTCAATTACTAAAAATTTTGCTTTTATTATAATCATTTATGGAGGGAAAAAACTTTTATATTATTAACTTGTTAAAAATTGAGTTCTGGAATATGTTTTATTAGCCAATAAATAGCTAGAATAACAACTAAGATCAAGCCTCAAATTTCAACCAAAAAATACAGCTTAAAGATATCTTTTCTATTATTTTGTTTCAACTTTAAATACATTGGAAAAAGTTATTGCTGTAATATTTATTCTTAAATCTCTTAAGACAACTGATGTTCAACTTACATACTTAAGCTTACTGTCATTTTATTTACTTAATTTTCCAAGTTGGTGCCAAAACTTTTACCATAGTAAATAAAAGTAGTTTATGATTTACTTACATGATCCTATAATGATGCTATCATCCAATGTAGATATTAGTAATAAGACATTAATAAAAATAAAAAATAAAATAAATAGAAGACAAAAAATATAAAGAGAATGAAACTATACATTTCAGTATAAGATGAGAGGTGTAATTAGTAGATGAAAAAAATTATATCTAACTATGGTTTCTTGGGATTACCAAACTCATAATCATTGCTTACTATGGAATGTAAAATTACAATAAAACTTAAGATTTTAATTTTTTAAAACAAAACAGTAAAGAAAAAGATATTATAGTATTAAATATTCTACACACTGCAAAGCCCTTTCCAATTCTTCCACAGAAAAAAACATGGATGGGAGGGGGCAATCTAAACAAACTTCAACTAGTGAGTTTTATGGGGAGTTTTTTTCTTGTTTTTATTTTCTAAAAATATCTAGATATCAATTTATTGACTAATAATTGGATGAATAGCTAGATATAGTTATGAAGTATCTACATGAAAAAAAAAATTGTGAACTTGCTAAAAATTTCAAAATCTCATGTTACTTGGATTCAAACCCCATATCATAAGAGATAATTATAAAGTATTATTTATAGCAAACAATTTAAAATATTTATTTTTTATTTTCTTTTAAATCTAATATTATTGATATCAAATAATTCACACTTACTTATGAACCATATTCATCAAGACTACTTAACTACCATAGATAAGAGTCAAATAGTTTTTTGTCATGAAACTTTTAATCCTAATTTGTATATGTGTAACTCATCATTGCCCAATAAAACATCAAAAAGTTGCAAGCCAAAAAAAAGAATACTCAAAAAAATATATATATTATTATTTAAAACAACAGACAGTAGTGATATTTTTTTTTGTCATTCGTTAGACTAGAAATTATCCAATAATAAATATTTCTGCAGTGTATTTTTACTATACCAGTCTCATGCAAGGCACTGGTTTCTACCAACTTTTAACACCTTGTTGAGGGATGTAATCATAACCATATGACCAAAGACATGTGAAAAAGATCTATGATCTGCAAGATGCACATTTCGTGCCAAACCAGCATTCATCAATTGGCCCAAACCACAATCTCTCATACATATCATCAAGATTCAGTATTTATATATAACAAATTAATGTAGTTTAATAGATGTGTTAAACATGCTTCCCTTACAACTTTGACATAAATCAGTTAATAAACATTTATGAAATAAAAAAGAACAACAGATACGGAATAAAGCAATAAACTAAAGATTAACAATAAAATATAAGCCACAGACTCAAGTATCTATAGGTGTATATTTCTTTCAACAGTGATGAATGCCATAACACAGTCCCTTCTTTTGTTTGCTTGTTTTTATAATCAGCAGTTAATACTCACTTGTCCAAGCCAGATTAACATTACCTTCAAAGTAACTATATCCATTAACCAAAGCTTTTCTTACGATTTGAAAAAAATCTCACAATCAACCTAGCATAACTATATATTAGGGCATAGCAAGTAAATACACCAACCGTAAATACCACAAAACAACACAATGAAAGAAGTGAAGCACTATAAAATAACAATTTTTTTTATAACAACATATATATAGTGTATATACTTATATGTTCATATATAATTACCAATACAAATATTTTTTTTAATCTGTAAGAATATGTTTATATATAAACAAAAGATATATAATAAATTTAAAACTTATAACAGTTGAAAATATTAATTTCAAGGTAATAGTTTGTTGATTAGAATTTATTTAATTATTATTTAAAAGATTCTGTTTAGTTATGATTTGAAAAGATTTTTTAAATGTATTTATTTCTAGTTAATCAAAAATGTTGCAGAGAGGAAAATCTATTCTTTATGATTAGTAAAGATTAAAATTCTAATTTATTTATTTGTGATAAATTTTAGAAATAAAATGGTGTTTAAGCACCAATATCTTTTTTTTTATGCTTTTCATTTTTCTTTACAATGGCACTTCAACACAGAGATAATGACAAAGCCAATAACTAATGGTTTTTGGAGTATATGATCTGGTGCTTAAAATTATATAAATTTCCAATCAACTAACCATTTGATTGTTCTACTTATGTTAAGCAAATATTATCTGGACTCATTTTTTATAATTTAATAATGATAAAAATAATGTTTATTTTCAGATTTTTTTTTTTATGTAATAAACAAAAAATTTATTTGCATGATTTTAAAAAATCTTTATTAAATCAAACATAGATATAAGATGTTAACTCAATATCTTTGATTTCCCAAGCCTTTCTAGATTAATAACTTTTTCTCGATTTAAATAAGTTACGTAATAATAATAGCATAAATAAACCATAGAATCTTTTATTTTAAAAAATATATTAATTTAACAATAAATAAATTCAGTGCTTATTGTATTTCAGAAAACTGTTGCTTGAGTCCTTTTTATCAAAATGAAACTGCTTTATATGTTTGATCTCTCCCAGTATAATTTATCTTGCATAAAATAAAATTTAATTCTTGGATGTTGTATATTAAAAATACATATATATTTTTTAAAATATTAATGAAAAAATACATTTTTTTCTATTAAAGAGTAATAATATTAAAATACTTTGTTAAAAGGATTCATAAATGCTTTCACTAAAAAACATTTGCAAATGATTAATAAAAAAAATACATGTCACTACTACTGGTATTATATTAAAATATTTATTTAAAAATAATTGTAAATAGTAAATATATAATCAATAATAATAAATAAATATTTATTATTGTACATTTAAAAAATAATAAAGTTTAAAAAATTATTTTAAAAGATTAAAAATGCCAATAAGAAAATATTTTCTTGATTGGGTTTTTTCTTTGACAATTCAATTATTTCATAAATCAATGAGGACAGATGTTTGTGTTTGACAGCATCACTAATGCTATCAAATCTGTCTTAAAATAAATCCTTTCAGTTAAATTATTACATTAAGCACAAAATATAGCACAGGATTTTCAGAAACTATCCAGAAAATAAGATAAATAGCACGCTTATATGCATTTCATATGCAATATACAAATTATATTTTTGATGTTATCTAATGGCCAATGTAAAAGAACATAAATATTAGAAGTTGTGAATTTTACAAAAATAGATTTACACTATTGTACCTGTAATAAAAATTACTTTTAAAAAATACATGTGTATTATTTTTAACTATTTAAAATCTGTATAGTGCTTTATATGACAATAATATATAATAATCATATTTATATTTAACAATAATGTAAAATTAAAGCAAAAGCATTGCTTTCTAGATTTTGTATGTTCCATTTTCTTTCTTTCATAAAAGCACAAATTAATTATTTTTAAATTATTCTATGTATTATGAATCAATTTTTTTTGTTTGTGTGTGTGAATTCTATGTACTTCTTTCCCAAATGTTTATCAAAGGATATGGAGACATTTTTTGGGGCAAGTCAGTCACATATCTTAGGCTGCAAGTAAGACAGTGTGAATAAAGGAAGTCTTCTGTAATAGTGAACCATATAGTATAGTGATTGTAATATCTCCCATGCCCAGGCTTATTTTAGATAAATCTTGGAAAATTTTTAAAGTCACAAACAGGTTTAAGATTTCTAAAGCTCTTACTCTATAGCCAAATGAATTACATATTCTGTAGTTCTCAACAAATGGATATCTATTATTACCTAGAGGGTATATATCCCAAATTAATCTGGATTGCTCAGATAATATAGATAGATGCATTGACTGTAAAAACAAATAATTGATGGTAAGGAAAATGTCATATGCCTTTGATTTGTCATTACATTTGTCATTATCTTTTATTTTTATCTAATTAGTGCAAAATCAAAACAAAAGTTAAATCAGTAAACTTTTATATAAAAAAAGACATGATATTTAGAAGAATTTTATAGAACTATTAATTGCATCAAACTTCTTAAAACATGCAAAATCTCCATTATATTTCTCTGCTTTAGTCAAAAAGTTTTTAAAAATACAGCATTTGATTGTTGTATGACTTTGTGAGTGTTTTTTTTTATTTTAATACCTTTAACTTTCCAACAAATTATATAAAAATAATTTTAACAAATACTTGAATTTCTAGATTATGATTAAAGTTGTTTCCCTTTTTTATATAAATTTCTGTAAATCATTTTTAATGAATAAAAATTACATAAAGACATAAAAATAGTTTTCAAAATTCTCAAAAAGAAAGATGTAATAAGTTAATTTCATGAAATAATTCAATATAAAATGTACTAGTTTTGGAAAAAAGAACCTCTAAAACAGGAATAATGAGCTTTAGTTTTTATGGTATGTCCTTGATATTGGCCAATTATGTACCAGCACAGTTTCATATTTTTGTAAATAAAGGTGAGTATATATATATCTGAGTTTTACCGCTCAACTCTAAGGATTTTCATAGAGGTATATATTTATTATTTTTACTTTTTTCCCATTTGTTTGTTTATTTTTTCTTGGATAAATAATAGTTAATCCAAAGTAAGTCCACAATAAAACATCATTACAATCAGTTTTCAAACTGAAAACAATTCTAAACTAATCTATATGCATTATATTGAAAATCTTATGAATAGACAGAATGCCATATAATGACAACTGCAACTCAATGGTACCTAAAAATAACAAAATAATGATACATCTCTATACACAAATATAAACAAAGGCAAAACTCTCCATACAGTAGTGCCACCCTGTGCCAAACAGAGTAATCAATGGATGCCAGAAGGCTTGTGCATAAAATCCCTATTTAGTGCCTATTCATCCAATATCCCCAGACTAGTTTCTGGCTTGTGGCCATCATCAAATAGAGTAATCAATGGATGCCAGAAGGCTTGTGCATAAAATCCCTACCTAGTGCCTACTCATCCAATATCCCCAGACTAGTTTCTGGCTTGTGGCCATCATAAGTGAGTGATTATTCTGTTTGGCACAGGGTGGCACTACTGTATGGAAAGTTTTGCCTTTGTTTACAACAATTATATGCTAGTATAGAGATGGTGATCATGTGATGTTTAGTGGTTTATACACAAATATGTTATTCATATTTCTATTCATCAGCTCAGACAAAATAACTATATCAACCTCATTAGATTGCAACATTCATTATTTTTTTATTAAACCTACTTGCCTATTATCATCATTCCTCTAATCCTTCAAATATTAAAAGCTATACTCAATCATATTTTCATTTCAAATCAAATACATTATTTATATTGTTCACAATTTATACAAAATTGGAGTTATTTTCTGAAATCCTGATAAAAATTCTTCAATATCTTATAACAATTTTTTTCAAAACATTTTTTTCTCCTAAGAATCCATTAAACAGAAGGAGATAATCAAATCCCTATTTTTTTCAAATTATATTCTTATATTATTTCTCTTTTACAATATGTTGTAAACATTTCTGTAGATTTTCCTGTTAACAATAATATTTATTATCTATATATCCCTTCTACTTAAAATCATCAAAAATAAATATCTTTAAATGTAATGACAACAAGAATAGGAATAAATAAGTATTTAATGTAGGAAGCAAAACTTGAATGATTTCTAAAACAATTGTCATATTTTTATTATATATATAACACATTCTATGTAAACTTAAATTTTAAAATTATAAATATCAAAAATATTTTTAGTTAAACAGATTTTTAACATTACAAAGCTGTTTGTATATTAACAATTTTCTTAACAACTGTATGATGAGACATTTATCTAACCATGAATAATCAAAGGACAACCTTTAGTTTAAATAACATAGTAGTAATAAAATATAAATACTAGATGACTAGTTCAAAACTGTGGTCCTTAGTAAAGAATGTTTAATAAGGGTCTGATGATCATTCAGGAATTATCTGGTATTCATTGTTTGCTTATAGAGATGATTCTACAATAGTGATAAAAATGAATCATTGTTATCAAGTCAACATAAAATCCTGGTATTTCTGTAGAAAGACCTATCACATATTTTCATATTCCATTTTAAATAAGAATAACCAAATAATTAATTAATTCAAAGAATTATATGGTATCTGAATATCAGAAGTGACCAGTTGAGCTTCACAATCAAGAATTCTGCCATTGTGCTAAATTGAGAAACATCAACAATTATATTAATTTGTTAAATCAAGTATTAGTAAAATTTGTGACTGTAATTCAAAATGTCATAAATTGTACAAGATAGTAAACAAAATCACAATGGCAAATAAATATTACACTACTATAGGTTAGAATAATCTACACATGTGATACATACATGTATAAAATGAACTATGTATGATTGATATTTATCTTTCTTAATCATAAGTTTGGACTTGTTCAGAACTACAGAAAAACTAGTGACATAGTAAATAATTTAAGTAAAAGACAATTGAAAAAATAACTGCAAGACAATCACTAAAAACAAAATATCTCTGAATGAAATAATCATATTTATAGACTCTGATTCAAGACTATATGCAAGTAAAACCTTTATAATATGGCATTCCTATAATACAGTTTGGGGGGGGGGGGGAGCTATAATATAGCATTCCTGTAAATGTTTCACTCTAACATGGTTCAAGAGTTAAACTCCCTCTATAATACAGTATTCTTACAAGTTTTGACAATTAGGGAAATTCCTGTATAATAAAGGATATGATGTAAGTTATTAAGAGCAAAACACCATCTCTATTGATATTTGGCATTCAAGCATGTATAAAAATGCTCATTTAATGGTGATTAGTAGCAATGACAAAGAAAACATTATGTAACATTAATATGTAATACTTTGATCAATTATTGTTTTAATAAATATATTTCTCTTAGTTATAAAATGCAAATAGTATAGTTTTTTTAGAATCTAATCCTGTTTTTTGTACTAGCTCTTTGTTTCATATAACACAAATTTGCATAACTGGCATTTTTTAGGAACTTATCGACTGTGTTATACAGGAATTAATACCTGCATATGATCAATATTGAAAATTTTTTAAAAATGACAAAAATCATGAGAGAAAATAAAAAAGACTTTACTATCCTCATAGTTTCTGGCTATTTGAAGCTTTATTTGGATAGAAGAAAGCTAAAACTGATAAATTGATATTATAAAGGTTTGACTGCTTTGACATTTGATACACACATAATATACCATAAATATTAGTAAATGATAAAAAAGGATTGAAAAAAATAACATAACTATTGAACATAAAACAAAAAGATTTTTTAAAAAAATAGTTCTATTATAAAAAATAGTTATATTGAAATGCATATATATACTATATAATTTTTGAATAAAATATTTTATAAAAATATTTAACATTCTTCGCTTTGTAACAGGGATGGCCAAACTTGCTTAGTATAAGAGTCACATATGATAAACTATAGATGTTTCAGAACTATAAGACATGAATAAATATTATACTATTATTACTTATAAATTATACTATAAAAATATTATTTAAATATTAAGAAATATAAATGTGTAATAATATTTATTCATACATTTTAGTTTTAAACTGTTAATTTGCATTAATTTTAATAATCGTAAAATAAATACCTATATATTACAAATGTTTTCAAAATTCTGTTATTTAATGTGGTAATAATAATGAAAAACATCTAAGAAAAATATGCAAATTTGTATTTCATTAACATTAAATAAAAATGATAAAAAAAGATATTTATTTTAGTATATAGCTGGTCAAAAACATTTGAGAAAAATATGTAAACAAATAAAATTAGTAAGATTTCTCTTAACTAGGATGCATAAAGGAGCTTAATTATCATACTTTTCATGAGTTACAAATTATATTCCAAAATTATTTTAACTATTACCAGCCGGTCAAAAAATGAAAAGCATATGTATACTTAAAACTAAAAACAATGATCATTTGAACATTTTCAAAATCATAAATATAGATCACTGGATCAAATATTTTTGAAATGAATACTTTGAAAAAAATGAACTATTTTGATATAATTAATTATCCCCTTCCTTATATCTGTCTAAGAAAGAACTATAAAAAGAAACATGCAAAATAATACCTTATCAAATAATATGATATATTTAAATAATTGCAAAATGTTAAGTTGTTCTCTGATAGATTTTAAATAAGCTTAGTGTATTAACTATTATATTAGACATAATTTCTTTTTTATAAAAGTTGCTATGAAAAATCAAATATTGTTCTAAATAGTTTTTTTTTTAATAATTGGTTGAAAACAGTTCAACATTAATTATTTTCATTTGTGTAGGTAGCATGTAACAATTCGCAATAAGCAACATAGATTCATTCTCTTTCTTATAATTCATTATTAATACTTATGAGCACCTTAAAAGATGAAATTTGAAGACAAACTCAAATAATTAGAAAAGTAAGTAGTTTGCAATTGCTTGCTATATTACCTTATCTAACATTTCAATATTTAGAGATATAATATAAACTTTAATAAGCTTTTCTTTAATGTTATATGGGTTTTTAATATTTTATAATAAATTTCTAAACTTGAGATGCATTTTCTAAACTTGAGATGCTATGATAAATTGTTAAGAGAATGACAAATATTCTACTATAAAACTAGAATTTCTTACAATATTAAATTTGAAAATTGTAATTTTTTTTCTTCACTAATTTAGTAATCATTTTTAGCAAATATAACTATTTAAGTTTCTATCTTATTTGTTTAAAAATATTTAATCCAAAGTGAATTCAATAAAAATAATAAATAAAGTAATCTTGAAATAGCAAATAGCGAGACAAAGATCTTTCCATTCCAGCACATATACCTCCCCACTTCCAATATAAGAAAAGTGAAGGAAAAGGCATTACCAGACTTGGCAATTATGTGTGGTAAGATTTTGAATATTTTTCAATCTTTGTTTTACTCTCTAAAAACAACTTGATATTCATTTACATATAGATAAAAAGTGGTCAGTTGCAATGGCTACCTGAAAAGAAATCCTAAAAGTTTTATCTACCTAAATTCAAACCATACAGTGAATGTGGCAGGAGATGTGTAACCATAATATCATAAAGCTTTTCAGAATTAAAAAAACTAATTTTATCTTTTTATTCAAATTTTTGTGCATATGCAAACAAAATTCTCTTCCCAAAGAAAGGTCGAGTTAACAAGACAAAATTTACAATCAATATCATTTGCTCATCAGTGTTTGCCATTTTCTTTAACAAAATTTATTCTAACATTTTAATATTCACAATTATATCATTAATTTTACCAAACGTTTATATCATTAGGCTTGTCAAAATAGAAAGTTTTAGTCAATGTTTCAAACTAGAAATAAAATTATAAAAACATTGTAATTTTATAAATTAAGTTTGAATATTGATATGTATTGACTGTTTGTATGTTTTGTTTTTTTAATCCAATTAAAGCTCAATATAAACTAAATTGCCACAGAATTTCAAAAATAATAAATAATTGAATGGTCTATTGCTCAGGAGTTCACAAGAAGTTCCAACAACAGAAATGACAAGTCCTGAACCATGATACATGGAATTTGAATTTCAGATATTGCTACTGTTATCACTGTACCAAATCTACACAACTAACAATAAAAAAATTAAAAGTAATTTAAATTTAAAATACATCTTTTTTTTTTATCTTCAAAACTCTAACAATTTTCCAACTTTTCTATAAATCAGAATCATATTCTATATAAAATAATCTAAGTCAAAAAAGCTAGAGTAATAATCTAAAAAAATTTAGTTATATTTTCTATTAAAGGATAAATGCAAAAACAAATCAGGAACCAAGATCTGATTTATATGCTGATTTGATCAAGTCATTTGACTCAGTTAATCAGTTTATTTATATTATATACCTTCTATATCATGGAATTATCTAGTAAAATAATCTTAAGACATTTCAAATAAAAACTGGTACTAAATAAGGATATGTATTAACTCAAACTCTCTTTTTTATTTTTATGACAAACACCTTTGAAACAATTTATACATGGCTTTATGAAGAAGGCATCAAGATGTGATACAGGTTTGTTGATATAGTTTACACTTTAAACTAATTAAAAATCAAAAACAAGAACTTCATCGTCTTAGCACCTAGATTTAACAGTATGTTAATGATTAATATTTTGAAAGCAATCTAGAAAGTTTTTGGTTTAATTATTAATCCCTTATTATTGACCTGTGACACAAGACAAATCTTCACTTAGTCTAGCTAATTAACAAGAACGTTAGTCACTCTAAATATCTAATTAATTTTAAAATAGAAAGATAGACATGGGATTTATACTTCAGTAGTATTTAATGAACTAATCAGTGAGCTATAATAACTAAATTAGCTGTATAAAATTATTTTGTGCAATTGTTGTATGAAAGTGAGATCTGGACCCTTAATTAAAAATATTTCATTTAAGGATATTCTAAAAATATGAATGACCAATGTTTCAATATGAAGATATAAAATTTAATATTAAAACACATATTTATTAGATTGTCATATAAAGCTAATGAATCATTTTTTTATAAATGTACTTAATATATTACCTGCACTTCACATTCTTTTTAAAACATATTAATTTTAAAAGACAAGTGATCCCTCTTCCTAAAACAGTATTTTATGGTGGAATTGAGCACAGTTTTCATATAAGCAGATATCATACAATAAATACTCAATAAAGTAATGCAATATTGATTTGCTTTCACTGGGAAGATCTAGTTGAGGACAGAATACAATGGAAAGCTGCAATTAGGCAATATATTGAAGTATTTCAAAAATTAAAGTTAATTGTAGATTGAATAATATAATCTCAAATAAACAGATTAAAGCACCACTATGTATATACGTGGAAACACTTATACAAATTAGTTCATATAATTATCATAAAATGCTTCTCGAACTTTTTTTTTAATCTTTATTTTTTTTCTTCTAAAATTATAATGGCTGTACTTGTTTATAACTGGCTACGAATAATTAATGAAAAACTGAAGATATTAAAAATTGTTTTGCGCAATGACATTATGACCATTATATCACTGCTTACGCTTTAATGTTGGCAGCATTAAAAAATTAGATTCTATCTCAATGTGTCAGAAAATTTGATGTTTGTTCTTTAGAAACAAATGCTACTTCTACTAAATTTTAATATCTTTGAAATACTAAAATTGCTAATTTGAATTTTCAAGTTTGTCATGTTACTAAGAAATGAACTTCTCTTAAGGAATATCTTATGGATACAAGCAAGTCTGTTCTTGAATTCATTAAAAAGAAGAGTAATACTTGACAGAATAACAAAAAGGAATGTGATAATTCATAGTCAATATAGGGATTTAAAGACAAAAAAAAAATTATAAGCAGCAATTTCTTGATTGTGATTACTTTTGATTTTTTTGTTGCATTCAAAATAATATTGGTTCTCAGAAATGATATTACAAATGTATTAAACAGAAGATGACATTTTTTTATATAATAATGATATAGTTTGACAATATAAAAGGAGTATTTTGAGCATCTTTAGAATAATGATATAATAATTCAGATGATATAATAATTCACTAAACATCACATGATCTACAATACACCTTACTAACATTCATATTTGCACTGAGATATCCAACTTGGTGAAGTTAAAACAAGTAGTTTTATCTTACAAAATAAGAGATTAAAGATTTAATTAAAATATGGTAATGATAATAAGACTAAAGATTCAATTAAAATTTGGTAATAAGACATTAGTTTCAAAACTATTTGAATTCATGAATATTTATTTGTTTTTTGTTTTTTCAATTTTAAAAATAAAAAGGATTATATGTTTTTCAATTTTAAAAATAAAAAGGATAAAACCAACTGAAATAATTATTATTGACCACTAAACAGCACAAGATCACCATTTCTTATGCTTACACAAGCTGTTTATGCAGAGGTTAAACTTTCCATACTAACACCACCAGTGCAAGCCAGAGTAATAAATGGATGCAAGGTTTGTGCATAAAATCCCTATATAGTGCCTACTCATCCAATATCTCCAGACTAGTTTCCAGATTGTGGCTTTCATCAGTGAGGAACCTTGGATCTAGATGCAATGCTCTCAGATCCAAGGTTCTTCACGGATGAAAGTCACAAGCTGAAAACTAGTCAGGATATTGGATGAGTAGACATTAGATAGGGATTTATGCATAAACATTTTTGCATCCATTGATTACTATAACTTGCACTGGGGTGTTACAGTATGGAGAGTTTAGCCTCTGTGTAATTATTATTAATCGTTGTTATCTACTGTAGTAAAATTTACTTTCAAGGACTTTATTGAATAGGTTGCTTCTAGTCATAGATAGTGATTATCAGAATCTTGGTAGGATTTTAGAAGATCAAAAAGTACTACATAGTTTTTGCTACCAAGAAAATGCAAAAGAGAAAAAGATATCGTACATATATGTATGTGACTCAATTAATCAAAAACATTTGTGGCAATATTTGAAACTAGATGATTGTTTAACAAAGTTAATTCATATTATATATAATAAAAATTTCTTAACTAAAAGCATTTGAAATGAGAAATTAAGTTAAATATAGATGTCTACAAATTTTAATTTAGACTTCTATTTTTATTACAATGGACTTGATACACTTTATAAAAGATTTCATAAGAAAGCATCAAGTTTGATATAAATTTGGTAATTTAATTTGAAATGATCAAAAGCAAAAATAATAACCTTATCTTGGCATTTAGATTTGCAGTAAGCTAACAATTATGCTATTCTGACCAATTCAAAGGATAATCATAATATTCTTAATATTTTGAATTCAATTCTACAAAGAGTTTAATATAGTAATTAGTGTTAAATAAAAAAAAAACTCAAATGCTTTAGCAGCCAGTGATAGTTTTCAACAACTTTAACTTGAATAATTATCAGCAATTTAAATATCTTAGTAGGTTTTTGAGTAAAAAATCAAATTTGAATGTTGAGATGCAGAACAACATTCAATATGCTACTAGTGCATTTAAACAAATTAAAAGCTATTTCATATTAGTGATAGGACAACTTTAATAACTAAATTAGTTGTATATAAAGGTGGTGGTGTTCTGTCAAATCGATTGTATAGAAATGCATATAGGAAAAATTTGTTTTAAGAATGTATTATAAAATTTTGAAAATATAATAAAATCACAAGAAAAGATGGCATTGCACAGTGTCAAATAAACAAAAGACTCTGCATATGACAACATACATATATTTGTGTTATATAAATGTGGTTTGTATAATCATAAAATTTCCCTTCAATTTTGTATTTTTTATATTTCTATCACTTAATACCACACAAATGCATTTCTGAATTCCATTTAAGGCTACCTGTATTTTCTATCTTCACTTATTCACATCATGACTTTCAAATAATCAACTGAAAATCAAATATCAGTTACGTCTGGGGATCTTGAAAGTCATTCTATTGAACTAAAGCATCAATTCAATTATTCAATAATTGGTCTTAATACTAAAAATAAAACTGATCATATGCTGTCTTTTGAATTTTCTTGTATGCTATTAAATTTGTATGAGCTTAACTAATATAAAGAAATACTATTTGTTATTTGGATATTAATATATATATTCTACTTTTTAAAACTGTATTCCAATTCTAGGTCACTGTAAACAATTAATTTTGTTTATAAGTTTTTTCATCCTACAATAAGATATAAAAGAAATGACAACCCAAGTATAAATCTAACATAAGGACACTGGCAAATGCCAAGCCAAAAATATATTTGAGATCCAAAAATAAGTTTGTTTTTGAAACAATATTTAAGCTAATGCCTTATTTGAATTTTAAGTTTCCTTAAATTATAAGATGAAAATGAACCAGACAATTTAATAAGGAAATAGATAGTCATTTCACTTGTGGAAAAAAAGATAATTAAATAATAGAATAATTATTAACATTTAAAATATTTTTTTAAGTATACACTAGATCGACTATATATAGTGTTATGTTTATATACATAAACAAATATTCACTGCTAAAAGAAAGTGAAATATATTATGTTCATCATTAGTATGAAAGTGTATTGCTGACTTATAGTTAAATGACTGGCCACTCCCTATATTTCAATTAACAAAAAGTTACAGTTTACCATTCAATATCAGTTAAATTAAATGTCGTTTATTTAGATTCTTTTTTCATTAATATTATTTTAATATATTGTTCATATTATTACAATTTAAGTAAGACCTTGACCTATTTTTTTTTTTTTTTGTAATGTTTATTCTGCCGTTCTGACACAGAAATCATTTAAAGTTCATATACAATCTTCCCAGACGGGCGACAACTTCACTTAAGGACCGATTTAAAAAAAAAATTCATACTTTAATGGTGAGAAAAAATTCATGAGTAAATTTAACAGGAAAAAAAAATGCATTTTCCCCAAATTACTATTGATAATCCAATATATAAATAGAAATCGGGCACAATTAATGGAGAAAATTACAAGACGACAGAGGGATTAATGCTCACGTTTTGGTTAATATATTAGTAATCACGTGACATTAAACAACAATCGGCAGTTAGCACAAAAATCCCAAAAATTTTTGACTTTAAATGAACGAACTATTTATTCTTTAAATCTAGTAAAGTATTACCATGTGATATCGAAAAAACATTTATCACAAAAATCGAGGAAACAAATAATTTAAATAAGCTAATTCATTTTTATTTAAAACATAACATTTGTAATAAAAAAAATAGAAACCGTCAATTTATTAATACAGTACTATATTAATTTTGACGTCAGTAAAATTTATAAAAACCAATAAAACAAAATTCAAATAATAACCGATTTCCAGATTAGAAGTGCAATAACTTTTTGTAAAATTCAAAAATACATAATCATCCATAAAGTTAAAAATCAATAATTCAGCTTACATTTAATAAAGAAATCTTAAAAGCTTAATACTTAAATTAGACGATTAAATTGAGATAAAGATAGCACTAGAATTTTTTAGATGACTAATATTTAAAAATATCGCCTAAAATTGGCTGAGGGGGATAGAGCGAACACGCATGATTCATGCAAAAAAATTAATTCATGCATGGCTTGCTGAATTAAAACTACTGATGTCCACGCAAAAACAACTAGAGGGCTAACAACAGTAACGTTCGAGCAAAATTTTCAAATGAATGGTTCTATAATCGTAAACAACACTAGAGATTTTTTTTTTTGTTCACTTGAATCAATAAGGTTTCATTCCGTTAACTCCATTTTTTTTTTGTTCTTCCTTTTGCCATATTAGTATCGTTACAAGGGCGTACAGTTGGGGGCTTTTTTATGGTAATAAGTTGTTATATTATATGTAAGGAAAGAAAATGCAAAGAGGTCAGGGTAAAACTCCGAGGCATTGACTGATAAACTCAACTTTCATAAACCTTTAGGCTAAACAGCAGATGCGTTCAGATTTTCTTCCTTTATTCTCCCCCACTTCTTTTTTTTTTCAGAAAAATGATTTTTTTTTAAACAAATTGCGATTCAAAAAAATGTGTAAATAAAACTAAAGAACTATATGCATATCTTATATACATATTACAAATATAATTTTTACGGCGAGCTTCGTCAAATGTCAAATTGCATTGCAGTAGTGACAATTATAAACATGTTTAAATAATTTACAAATCTAGAGTTATTATAATACTCTATTATAACAAAGCTTTTTTTTAAAAAAAAAAAAAGCACACATACTTAGAAACTATATTTCATTCACGTGAAAAATATTTCTAAAAATCGTAGAGAATATAAAATTGGGGGGGGGGGGGTGAAGAAGACGATATTACCACCATCAACGTCAACTGGAGCCTAAAAGAACAAAGTATACTCCCTTAAACCTTCACCACAGTAAAATGATCGTCAGTTCCATAATCAGAAATTTCAATAAACCTATGTTAACTTTGTATTCTATAATGATTATTCAAATTTAACATTAGTGCTTTAATTATAATAGTAGACAACTCAAATCGAAATTGTAGTTATCAAACGAGAAAAAATATATAACAACAAAAGAAACATTTATACGAGCAGTATCTTAGTGTCCATTTTTAAATGAGGAAACATCTATATCATTAATTTGCATTTCAAATTAAAAGGGCACATAAATGCAACTGCATATATTAACAAACATGTACGTATTCCTTAGCAAACTAGACTATTACCTGTGACATATTAATATAATGTGGCCGTAATCCAGACATTTCTAGCTTCTTTACATGATGGACGACTGAGTAGGTTCTTCATATTGTTGGTTTCGAAAAGATGTTTGATTTGAAGACCACAAAATAGTAACTTATCAATGATTATAGCACGCAAACTGGCAGGTGCCATCTTAGCATAATTGAAACGCCCGCAGGTAGATCGCAACGCTTCGGCTACCAAACACCGCGCTACTATTACAAGATGGCGGGTAAAATAAATAAACTATTGGCATATTTTGGTTTCTTGTGATGATATAGCGCAGGCTTACTATATGACGATCAATCCAATAAATACAATTCAACTTTGATAAGTCACATGATTTTCTTGTTTTGATAAAATAGGTTTAAAATCATTTAATAAAAATATTTTACTCAATAAAATATACGACCGTTTACTATTTTACGAAGAATAGAAAAACTGCCATCTACCGACGGAGTACGTAAAATTTGTAGGGTCAGCTCACTTTTTTCGGAGATATCGAATAAAAAAGATTTGCTAGTCATAAATTTTTTTTAAGTGATATATTTTATAGTTTCATAGCAAGAAAATATATTAATAAGAAATGCCCTTTTAAAGAGATATTAACATTGAAATAATTATTTTGCAATTACATAATTACTATCTTACAATTACTTATTTTTTCTAATAAATTTAAAAGCAATTAATTTCTATTTAATGGATTTCTCACTTTTTAAGAATTTAACATCTCAGGTTTAATTAGTTTTGTTTTTTTTATTATTATTTACTTCTCTTTTTTTGTTGTTGTTGTTTTTGTATTACCATAATTAAAAAGATTGTTTTCAACAACTGTTAATTAGAATTCTCTCCTCAAAGCCGTAAAATTATTTTTAAAAATGAATGTACTTCTTTCTTTACAACTCCTAGTAAACAGGATGCAGTAGTAACTTAATTTTGGATAATCTTAGGGTATACGGGTAGATAGCAGAGGAGAAGTGGCATCCATTTGGCGAAAGGAATGTATGGATAAATGTCACTATTCAAAGTTCAAAAGTGCAAGCTATACGGTGAAAGGAAAAGAACAATTCGGTTCTATGGAAACGGAGAGTCTGAAACCAAATCATACAGATCTAATAATAATGTATGATCTTAACTTTGTAAAAATTTGAATTAAATATTAACATTGAATTTAATATAATTTGAATATTAAATATGAAGGTATATCAGTATTATTTTCAATATATATATTTTAGAAAATAATAAAATGTTTAAAATTAATAGTCACGTGTTTTGTTTAGAAAGTTTAATATTTGCGATAAAAACGAAATGTTATTAAGAACTACATTAATTTAAATTTTAAAATATATATTTATTAAGATATTAATATTTCAATTAAATGAACAAAAATGGAAAATAATAACCCTTTCCCATCATTGACGAAAATTCCGCGGCTAGACATCATTTAAGTTTATAAATATCACAAGCAGTCGTACTTTCTTCGAAGTTCCTCCCTCTTATTCCTCTTTTGCTATATATCAAATGGCATTTATCAGTATCTGACCATCCACTTAGTTCCTGTCTATTCTTTGCGGGTCATCAAATTATAAAAGAAAATTAGACTCACACAAAATACAGCTGATTTATTATTATATAAATAATTTTTAGAATTGTTTATTAAATGAATAATTAAATAATGTCAACAATAAATGTATAGATATTTAAATTAGATGTGTTCGTAATACGTGCATATGCTTATCAAATGATTCTATCCAAAGACAGAGAGGGGGGAAAGGTATTTGGGAAAACAGTTTTTTTTTCATATCAAGTAAATCAGAAATAATAAGATTTACATTATTAAAATATAATTCGTTGGCCAGCGTTGGTGGCCGAGTGGTTAGCACGGCTGCCTTACAAACAGTTGCCCCAGGGTTCGGTTCGCCGACTCTTTGGCACATAAATATATAATTCGTTTCAGAGCCTATCTATGGGCAAAAATATTTTTTGGCCATAATATAAAAAAATAGTATTGGTATTTATTAACAAAATTGTATATATTACAGTAGATAAAGACGGGTTCTGAATTTCGTTTCTTTATTAGCAATCTTTTGTATCTTCTCCCTATGTGTTTTTTTATTATTATTAACATTAGTAATTTAGGAAGATGTAGGATATAGTCACCATTAATTTTTTATGCTATTAGAGATTTCTCTATGCTAATAATGATATACGATTAAATGCTTGTGCAAGCAATTTTCAATCATTTCATTATATGCATGAGAATTCTGACTATTTTCTTTCTTTTTTTTTATATGTAAATAAACAAAATGTACAAAAGCTTTGACATTGAAAAAAATATTGATCGATACAGAAATTAATAGACTGAAAAATAGTTGTGGTTTTTTTTATTAATAGTATAACAATAAAGAATCATTTTCAACTGGATTAGAGACCAGAATTCACTTATAAATTAGTTCCTTTGCCTACTACAAGTGTGGAAAATCTAAAAAGATGGTCTAAAAATGTTTCTCACAAAATATGAATAAAATCAGCTATAATATTAGTAATAGTGATAGTAATAAAGCTCTTTCAAAAAAAAATTTAAATACAAGTATATGAAATGCACAATCTTGTATTATGTGACTTTTTTCAGAATCTGAAGGGAGAATAGTATTTAAGAACTTGTCAATTGGTACAGGTTTTTTTAAAGAAAATTATCTTGCAAAGAAGAAATGTTTTATTGAATAGGCAGAAATCTATTTTGTTTTTTTGTAATTTAATATATAAAGTAAAATATTAACATTATGTTACTGTATTCTTTATAAGATTGCTTACATTTATCAAAGAGAGGCAACAGATAGTTTTAAAAAATGTTATGTAAATCTACCAAGCCTTATGCACCAACATTGAATTTAGGAAAAAGAAAGTCTGTTTCTTATTAAATAATGTTCTTACATTAACATCAATTAAAGACTTTTCTTGTCCTTACAGATTTTAGTACACATATTCATATTCATAAAAGCAATAAACTATGGTCTCAGATTTATTGGAGGAATTGATTCTTTGTTAGGCAAAAAAGAAGTAGTTATAAAAAATTGAATGCATTCAAATTATATATTATGATAAGCCACAATATGAAAATAAGTTAGAGTTACAAAATCACTTATAGTTACAGATTGTTGGAAAGAATAGAAATTAATGCATTCTGTAGTTAGAGTTTTTGCGATGTTGAAAAATGGGCTCTATTTGATGTTTGGT
This sequence comes from Epiperipatus broadwayi, assembly GCA_028023455.1. NCBI lineage: Eukaryota > Metazoa > Onychophora > Udeonychophora > Euonychophora > Peripatidae > Epiperipatus > Epiperipatus broadwayi. The sequence continues at coordinate 3,346,710 of JAQFVV010000108.1, forward strand.
CTTTACAAACTGCAGCTCTTTACACTAGTTGTTAAATGCTAAAGTTGTCAATTTAAATTTTAATAAAGTATTTATGTTACTGAAGCATAGAATTCTTTTAAAGAGTTTGTTGAGAATACAAGATGTATTGTATTTATTAAAAAAAGATAAATTTTGATGGTTTCTATTATAGTATTTTTATTGTTGGAATCTTGATTAAATAGAAGTGTGACATTCTTTGCCTAGCAGAAAGATAAACATGGAGCTTCATAAGAAATATAAGAATTTAAAGAAATATAAGAATTTAAAGACAGAAGTTCCACAATTGAAAAGAAGATTTAAAAATAATTAGTGAAATGAAATTTAAACAAAGGATCTTTTTTGAGAAAAATTCTTCTATTATTTTCAACAGTGTAAATCTGAAAAATATCTTAGTCGATGGTAATTTGTTAAGGGATAATAATAAGATAGAAAGAGCATTCATCATTTTTAAATGATGATACATGAATCTAGATGATTGTCTTAATAATATATCCATCTTATTTGACACATTTATATTTATTAAAAACTTACAGGTTGCTGGGATTAAACACAACTTGTGATCTTTAAAAATGTAAAAGATAGAGATTTTGACAGGATCTCTGGGTGGCTGCGATTATGTTTGCTGTAAAACTATTTGAATTGTTAATGATTATATAAACCTATTTGTTCATAAGAGTGCTTCCAAGGTTAGAATTTATAAAAATAAAATAAAAAATAGAAAAAAATTAAATAATTACTGTAAAATGTCTGTAAGATCTATTATAGCAAATATGTTTTTCCAGTCACAAATGATTTGTTACCAGAGACTATGAGCACTTAGAGAATCGAAAAATAATATAGATAAGTTTTTTTGTTGCCAGACAAAGGCAAACCCAGCATTGTGAGTAAATGTAAGATTTATATTTCATTTTTATTGACTTAGTTAAGATATTTGGTTCAGTTATTTAAAAAACTGTTTCTAGTAATGACTTGTTTAAAATTAAAAATGATGTTAAACAATATTAAAATTAAGAAGCAATAATGGAGACAGTTTTAGTAAGCTGGTGATCCTTAGTAGTAATTTTTGTTTGATATAGTATAATCACTAAAGAGTCAGGTTGAGACTGAATTTGAGGTAGAATTTTCAATTGAGCAAATATTGTACATTTAGTTAGTTTCATTTAGAGATACCTATGTCCTCCATGAATGTGGAAGTAACTTTAAAAAAACTGTAGGCTAAAAATGATCTGTCTCACCCAGCATAGCTAAGTTGTTTATCTGGTGGATTACTCATTTAAAGTGATAGAAATAATAAGCTGAAAGCAATGGTCGTACATTATAAAAGTAAGTATTATAAATCTCCTTTTTTTAAATTCAGATATATGGAGTGTGCAAACTTGACTTGATACAAACTCTTCAAAACCTGTATGTAGATCACCAATGTTGATTAGGGAGCTGTCAAAATTTAAGATTAACATAACTGTGCTTAGTGAAACTCATCTTCAAGAGAAAAGAAATTTTGATAAACAGCTATAAGCTATTTTGAAAAGAAAGATCAACCAGGAAAGACAAATGCATGATATTGGATTCACAGGATTCTGATATTTTTTTTTTCAATGTATTAATGAAAAGTAATGGTGTTAAGACTTGGCTTGCACAATGATATGTATGTTCATTTTATTATCACATATATACTCTAACAACAGTAGATTCAGAGAATTCAAAGAAAGATGGCTTTTATTCCTTTCTGAATAGCATTATTATAGCAATACTATTAAAAAATCAATTTTTTGTGTGTGGAGAATTTAGTACATTGTTGGTACAAATAGTAGATTTCAGCCAAAAGTTATTGAAAATAATGGGATTGGTGCTGTAAACTAAAATTGTTTGTTGCTGCTGCTGAATTTTTGCACATTCCTTGGGTTGATGATTACATATATTTTGCTTAGATAGAAAACTCATTATAAAAGAACATGGAAGTTCTTGTATTCAAAACAGGCATATAATAGATTATATTTGCACAGATTGTTGGATGGATCATAAATTATTATGTTCCAAAGTTAAAATTACTACTACATTTAAAAAATAGATCCATTCTAATTATATTTGTAAAAAAAAAAAAATGTTTATTTTTTACAAATACCTATTATATATTCTAAACTTCAACAATTATTAAAGTCTAAAATTTACTCATTTCGATTTTCAAGATTGTCATATTACTGTGGCATGAAATCTTTTAAGAAATGATGGGTTAGAGATTCTAATTTATTCCTGAGTTCGTTAAAAAGAAGAATCATGATTGGGGTTTTGACAATAACCTTATTTTTAATGACTTTATCAAAAAGAAAGTAGGATTTTCTGTTTGTCAGAATAATCTTAGATGTGGATTATCACAATAAATATAGAGATGTAAAGGCACAAGTTCAATAATTAAAAAATAGATTAAAATGGTGTATTAAGACTGCAAAGAAATACAGACATTCACTGATCATGGTCACCCTAAATCACAGGGTGGCAATTTTTTTTGTAAAGAACCATTTTTAGTATTATATTTACCAAAATAATACTTATGGAGAGACAAGTCAGCAATTTGAAAATTGAGCTAAAACTTGTTTGTTGTTGTTGTTGTTAAAATGAGTTTATTTGTGCTTTGCTTAAAGATGCTGTAGTAAAATACATTGCAATTCATTTATTTATTATCAATGTTATAGTAGACATAATTATAATTATAAAATATAATCATTAAAGTAAAAAATAAGTGATTTTAAACATTATTACATATGAATTAACATATTTCTTTGATCAAATAGTATGCTGGGATTTCAAATATTTTATAATGTATTTAATTTGTATGAATAATAACATTAAAATATATACTTCATAAAAAAATAAAAACAATATATAGTTTTTAATGAGATTTTTGTTACTGAATTTTTGGAGAAAGTTTGTCAAAATTAGATAAACATGACGATACTTTCATTTTCAAATAAGATGACAGATTCACACTGTTCCGCTAATTTATTAGTTCATTTTTAATAAAATTCATGTTCGAAAATATCTATTTGCAAAAATACGTCGATCTGAAAATCAACAGACGTCCAAATGCATAAGTTTTTAATTGAATATAAGTATCAGGCAAACTGTTCCAATTATCAAAAATAACTGGATCTTGCCTTTTAAGATTTTCTATCTCAGACCATTTATGCTGTGCAGCAAAGGTAGATTTTTGTCTCTCTAAATTTTCTAATTCACTTTTAAGATTTACAAATGTTAAACTTCATATTTCCTTGATTTTTAAACCTGCTACTTCTAATTGAAAAACTGCTTGATCAATATCACTATTGAAAATTTTAAATCGTGAGAAATAATTTTGAGTGTTTCAATAAAAATGATAAGATTGTGTTTTTCTTTATAAACTCTTTAAATCCCTCACCACATTCCGATTTCATATTTATCACTATTTGCATGAAATATGTTAAATCTATTGAAATATGATCCTAATGGTATTTTTTCAACATAGAAAATGAAGCAATGTTCCTTTCTCTAAGTCTGCATAAACAAACATAATTCTTTTTCAAAAGCAAGTACTTCTAAAAGCAAAATAGCTGTGTTTCCTTTCCCTTGCAGTTTCTTGTTTAGTGTGTTTAAATGTGAGATCATGTCCACCATAAAATAAAATGTTTGTAACTAATCATGATTATAATGTATTCAAGATCTTTTTGGTTTAAAAATAATTTTATTTCTTCAATGCAAGCAGCAAATCACATTGCTGTGTCCACAAGTATGACTGGGCAGCTAGCAAATGAATATGTACAATAAAAGACTCACAATATTTTTAAGTAATCAGAATAGTGAATAGTTTGTAACAACACTATCTCTACAGTTTGCTAATGTTCAATTCTCTCGATGTACATTCAGGTTGGCTGCTACAAAGTGGTTCACAATGGGCTAGGTTTACGCACACCTTGGCCCCAGTCCAGTTTAGCTGTACATGAACACATCATAGTATAGTACTGTGACTGACTATAAGCTCTTTACAGCTTTCATCTCTGCAACAGTCCACATATAACTCCACTTGAAAACCGCTGGAAACAACTCTTCATTTAGCTGCTATCCAGATGGTTTTCTCAGGTTACAGTCTTCCTATCTCTGTGGGCCTATTCAGCTATGCCCATGAACTACATTTCTACTGAGTGCTGGACATTAACTGAAGCACTGATGCTAGATCTCTTATACCGGAATTGAACAGGAAAGTCAACTGGAGATGCACTCGAATAATGACCCTACGTACTTGTTACATACTCTTTTTATAGTTTTCTGATAACTGCAACAATTAATTACATTCTCCAATAAGATAAGATCTCTTATCTAAAAATATTTGCAATCAGCAAATATTTCTTGGAATTGTCAATCACCATTACATTAATGCTTTAATTAAATTTCTCAGTTATCAGTAGGTGATCTAAAAACAATTTCTCGAATAAATTCTAGTTTTTCTGGAGTGCACAAACTTGTATGCAATTTTTACAAAATACAACACACATTAACATTGCCCCTCTGGAAAGCCATCTTACTTTATTGTGCAAAAGAAGTTCAGAATATTGGCTACTGACTTCATTAAAAAGTTCACAAAATTGCCGATGATATAGTGGTCTTGCCATTATTTTGCCTCTTGATGAATTATGCAATGAAAAGAAAAAATGTCATGCAAAAATTGTTTTTTAAACATAGAAGCAAATGCTTTATTTTCACCTTTCATACTTTATGCTCCATCACTTGCAATTGATACTATTTTATTAATATAAATATTTTTGTTTTAAACGATAACAGCAGATTTTATATCCTTATTTCGAGTTTATCCTGTAAGTGGTAGTATATCAAATAATTCTTCCTGAGATCCTTTAGAGTTAACATATTATCTACAAATAAGTACAACCTGTGCAATATCATTCATATTGCAAGATTCATCACAGGCAATAAAAAATCTGGGTGCTCACTTTAATTCCATAACCTTCTGGCTCATAAATAGTTCTGTCTTTTATAATCTTAATGGACAATGATATGTCTTTTATTTTAGCAGTTATTTGTGTTTTATTTTTAAAATTGCAAAAAAAAAAAGATATTCGGACATTTTAATAAAGCCAATAAACATCACATGATCACCATTTTTTATGCTTGCTTATAACTATTATTAAAACAGGCAAAACTCTCCATATGTATCACCATTCAGTGCAAGCCATAATAATCAATGGATGCCAGAAGGCTTGTGCACTAGATGGGGGGGTTATGCACAAGCCTTCTGGCATCCATTGATTACTCTGGCTTGCAATGAGTGGCAATACATATGGAGAGTTTTGCCTGTTTTAATAACATTTTAATAAAACAATCACAAAATCACCATCCATAAATTGATTTCCCTGTTTCACTATTTCTAGAGTGGCAACAAAACTAGCAGTAGATGTATTATTACATGATTTTATCCAAACCTTTACTTAAGTTAATTTTACATTGTCTTCTACTGCCTTTCTTTTTCCTTTCAATAAGTGCAAATGCTTCATGTTTATTTTTAAAATGACTTTGAACATTTGATTTTTTTTGTTATTATAAAATTTTTCTTGACATATTAAACACACTGGGAGTCCTGTTAAATTTGGAACAATCACAAAGGATTCAGTCCATTCACTTCTAAATTCTCAATTTTCTTATTCTACTTTTCTCTTTTTTCACCATTTTAAATATTAAACCTCAATACTAGAGGAAGCTTTTGTTTAATATGTTTCTTTTTCACAGTGTAATATTTACTAAACTAAACATGAGTAAATAAAAACAGAATAAAACTACCATAAGTTCCGATGACATGATTGTTTATATCACCATTTTTAAATTAAATCAGGTAGGAGAAACTGCATTAAAGTATTTGTGATGGTTCATGTCTCTGATTTTAAATTTGCCTTACAGTTGCAAGATGTCTCCACAGGCTATATTTTTAGATGAAACAATGAAGGCCATGGATGAAACAGCCTAAAGATGTTCATGAAATATTGCATCAATGACATAATCCCTTATGCATCATCCACTAAAGCACTAAATTCTGCCTTTGCTAGATCAGTTTGGTGTGTTTTTCTCAAGGCAATATATTCAATTATTATTATTAAGTTTTGTTCTTACTCTGATAATGAAGTAATTAGGGAAATTAAAAAGACTTTAAAAAAATATTAATGAAGTTTACGAGTTATTATTTTTCTTTTACTTATATTAAAAATTATATTTGGTTATATGTATATTATTTACTAACATAAAAAGAGCGGCAATTAGGCATTAAAAGAGTCACATACAGCTCCGGAGCTACAGGTTGCCGACTCCTACTCTAGATTTTTTTATATACATTAAAAGCAATATACAATCTGAAAATCAAATCACAATTATATAAATATTGTTCACATATAGGATGCCTGTTATATGATAACAATAAATACTTTAAATGATAAAATTTCATTGTTAAAAACTGTCCATAATGTTGCCTTTTATATATAAAATTTAAAATAATTAATTTAAAACAAAATTGAAACAAATAACTGACTCTGAATGAAAAAATTATTTAATACATCAATCTAGTTTTCATTTCTTATTGGAATCATATCAAGATGTTTCTTTTTACAAAACAATATTTTTTTTAAAAAAAAAAGATTGCAATAAGTTTAATCATTTTTTATTATATATATATAAAATAAACATTATTAATTACAAATTATGTACAAGTATTAAACATATGTACAATAGAAATTTAGATATATATGGCATGAGATGCACAGCTTATAAAATACAGTTATTTTGACTAGTGTCTGAAGGCAGATACAATGATTCAATTTTAAAGTATAATTTATATCATTTTAAAATAATGAACAACTTAAGAAAAATATTGTTTTGCCAAATTTTTCTCATCATATTTCTGGGTATATATTTTAGGGCATATAAATATATATTATGCCACTCTTTATTATTATTATTTTTTAGAACACTTTGTGTTGCCAAAAAGTATAGAACAGTGAGCAAGTCACATGGTTCTAATAGTGGTTTAATCATTTTTATGTACCTGTATGTATTTTACTAATTTAATTTATTATGATGTAATGTAAATGATGTCCATTAGGTGGAGTTGCTATAGAATAGTTAATCATGTGATTTTGTAAAAAGAAACATCTTGATAAGGTTCCAATAAGAAATGAAAGCTTGGTTATATTAAATACATTTTTTATTCATAGTAAGTTATCTGTTTTAATCTTGTTTTAAATTGATTATTTTAAATGATAACAGTAATATTTTGAACAGGTGAGAGGCATATTCTGTTCATATTTTGAATAATAATACAAAAATAAAAACTTTTAATTATATATCCATTTTATTTATTCATTTAGATTTGAATAAAGATATCCACCCAGCTTAGTAAAATGAAAACTGCTCTTTGTAATCTTTAAAATGCACAGATTCTAATAAGATATCAGAAAAAGTTTAAAATATGATGGTGATATGTTAGATTAAAAAATATTGATTTTTTTTTTTTTTAATGTAATATCATTGTGCTGACTGATCTTAAAGATGCTTCTAATTTCTGAAATAAAAGAAATAGACAAGATTGTAATAATTTATCATGGAATATTATTATATTTACTACAACAAGGATTTTGCTGAATAAGTTGCTTCCTGTCATAGATGAATGCTCACCAAAATTTAGAATGATTTTAGAGACTCAAATAGCACTATATCATGGTTTTTGTTACCAGGTAAATGCAAGCAAAGTGTCAGAGGAAAAAAACTGATTTATATATGTATTGCTTTTACTGATTTGGTCAAAGCAAAAGATTCAATTAATCAAATAGGTCTATGGCATTCTTTGAAATTAAGTGGTTGTCCAAAAAAAGTTTATTCATATTGCACATTCTTTACATTGTACAATAAGAGGAAATGTTATTACTACAAGATGAAAAATATAAGGTATTTGAAATGAAAGCTGGTGTTAATCAAAGACATATTTACTGTAACACTGTTTCAACTTCTATTGAAGTGATGTTTGGAGTGCTTACAAGCAAATTAATGAATCAGAATCAAGATGTGATACAGATTTGATAGTAGACTTTTTTAATTTGAATTAATTAAAAGCAAAAAACACAAACTTTATTGGGATTACTACATTCACAGTACACTGAAGATTAGTGTTTAAAAATTCAATAGTTTATCAAGTAATTATAAAAGAAAATCAACAACTTTTGGCTTAGGCAGTTATCAATCTGAGAAAGTAAATTGTTTTAAATGTCAGGAGAGGAAGAGAACTCTTTAGGTAGAAATGTGATCTTGAATTATTAGATGCTGCATAGTCTCCAAAATATTGCACTATTTAATAAATTAAAAAATCAAGCATTACAATCTTATAACTACTTTAACTATATTGCAAATTTATATAGCTATTGCTCTGGCATATGTAATGATTATAATAATATTAAATTATATTTGTTACAGCCTAACTTCATTAAACTGATTGTGTGAAATACACAAAGAGTAACAGAATCCTAAAGCAATACATTATCATAAATTTTAAGAATCATTTTTATAAGAGACATGGGCCATGTTTATTTTATAAAGATTAAATTAAAGATACTTTAAAGAGATGTAATATTGAGGCAGAGCATTAATGGAGAGCTGTGATCAAATAAGGTGTGGAAATCTTTCACAGAAAAATGTTTGCTGCAAAAGAGATTAAATAACAGCATTCCAGAACATCGAACAACTAGAATAATGGATTAATGTGCCTTACTTGCATTTAATACATTCGTTTACATAGCCATTATATGATCCATATTTAATGCTTTATTTCTTCTTTCTTATCTAAATAATAACGGCTGCACCCATTTGTAAATTATTATTAATGAAAAAAAGGAGACAGAGTTTGTAAATATTTTAGAGAATATTAAGTGTATTAAACATTCAATTGCCTAATGAGAACTTCCAGCAATGTTTAGGAGCAGCTAGTCATTAATTATATTTCACCCCCTCTCTCTTTGTGAAACATTATAATGTATATCTGTTTTATATATGCAGGAAGTATTAATCACTGAACCCAATTGAATTAATATTTATCAACATTAATCCAATTCTAGCATAAGCAAATGGACTTTCTTACATTTTAGATTAATGACAGCATATTTATGTATGCATGTCAAATGGATCAGTGGGAAATGATTTTTTGATTCCAAATTGTTTTTTACATAATCACCCCTCATCATTAAATGGTGATAAGATAATAAACAAAAATTATGTTATTATTACGTAAATGATTTCATGCAATAATGGTTAAATGCATCTTCTTTCAACGCCTGCAATCTGGAAGCCCAAATGCAGTAAATCTTGGATTTTTTTCTTTAGATTGGCAAAACATTTTAATTAAGCTTAGAACTTTTTCCATGTTAATAGTTAATCGTATTAGTCATAAAATTATTGATAGTAAATGGACATATATCTATCATTAATTAGAGTGTTATAATGCCACGTTAATTCATGTTCGTCCATTGAATGTTAATGTACAAACTGCAAATAAAGTTACAATTATAATATAATATAGCCTTAATTACTGGGTAAGAAGAGGTCCTATTCTTATGATTTCCAAACTACTCTAGCTAGTCTTATTAATAAATTGGGACAGTGAATGCTAAAGTTACTTTTAGTTGAAAAGATTTGAGATTTGAATCCGTTTTAGAATCAACTATTTGATTTATAGTGATTGAAATTAAATTTTGTTTAGAAGATATATTACATAATGAACAACGTAATAAGCATCGTTCATCATTTTTATTTATTTATTTATTTTGTTTAAGGAGGTTTACAATAAAAATATTATGCATGAACTTGACTGGAAAATTTTTTTAACAAGAATTTAATTTGACAAATAATTTTGTTTATGAAATTGCTTTTTTGTTTCAATGTATGCCTCTTAATTGCCCTGTGAATTTAGCTTGGTAGTAGATTAAGTAAAGTAATAATTAAAAAAATTTAATTTAGTGAATGGAATTGTATTAATTCGTTATTTGGGTACCTAAATATCAAATGATCTCCCCGACAATTAATAACTGTTTGATTGCTTTCACTTATTTATTATTTACAGGATATGAAATTGATAGTTGTATTAAATACGTTTCATTCTGAAATAAAATAAAAATCTTTCTACAGAAAAGATTTTTGTCTTAGCGTACTTAGGTATTAGTCTCACGGTGAAATTTTAATCTTCATTATTTATGATTGCTAAATATTTGATAGTACGTTTTAATTAATTAATAAAGTAAATTTAACTTTCAAAGTTAAGTTGTTGAAGATCTCTAGGATATTTTTATATCTACTATAGATTCTTTATTAACTTGTAGCTACCATTGTTAGCTCACTTTGCATTCGGTCGTACCGTTCTATACTTCAAATATAGCATCTGTGGATTTTTATATTTTATTACAGCGCAGTTTAACATTCTTCTAACTGTTGATTAGTTATTTTTTTGTTTTCAATTGCGTATTCTCATTCAATGTTATCAGTTATCTAATTTTTTTATAGTCTGAATTAATTAAACTATTATTTTCTTATCTTTTTCTTTTATGGGTATCAAATTATTTGTTGTTTATTTACTTTAAGATTTTTTCTTTATATTTTCTTTAAATGAAAATCCATTTTTGTTTTCACAATTTGTTAATTCTCTGTTCTTGTTCTAAAAAGTTTTTTTTTTTTTTTCATGTGTCAAAGCATCGGCCGGGAAGCGAATCCACAAACCCGGGACAACTACTTGTAAGACAGCTGTGCTGACTCTCGACCACCAATTCATTAACTTAAACAAAGAGCTTTACTAGTTGCTCAACAAGCTTTGTGATAAATGCTCAGCAAGAGAAAGCATTTAAAATATTTCTATCAGAAACTATACCCAAATCCCAGACCAATGGTTTTATGCTTTGGCACTACTCAGTGAGGCACTATGATAGTTTTAAACACTAGATCTAAAAATACTAACCCAAAGCCAGCATTTATCTAAGAGTTAATCATTGAATAGAAAATCAAATTTTCAGACACTTAAATGTCTTCAACCTCAGCTATCTAACTCAAATAGCTATATGGGACTGAGAGATCTTCAGCCAAACCATATATTAGTAGTCTTAGCAATATAACATCACTTAAGACTTAAAGCAAAGTCTGTAAATAGTCAATAAAAATAATCATATGAATATATATGACTCTATTTTTTATTGACTATTTATATGACTCTATTTTTTATTGACTATTTATAGTCTCTGCTTTAGATGACTCTATTTTTATTGACTATTTATAGTCTTTGCTTTAGACTTAAATGAAGTTATATTGCTAAGACTACTAATAAATGGTTTTGCTGAAAATCTCTCAGGTCCATATAGCTATTTGAGTTAGATAGCGAGGGTTGAAGACATTTAAGTGTCTGAAAATTTCAGATTTTCTACTCAATGGTTAACTCTTAGATAAATGCTGTCTTTGTGTTGGTATTTTTAGATCTAGTGTCTGAAACTATCCTAGTACCAAATTGAGGAGTTCCAAAGCATGAAACCATTGGTCTGGGCTTTGGGTATGGTTTCTGATAGAGATATTTTAAATGCTTTCTCATAAGCATTTATCACAAAACTTGTTGAGCAACTAGCAAAACTGTTTGTTTATATTTTACAAGCTTAAAAAAGAAATGGGGTCATGTGATATATGACTATTTTTTATTCATTAACTTATTCTTACACTTAGAGCCCTCCCTCCCCACCTTTTTTCCCAAGACCAAAAAGAAAAAATGTCTTAATCATTGTTAATTGTCAGCTTTTATCATTTACTTATCACTTTTAATGGCAATTAATAAAAATAAAAAAATGTGACATTTCAATAGACTCTTCCATATAGCATCTAAAATATACTAATTTTATTTTTTTTAAAAAAAAAGGAATTAAATGGTTTATTAATCAGGGATTCATAAGAAGTTTGAGCACCAGAAATGGCCAAAGACACACATACCATGGACTATGGATTCTAGAATCTGTCATTTACCATCACTAAAACATTATGGGCAGTTTAGTTATTTTTACTGATTATTACAAATGAATAAGTTTATTGGAAGAAATTAAGAAAATACTCAAGTTAAATTGTAACGTAAGGCCCATGTGTTTATTTATTTTTGAAAATAAACTTTTGCTTTCGCAAAAACCTTTTTATTTCTTACTACTATTGTAGTATTTTATTTAATTTTATGTAATATAATAGTACAGTATTACATAAAGCTCTTGATATTTATAAATCTATATTATCATAAAAAATTGTAAAATAAGATGAAGTGCAAAGTAATATAAAGTATGGAATATGTAAATCAATACATTTAATTTTAACATGCATTGTCTGTTTGATCATCTCTTGCTTTAATGCAGTAATAGAATGGTGGATTTGAAGCTCAATATTTATGGATTAATACTTTGCTTCATCACTTTTATCATGCCTACATCTTATAAATTCCAGAGCAGTAAACCATTGGGTTATTTTCGTCTTATATTGTAGCAAACAATTTCCAAGAGCACAAAATTAATATATTCATATGTTATATTTAAAAATAGAGAGAGAAGAGTCTTCATTGAGTGTATTTTCATTATGTGGAAATCAACAGAATCACATGAGATGGATAGTTATAGAAGTTATCAAATATAACTACTTGACAATATTCAAATTTATAAATGAAAAAGTGCAATGATTTAGAAATATGATAGCCATTTTGTGTTAATGTAAGAACAATAAAAGAAGCTAGAAAATGTTTAAAGTATACATTTTAAACAGAGAAAAATAATTTGTATTTTTAACAATGTTAATTTAATGTCATATTAAATAATTTGTATATATATTGCAAGGATAGAGAAGGTTGTATTAATGAAAAAATCTGCAATGTACTATAGATTCATCCCCTCCCCTTGTTAGATTATTAATTTAATAAAGGGTTAAAAATGAACTAATTATTTTAAGTATAAATTAAAAAAAGATAAACTTCAGTTTATAATGGCTAGATAATCAAAGTGAATCTTACATATTTTCCAGCAAGGCCACTTCATGGGTGAGATGCATTTTTGTACATGTTAAATTCCAGTATCCTGAACTCCACGAAATAAAATTTGTAAATTAAAATAAAAAATATGGAGGTAAACAGCAATTCATTATCATCATTGAAGATTATCAATCCACTGAAGGATGAAGATCTCTCCAAGTTCAATCCATTTTCTCCAATCTCAAGCTTCTCTTCTCTATATCACCACTGCACTTTCTTATTTTGACCATCCATCTCACACATGGTCCTTTTCTGGGTCTTTTACAATCTCTTGGAATTCAGTTTAAGATTTCAATTGTTCATCTATTATCATCTCTTCTAGAAATATGTCCAGCCCAACTCCACTTCAGACTTTTGATTCTTTCAATGAGGTCAGTAACATCTGTTTGTTTTCTTACCCATATATTGTGTTTTCAATCTCTTCTTGTTACTCCTAATATGCATCTCTCCATATTTCTTTGAGGGATCTGAAGTCTGTGTATTGCTCTTTTATTAAGTGTCCAAGTCTCAGATCCATAAGTAAGAATTGATAAAACACATTTATTAAAAACCTTCCTTTTCAAACATACAGACATATTTCTTTTTAATATTAAGTTATTTATACGAAAATCATTTCAATCAAGTTTAATTCTATGATTAATTTTATCCATTATATTTTCATCTGGGGTAATAATCTGATTAAGGTATTTGTATTTGTTAACTTCTTTTAACTCATCATTATAAATTTTAATTTTTTTCTTTTGAGAAAATCCATTAAACATTACTTTAATCTTTTTAACATTTACATTTAATCCTACTTACTTTCATTTGATAACTCTTACAACATTTTCTGAAGCTCCAAAGCCTTATTTGCAAAAACAACATCATCTGCAAAATCTAGATAATTTAAATAATCTTTATTTACTATTATTTCCTTAGCATCCCATTTTAATCCACAAAATAGTTCTTTCAGTACTGCTGTAAAAAGTTTTAGGGGTATGGAGTTATCCGGTTTTACACCCTTCTTAATGTTAACCTATGTAATCTAATTGTTGTTGTTGAATTTTTATAAATATTCTTCAGAATATGATAATGTCCTGGATCTATACCTTGATGATCCAACACTTTAATCATTGAAGGAATGCTTATAGAATCAAATGCCTTTTCATAATCTAAAAATCCAAAGCATAATTGCAACTCATATTCATTGGTCCTTTCTATAACTTCTCTCAATACTTGGATATGATCTACTGTACTAAAACCATTTTTAAATCCAGCTTGTTCTTTTGGTTGGTTGAAATCCAATATTCCCTGTAGATGAGTTGTAATTATCTTGGTAAAAATTTTGTATAAAACTGATAAAAGATTGATAGGTCTGTAATTTCTAATATCTTCTTATCACTTTTTTTTAATATTAATATTAATACTGCATTCTTCCAGCCATCTGGTACATCTTTATCATTTAGACATTTGGTATATAACTTTGCGCAAATTTTTTCTATTTCTTTATCTGCTTCTTTTAATATATCGATTATAATTACATCATTACCTGGAGCTCTTCCTTTCTTCATAAATTTAATTGCATGTCCCACTTCTTTATTTAAAATTCTGGGCAATTCAGAAAATATAATAGATGTAGGAGGTACTTGTTCTTCATTACTATACGATTTTTGATAGAACTCTCCTACCCATTTCATCTTTTTTTTTTAACAATAGTTCCATCTTTTTTTCTTATTGCAGATATAAGTTTCTTACCAATACCAAAATGTTGTTTTACATTCTTGCGACTTCTATGCTCTTTTACAGATTTCTGTGCTAGTTCACAATTATATTTTCTTATAATATTATCAACTCTTTTCTGCAACATTTTACAAAATTTGAGATATTCAGTCCTTCTTAATGCATCATTTTTATATATCTTCACATTCCTTCTTTTCCTCATAAAGTCTCTAGTCTCAGTAGAAATTTTATTGGTCAATTGCTGCTTTTTTCTATCAGATATCTTTGTTGCAGTTTTTTAAAAGTGCATCAGTTATTTTTAATTTTATTCAAATCTGAATCATGTTCAAAATCTACTAATACTTGAAAACGATTTGCAAGTTCTAATTTAAATTCATTAGAATGTGTCTGAAGATTATGAATATCAGCTATAAATATTGTTTTTCTTAATAATTTTTGTCTCTCTAGTTTTTTAACGCATGTCTTACATCTTACTAATTGATGTTCAGAAACAGTAGTTACTGAAGTATATAACTTATTAAGTGCAAGCAGTTCATAATTAAAGTGAAAGGCTGAAAACCTGTTGCATGCACTTTTAGAATGCTTATATGACAGCCAATCAGATGTAATGATGACTGTATAGAGAGCTTTTAAGTCGCAACACAAGACAGAGGTCTTATAAAAAAAAGGTGGTTCCATCTTTCTCTTTACTTAAATTTCTATATATATAAACCAGTCTGAATCATTTTGATTTAAGAGCATGAAGCTTTAAGCATCTTTGCATTTAACTCACTGCATATTATTTATAAATCAACAACATAAAATCTTTTGATTTACTATGAAGTGATTTTTCAGATCTTGTGAATTGACAGTAACGTTACATACTGTCAATTCATAAGATCTGAAAAATTACTTTGTAGTAAATTGAAAAATTTCACATTGTTGCATATGTTACTGTCAATTTATAAGATCTGAAAAATTACTTCATAGTAAATTGAAAGATTTCACATTGTTGATTTATAAATAACACACAGTGTGTTAAATGTGAAGATGTTTAAAACTTCACATTCTTAAGTCAAAATGCTTCAGACTGGCTTATATATATAGAAATTTAAGTAAAGAAAAAGATAGAACCACCTTTTTCTTATAAAATATCTGTCTTGTGTTGCGACTTAAGAGTTCCTTATACAGCCATCATTACATATAATTGCCTGTCATATAAGCATTCTAAAAGCACATGTGACATGTGAGAGATTTTCAGCCTTTCACTTTAATGAAGTATATAACCTAAATTCTTTTTCAGTGATGAGCACCCTTGTCAAGGACAACAGTTATTAAATTTAAAAAAAATAACGTTATGTACAGCAAATCACCAAACAGAAATTAAATAAGCATAATAAAAACTTGTAAAAAAAATTCCTCTGCCTTAGAAATGTAATCACAAAGAATATTAATTCCAAAAAATATGGAAGTAAAACAGTCATTAATGAAGTATATAATGTTGGGTTTTCTTTTAAATTTTATAACTGTTATCTTTGACAAGAGTTGTCAGTACTGAAAATTCATTTAAGTTATATACTTCATTAACTGCTATTCACCTCCATGTATTTTAGAATTAATATTCCTTGTGATTACATTTCTGTGACAGAATTTGTTTATTTATTTATTTTTATAAATTGAAACAAAATGAATTCTATAAAAAAAAATTAAATAAAAGACAGAGAAACAGTAGAACATTAAAAAATTATAATTATTTATTCTTTTATCTTTTTATTTACATATTAACTCTCTTATATTAAAAAAAAAAATACAATAGAATTTTATACTGAGAATAGATACTCAATTAAGGATTATTGTATGATAAATTAAGAAATTTATTATACATTAAGCTTTATAGGTATTCACCAATAATAATAATAATAATAATAATAATAACAATATATATAAGAACATTTATGTGAAATAAATATTTAATTTTAATTTTTGAATTCTCAATAAAATATTTTGTGGTCACCCTATAAATCTCTAAACTATTCTTATCTTGTTATAGAATGTAGGGATGCTATTAATAGGCTAATCCATCACATTCAGTTCATTCTTTAATAGTTATCAATCATATTTTATAGAAAAGTGAATGATTTTATCTTCCATATTTATCTTCACATCATTTTATTTTATCATCCAATTTATATGCATTGTAAATGATTAAACCTAATATATTTTGTATATTTTCTACATCAAATCTTAATAGTCATCATTAGCAAATGTATAAATTAAATATTTATTTTGGTCATACTTTAATTTTAAGCTCTTCCTTTATTTATCCTCTGAAATGATATTTCAATAATTACCTTACATGGAATTCAAAATTAAGTATATGCAATAGAATATAAATTAATAATTGTAAATGTTTCATATGCTTTTCTCCTTAAACTCCATTTTATGTTGCCCTACTTTTAATTTTATCATCAAGATGTATGGAATATTTTGTAAAGTTTGTCATATATTATAAATTTTACTCTGATATATGATTAATTGAAATTCCATAGATTTTAATAAATATTGAATTAATTTGAAAGAAATGATTTAAATCTATGCACTTTTTATTTTTGAACTAATTCACTTCGTGACAACTATTTTATAGCTACATTTACCTCTCTGACTCATTTTTATCATTCTCTACTTTACTTGGAAAAATTAAACACTTGCTCAATTACTTATGGCAGAAATGTTGGTTATTTGTTAACTATTCTTTATTAGATCCATTATACAAAGTATTAGTAGTAGCAGTAGAATTAATTAACTGAATAGCTTTCAATAACTAATAAGTTGCATAAATTCTCAATTTTTCTGAAAAATCTATAATTCTCTATTTAAATATAATCAGTATCCATGAAATTGGTTGAGTAAACTCGAATTGTGTTGAAAATATATTTTTTAAAAACATTTACTGTCTTGAAATCATATTTATATTTTGATTATGCAATGGCAAAAAAGGAAGAATTGAATTTAATTCAAGTATTATAATGTATAAGGACATATGTATTTTTGTAGGTGTTTGAGATTATTATTATCTACACTTTCCAATAGGATCCTAACTAGATAAAATATTATGTACTTTTTTTTTTGGAAAGGGATATTATTATTTTATTAAGATGCGAATGTCTTCAAATGTATTTGAAAAGAATCCACTATAACTCAAATATTAACCAATGATTATGTCATTTATATATTTTAAATAATGACTATATATATTAAGTTTAATCAAAATTCCCAGACAGAAAAAAAAAATTATTCAGTTTTTAGGTGTTTGCGCTAGGCAAACAATTATATATTTTTGATTATTTTTAATTCATTAAAGTGTCAACTTAAAATATAAGTCTATTAGTTATTTCTTCTTTTAGTTTCAAACTATAGTAAAAATAAAATAGTTTAAAATGTGTCAGAGTATGTAAATAAAATGTCTGCAATATATTTAGATTTATATAATTATCATTATCAGTAGGGAGAAATAGTTGTCAAATTTAGTTGATGTGTGAAAATCTTTATAACATGTATGCATTTGATGAGAAGTGGATCATTAAACTTTATATCTATTTTAATGATGTTTATCATATTATGAGATTTATTTTTGCTTGCAATTTTAGACAGTATGGATGTGATAAAATGCTTTTATGAAAGTAGTTCTTGTGATATGAATGTTCAAATAATTGAATTTGCTTAATCATTTATGGAGATTATATTCTTTCCTAATATATAATTGTAGTGATTTATTTTTATCATCATCATTATTATTATATGGTAGTCTTTGCCGTTATTCATTTAAGATCATATTTTGAATCTTAGTCATAATTTCTTAGCAACATTTGAAATAAAGCATATTTTTTTGCACTTCTTTGATGTTTGAGGTATTGCATATTTGAATAACTCAGAAATACTCTTTTTATAACTTGAATTTATTTTTTCTTATGCTCTTGTTTGTAATAAAATCCAGTTTAATGAGAGATGTTTGCTTGTATGATTGGTGGATCACAGCATTTCACATACTTGAAATAAAAAATTATGTAAATGCATACAACTTTATTCTCATTTATGATTATTGTCGGCGTGTGTATGTTTGTGTGCATGACCATAAGCACATTTTCTTTCATATTAAAATGAATTTAAATGGCATTAAATTTGGTAGCTTTTGAATTTAAAAAGTATAATAGAAATGTATTATGATTTATTATCTTTTAATAAATATTATCAGTGAAATACATCACGTATTTATTCTTTATAATTTTGTCAAAAGGTTTTAAATTGAGCCGATCTTATCAATCTTACTTCAGGCATCAAAACTACATTAAATGAAACCATTTAAAAAATTGAATATTATTATTCAATGGTTTGGTCTTTATAATCATTTTGATCAAAAACAGTGTGTAAATTTTATTATTTACTTATTTTTCTTTGCAGTAAGTAATTTATTCCAAATAGTGTGTGTGTGTGTGTGTGTGTACATCTATGGAAATAATTGATATAAAAATATTAAATATTTAACTATCAAGTACTTGTAAATTCTTATTTTATTTGGTATCATTGCTTCATAAACTTTTATTGGTTAGTTATTTTGTACTATGGGTCTAAAACTGGATTGTGGTACTTTATTATTTTAAATTCACTGATGAGTGGAATATGTATTGCATTGTATTGTTAAATATCTAGGCTTAATAAAGTTGTTACATTAATATACTTTTATACAATTTATTGTTAATATACTTTTATACAATTTATTGTTAAACTATTTTTGAAAGGATTGATTCCTTAAATTATAATTATTTAAATACTTCAAAATTTATTTTATTAATTTTCAAAGTTTATTAATTATCTTTGTGAACCAATTTTAGTATCGTGTAAATGATTTATACATAAAGAAATTAACTGCTGGGAAATAATAAAAGTTTTTTGGATACAATGAAAAATGCAAATTCATCTTTTTTGATATTTTTGACAAATGTATGATTTATTTTCCTATTTTCCTTCATGAAGTATAAAAAGCAAGTTATTGTTACAATATATATATACTTTTATTTATTTATTTATTTATTTATTTTATTATCAAAGAATGGCATTACAAATTTCTTGTCCTACTCTAAAAAACAAGAAGACTGTTGAAATATTTCAGTCTAGCATATTAAAGTAAATTAAGCAATAGAAATTTTAAACAAAAGAATTATTGTTTTGTTTTGTTTTGTTCATTCACTATCACAAGTAAAACCAAATAGAAACATTATATCTTTTATTTTATTAAAAATTGCATTACAAACTGAAAAATTTGGGAATATTTAGTTTAACTCCTTGTTCAAACATCGTTGAAAATGACAGTTTAAATACCCTGATAAAGTCTTATTAGAGTTTTTTGATATTGATTTTTTTAAAAAACATTAAATAAGTACAGAAAAAAGTTTAAAAATATATATAGTGTATAAATATCAAAATATATATACAAATTTTGTGAGAATTAAACTACTCCTAAGGAAATTTAGCCTCATTATTCATGAACTTAATTAGTATGCTAACGAACTTAATTAAAATATTAACACAGCCCTTAAATAGTCTGCTTCAAAGTGAAGGTCTCTCCAACCGACTCAAAGAAGAACAATGAAGGATATATTATTCATTAGCCTTGCCAATTGCGAGATGATGATGGTTTAATGTTTTTTTCTTTCTTTGTTTTACTTTCTGACTAAGAATAGCTAAATACACATTTACTGACTAATATTGAATATTTAGCTTGGTTGATTGCTTGAAAAAGAAATCATTAGACTGGTTGAAATCTGAAAAAAATGTCAAGTTTTACCCAGATAGGATTGAATTCAGCTCGTTTGAATTTAGTTACGATATTCATTTTCCAGAAAAAGTTAATCCTGATCAACACTATTTTCATTACTGTGTATATCACATTCATATCGGCTTTTTTCAAACCAAATTGTGCAAACGCTTTTTTTGCGAGTGTTAAATAATAAATGAATACCCTCTGACCCATACAAGATATAGAATTTATGCAGCAATAAAAGGAATCCTCTTATTACTACGACTCAAATATTTATATATGAGCAAATCTGAAGTACTGGCACAGAATAGTAATAAGAGGATTCCTTTTATTGCTGCATAAATTCTATATCTTGTATGGGTCAGAGGGTATTCATTTATTGTTTAACACTCGCAAAAAAAAGCGTTTGCACAATTTGGTTTGAAAAAAGCCGATATGAATGTGATTACAATTGTATACAGACGCTATAAAAAATAAATGCTGATTACTGTGTATAATAATTTATAAGAATTTAATATTATGTGTTGGAGGATTTGCTTTCAAAAATAAAGCACTATAATATATATTTGAAACAGAAATATATAATTAATCATGTCAAAATTATTTTCAGTTTTTTTAATATTTCACTATTGATATTTTTAAATAAATCATTAAATATTAATCTAAATAAATTAAAAAGTCAAATTAATTTAATAAAAATATTGTTTTTGTTGTTTTCTAACAAGTATAATATGTTATTCTTAGATTACTTTTAATAATTTGATCAAAACATTTGATTCTAGTTAATAAAAGAGAGTTATAGTAATGGTTAAAAATGCCTGTTTTATGCATTTTATATAGCATTTACAGGATTATACGAGAAGAACCAATATTATTGATGGTAAAAAATTTGAAACCTTTAAAATAAAATCTGGTGTTAAATAGGCAAATCCATCAGTTCCAACTTAGTTTTTCATTAAAAAATAAAAATAATTGAATGATTTATTGCCCAAACTCCAAAGTTCACCATCCTGCCATTGCACTAAATCACACATGAGTTAGGATTAGGGTTTAGTAATTGTTTCATTGTGGTGGAGCTTTTAATTAGAAGAGATTAAAAGTAAAATCAAAAGCTTTTCATCTTGATGATTGTGCTATTTTTCCCAATTCAAAACTATGATTTACGGAATGTTCATAATAAAAACATGAATACAATCTTTAAGACTTTTGTGTCAAGTACTTTATCAGACAATGATTCAAAAAATCTTCAACTTTCATACTGAATGATTATTTATCTAAGCTTGGGAATCTATTTAAATACCACAAGAACTTTCTGGATAGAAAGTATAATTGGAAGTTCATGAACAAACTCCCCCATACTATTACTATATTTATCCATTTAAATAAGTTGTTTCATCATAGAAATAGGCCAGATATTCTGCCAATTTATTATATGGAAGTGCACATGGATTCTCTATTAAAATAGCATAAATTTAAAGAAGTTCTATAATATTCTACATTTGATGGCAAAACCTTAAAATTAATCACTACAAATTCTGTTTGCTAGTTGTTGTAATATTGAACTACTATTGTAAAGATATATGAAGTGAATATTCAAGAATGGATTTTCTAATAAAAGTATGCTATTTCAAACTTGAACAATATTTTCACAAGACAATAAAACTCCATGTTTGTTATAAAAATTATCTTAACAAATAGTAATTGCTTCCATTTGAAAAATGTCTAGGGATAAATAACAATGGCAAGCTACAAGTATTAAATTTTTTTTCAAAAAGCCACACTTTCTACAGAATAAAATAAAAATGAGGATTAAATCAAATTAAAAGATATCAAGTAAAGAAAACGTGATATATATATATATATATATTATAATGGTCAAAAGGATCAATCCTTTATCACCAATTATAGCATTATAGATTTATTCAAAATAAATAAATAAATAAAAGTGAACATATAGATAGGAAGAGAGTGAAATACAATAGGAATTTCTTCTTTCTATTGCATAAGATTTGAATTGTTTATTAGCAGTGGATAGCAGATGTTTTATTATTTTGAAGCATATATATTTTACTTATAGATTTGGCAATTTATAAAACATCACATTTTTTTAAAAGCTTGCAGCAAGAAAGTTTTGCAATTTTTTCCCCTTTATTTATTATCTTCATTTGATTTTAATGTATTTTTTGTTATTGTTATCTTTTTCTTGTTTATTTACATTTTTTGTCATATGTATATATGCCTATTCATGATTATAAAATTTGCTATTAGCGGTGATAATATATAGACTGAATAAAGAAACTATGTGAATCTATTTGAAAATATTAGTGATTTTAATATGTAAAAACATGTAAAATATATAAATAATTTGTTTGTCAAAATAAGGATCTGTTACTTACAAATGTATTTGCTTATTTTATATATTATAAACTTATGTTTACATAGAACATATACATATATATTTAATCTATATAAAATATTAAGATTTTTTGAAGATTTATAGTTATGCTAACAATAGAGCAGTGTCTCATGAAAGTATAGACTAGATGCCATAGTGACTAGGGATTATTATTGACAATCACCATTAGAAAAATAACAAATTTTGCTATCATAAATTTTTTCATTTTTTTGTTACCTGACATAACTGCAAAACTTAACTGGATTTGATTCTATTAAAGAATGATTGAGTAGAGAAAAATTTGCTATCTGGGGAATTTACTTCCTCCTGCATAATTACTATCTGTAGGAAGAAAGAAATTGTCAACAGGCATGCCTTTGAAAAGAAATCATTATAAAAATGAATATGTATTCTTATCCCACTCAACTTAAGGATTATCTAAAAAACATTCAAAATAATTATGTCACCTTCCATAGATTCATCTTGGCTTAACTAAGATAAAAAGATACTTCAAGAAAATCAATTTTGGATAGTTTTAAATTCACATTTTACATTAGAAGTCATTAGACATGTTAATGAAATTTATGTAAGGAGGAGTATTGAGGCTTCAGGATACTGTTGATACATCTGGTATACATATAGTATTTAATAAATGCTAAACATTAATTTATTAAAGTCTGTCTTCATGAAGATCACTTATATACAGACATATTACTATCATGGCTGTTCAGTTAATTTCTTTTGATAAATAACTTATAATTTAAAAAATATAATAACACAGCAAAGGTACATCCACTTTTTCTTTTAAAATATATATGTTCTACAATAATATCAACAAATAAAAAATCCTTCTCCTTTTTTCTTTTCAAAAACTTTATTTTTTATCTCAATACTGAACATATATATACATTAATATACAAAACTCCAACGTTTCAACTGTTTTATCTCATACAGTCATTTTCAAGGATCTGCAACAATATTAAATACATATCAACAAATAAACTTCAATTACATAAAAACTTTCTCTTACATTAACATAATAACAAACATATTAAACATATAGAAATATATTTTACTTACAGCTTTCTCCCACTGCTATATTTTATTACTCTTTTTTTTTTTTTTATTTACATTGTTTAATTACAATATAATTTAAATGTGATATATGTTTATTTAATCTAAAAAATACATTTAAAGGTGTAAATTATTCCATTAATACTTTATACATGATGTGTGTGTGTAGTTATATACATAAACCTCAGAATCCTTTATCACTCGTGAGGATTTGCTTTAAAAATATTAGGATCAATATAGTTTAATGATGACCTATCAATAAACTCTCAGAATTAAGTGTAATGTAATTGAATATCTTAATCCCTTAGACCAGAACTGAGGATATTATGAAGGATTAACTTAAGAAGTCTATACTTAACATTTCAAAAGGGGTGTAATTTAGAATACTGATGCTTATATATATAAAGGGAAATGTTGTTTGCATAGTGGGGGAGAATATTGATACTTATTTATTTTTTTGGTTATAAGGTGTCCTTGAAAATGTATCTATGATTTTAAACTTTTTGATTTTGATAGAATACTATTTTTAATATTTTTATTATATTATTGTGGTTTACTTAATTTTTAAGAACAAGTGGTCTTCATGTAGACATGAATGTATTCCTATAGATTTGGTTAACTAATATTAAGAATATGAATGACTTTCAAGTCAAGTGAAAAAAAAAACTTATAAAGAAACAGATGCTGTACTTTGTATTATTATTATTGCCAAAAAGGAAAAAAAAGGAAAGTAAATATTTAACCATAAATAAAAGATATATCATTTGTTTGATTTAAAGTAACTTTGTGATTCATTTTCCTCTCAATAACTTATCAGTTCATGGAGTCATCATGCCATTGGACATTGTTAACGTAGTCATTTTTCCTGAGAACATCTGAATGCTAATGATTGCCTAAGAAGACACTAGTAAGTAGCTACATTATCTCACATTGGTAAATTTAGGCATGCTATCTTAATTATCTATAGTTAGTTGTTGGAAAGTATAAAGTAAATTCAATAAAATATTCTCTTTGTTTCTATTTTATATTTAACAGGTAAATCATGTGCTATGAGTTATTTTATGCAAATTCCTAAGAGTAGGCTATTTGAAACATTGAAAGTGAGTGTAAGATTAAACCTATTGTTTTGTACATGTCTTAAATCCAATTTATATAATCATAAAACATTACTTCAAAAAGCTAGTTTATTACATATTAACTTTAGAACATATACCATAAACCATTACATTTTGGATCCCAAATCTGTGGGGTGTAAGAAAATCTTCATTTAATAAGGCAGACCTTTGCACTTGCATACCATATACACCATTACAATATATATATATATATATAAAACCAAAACTGTCTAACACTATACTAGCAAAAATAAAAATGCAAAACCATAAAACAATACAATACTAGATTAAATTTTAAAAATTTTACAAATCCTTACACAACAATGGTTTCATCTACTACAAATAGACCTTCTCAAGTGAAAATCAATCTAAAGGAAAACATATGTTTTCCTTTAGATTGATTTTCACTTGAGAAGGTCTATGTTTTCCTTTAGATTGATTTTCACTTGAGAAGGTCTATGTTTTCCTTTAGATTGATTTTCACTTGAGAAGGTCTATTTGTAGTAGATGAAACCATTGTTGTGTAAGGATTTTGGTAAAATTTTTAAAATATGTTTTCCTTTAGATTGATTTTCACTTGAGAAGGTCTATTTGTAGTAGATGAAACCATTGTTGTGTAAGGATTTTGGTAAAATTTTTAAAATTTAATCTAGTATTGTATTGTTTTATGGTTTTGCATTTATATATATATACAGCGATACCATATGTACTATAGTTATCTGATATCAGAAATAAAATTTGTAAATTTAATAAATTTTATGATGCACTAGCATCCATTTTTCTATTTCAGGGCAGTGTATGTTATTATATTTATTTAATAACATTTCTTCAGATTTGCTTTATTATTATTTCTAAATTTGGCATGTATAGTATTTTCACATAATAAAATGTTTTTAAGTATAAAATTAAAAGTTTTGTGAAATTTAATAACATTTGTGAAATATTTTTCTTAAATGATAAAATTAAAGTTAAAAATTTAATAATGGCAGGAAAAAACTGTAAATCATTCTTATATTACACCAAAAAACTAAAATTTATAGAATTTAAATTACAGTCTGGAATGAGTAATGGTCAGTAGGGGTGACTGTATAGATAGTAAAGTCAAGATGAATTTAAAACTAACAAAACAACTAGGAAAGCCATAGTCTGCTGATAATGAGATTGTGGTTTAATTTCCATATGGAAAAAAAAAGTTATTGAAGAAAAAAGATATCACCTAGATGATATTTAATTGTGGATAAAGTCTGATATTTTATTATTTATTTTATTTAAAACAATAGATAAGTTAAAGTAACTTTATTATTATTTTTTGAGTAAATGCAAATGAGTGAACACCTGGTAAATATGTATATGCAAATGTGCTCTCTCAATTTTTTATCAATTATTACATTTGAACATTTTTTTGTCTATACTATAATTTTAATGTATGTGTATAATAATGCTTAAGGCTAGAAAAGAGGTTGCCTTGACAACAGATTGAGATTGTGGATTGTTATTGATATTAGGATTGTCTTAAGTGTTGAGTGATTTCTATGAATATAAATGTGTTCCATTATACAAAATATGCAAGGGAGCTTGAAACAAAATATAATGGATATTGCAGTTGTATTATATGTAGAGAGAAATTTATGTTTTATATATTAGTTACAGAAAAAAAATCTTTAACTTGTTCTTTACTGACATTTTTTTTTCTTTTGAAATTATAATAGCCATATTCATTTATAAGTGGCAGTAATAAAAAATGAATGAAAAAATAATGAATAGAAATTTTAAAATGTTCTACTTTTTGATTTTTGCATAACTTTGAGGAAAATGAGCAATAATTATATCTTAATGAAAAATTTTAATAACGTGAATTAATCTTCTCAATATTCATGTACATCCAATAATCGTATCTCCTTCGCTTCATCATCATCATTTATTAAGTAGTTATTTATAAATTAGAATTATTTTTATATGCTAAGAAAACAAAGAGAAAGATAGATATGTTTAAAATGATTTTTATAATGATTATATATATATATAAACCTGCCCATGAAACACAAATATATTCACATATATCACCCACTAGTCCTTTGGTCTATTTATTTAACTATCATGAGAGGATTTGTGTTCAACTTTTTCTATAGTGAACTTTATTTTTAAAATATTTCAATATTCCCCAACTATGCATCTTCATTGTATTCTATCTTCAGCTACATCGTCCTAATGAATAGAGATTTTGAGATAACTTTTATAGAAAATACGGGATGATACTCAGTATAATATAATAACTATCTATACTCTAGTTGATTTCATAAAGACTGGAAAATCAAATTTTCCCATCAATGCTTATTTATAATGGTAGATTTAATACTGTCCCACCAGCTAATTCATGAATATATCTGCTGGATATTATAATCTTGCCATTGTAATTTTAAAATAAATATTTTCCAGTGCTTTTATATTACATTGGTAGGAGTTCATGACTCACTTCTATAAGACAAATTGGCACAACTTAATTAGTCAGATATAATGTCCTTGACTCTGTCCAATAAAGATTTCTAATATAAAATTTAAAACTATAAAAGAATTATATTGCATCAAATCAAAATGATTTAAAATTTTCATTGCCAAATAGAAAAAATTAAAAATAAATTATTAAAAAAAATTCAAGCATCATTAATGTTTTTTTTTTTTTAAAAAAAAAAAAAAGGTAAAATGTTTTACATGTATAAAATGTTATATTTTTTAAACTATAGCAACAATATTTTATTACTCAGAGAATAAATATGAAGCATGATAATTATATAGACTATTTGACCCCTTTGACAAAAATTATAATGTACAGTGTGTTGAAATATTGTGTATTTTTTCTTTTTTTTAAAAAAACCCTTATATGTTAAAGTCCCCACCCCCTTCCAATATCCATGATTTCCTTATCTATCTATCGATTTAATTATCACGAATTTTTAAAAATGCTAAATAAAATACAACAAACAAATTAGAAATTAATATAAAAAAAATTTAATATTCTACATTTTAATTTTTTATTCATAGTGAATATATATATATATACACACTACATATATAAAAATAAAGTTACTGTTAACACTAACTGCAATAATCATACAAATATCTAAACCATTATACAATTACAAATCTCAATAATAGTGAACTTCAAAATGATATGATATATACGATGTATGTATATTCTATATACATATTACACACATCTATATATGTGTGCATTAAAAATAGAATAGAGCTTGGAACAAAATGTTGAGATATAGGAGAATTATTATGTAAATTGTCTTATTAATAAAACACCTATAATTTATATATATTGCGATTTTCAATTTAATGGTAAGGATAGATAGAAAAAAAAGAAATAGATAAAAGTTAAATAACTAGAAACACAAACAATCAATTTTTGTTTATGTGAATGAATTATTGATGTCCTCCCCTCCATTATCTTCTATTTAACTATAGATTTTTCTCTTCTTACTTATATATATTAATATTTATTTTAAATAATTTCAATTTTTTAACATTTTCTTTTAACCCTTTACAGAACGTGATAATTATGAACGACAAATGTGTACGCATGAACAAAGCACTTTTTTTTTCAGGAAGAATACAGAAAAATAGATATTGAAAAATAAATAAACTAAACATTGAATAAAATATAATAACTTATTTTTCTTTTATAATATAATGTTAATAAAATTCATGTGAAACAGTAAATAAATAGATTAAATTCATTTATTTGAATAATATTAATTTTAGTTGCCTGAGGCAAATCTTAAAAACTACACCTTTTAACACTATTTACCAGGGCCTCTTAGTGCAGTGATAACACACCAGTCTACCAACTCTATGTATGATCTTGGCTTTAAATTCAAATCAAATAAAAAAAAGTTCAAAAAGCTTGGGAATTTTCTCTGAGGTAGCTGACCCATATTTAATAAACTATCTATTCAACATCAGTAGATAAATATATTTAGATGTTTAGTTGAGGATAAAACAAGAATGGAACAGTATTCAAACTCTTACCATCCGATAATTGATAAGCTTAGTGAATAGTACTTTTCCTCCATTGCTCCTCTTTGAAGGGCTGTTGAAAAGTATTTTATCTAGCAGTGGGTTAATACTATGAAAGTCTGCTCTAATTATTTAAAATCGTCTATTGAAAATAATAATAATAATAATTATTATTGAAAATAATAATAATAATAATAATAATAATAATAATAATAATAATAATTATTATTATTATTATTATTATTATTATTATTAATTGATAATAATAGTTGAACAGCTTTTTTTATCATTTTTTTTCTCTTCATATGTCATAGCATCAGCCGGGGGGGGGTTCCCGCAATACCGTCTGCAACAAACTGCTTGCTTGCAAGGCGGCTGTGCGGACCTCTCAGCTAACAACGCTTGACATTTTTAATCTTGAGACATCATCTTTTCCATATAAATTTTTGCTAGATCATTTAATTGATCTTGGGATATTTCTGAAATAAATAATTTTCTAAAATTTTTAGTTTAGAAAAATTGCCCTTCATTTTTGTTACAATATCCTAAGGTTAATAAAATTATTTGGCCCACAATTTTCACCTGAGATAAGTTAATGTATAAAGAAAGAAAAGAATATGAAAAAATTAAAAAAAAAAAAAATTAAATATCGTACATTTTTTAAACTGCTATAAAAAAGAATTAATAACGATTTAAGAAAATATAATTGTGAAGTGACAACGATAGCTATAGAAATGAATAAAGGACTCAAAAGTATAAAACAAAATTTTAATATTGGAAGGAAAGTTGTTTCAGCAATAAAAAGAAAAGATGGAACTTCTACTAAAAAGGAAACAACAGCACAAAATATGTAGAAGAGTTCTGCTAAGAATTATATAGTAATAAAAAAGAAAACAAAATAACTTACAATTACATCTTATGAATTGCCAGGGATTTTAAATGAAGAAGTGAAGGATCCAATTAAATCTATAAAGAGGATCGACTCCCCCCCCTCTGTCCAAAAAAAATGATGTAATTATTATTGACATCCTAAAAATAGTAGACGAAGAAATAAAAAGATAGTAGCAAAATTATACAATAAATGTCAAACAATAAAGATACACTATATGATTGTAACTTTTTAAGAAAGGTGATAAAGAAGATATTAGAAATTGTAGACCTATCAGGTTCCAATCAGTTTTATACAAGATCTTTATCAAGATATAAAATGTAATTACAACTCATCTAGAGCAAACTTTGTCAAATCCACCTCCAAAAATAAGATGAATATAAAAGTGCTTTTAGCTTGGATATATTCAAATATTGTAGTTATAGAAAAGATCTATAAGTAAGAGCTGCCATTTGAATGTAATAGTATATTTTTAAAAAATTCCACAGTAATTAAAGCTTTAGACCATCAAGATATAGAATTCAAATTTTGTAATATACTAAAGGATCATGTGACCACCATTTTTTATGCTTGCTCAAGCTGTTAAAATAGGCAAAACTCTCCACACAGAGTAATCAGTGAATGCAAGAAAGTGCATCCATTGATTACTCTGGCTTGCACTGAGTGGCACTACTGTATGGAGAATTTGCCTCTTTTATACTAAAGAATATTTATCAAAATGCAACATCAAAGATTAATTTTAATGCTGACACTCAGAAGATTAATATTGCCAATGCTATATGGCAGACAGATTCTATATCCTTAAAAATTTTTTACAAAAATTTAAAAAAGGGTAATTTGTGAACTAAAATAGGAAACTAGGAAATGAAAATACATGGGTTTTATTTTAAAAACAACATCTAGATTCTACATATGACATTGGTGTTTTTATAAATAAATGATTTGGAGCTTTAGGAAATATTGTAAGAATTATCAGATGAAAGTAAGAAAATAGGAGTTAAAAAATGCAGTTAAGACTAAAGTAATATGCAGTGAATTTTTTCAAAAAAAAAGAAAACAAAAATTGATAATCATGATTTTAAAAAAATTAACAACTACAAATATTCTACTCAGATTTTTGATACACTTACGAATATAATGAATAAAATTAAGCATTAAATAAAATTTGAATCAATTGCTTTTGGTAAAAATAACTTACTACTAAAAGAAAGTATGTCTATGCATTTTAAAAAGGCTTTAATAGATGTGTTTTACCAGTCCTTGCATAGAGATGTGAAACTTGAATACTTAACTGAAGAGCAATAGTGATATTTTAAATGTTTTCTTGAAGGTTTGAGATGATGGTGTTTTAGTTGCATTTATTGCTTGGACTATTCCCATTATCTAATGCGAGTATTGAATGTCTTTAGAAAAAATTAACTTTATTTAAACATTCCAAATACATTCAACTGTTTGATGTGTTATTACTAACAGTTGAATGTATATGGAATATTTTAATAAAGTTAATTTTTCTAAAAACATTCAATACTCATATTAGATGATGAAAATAGTCCAAACAATAAATACATCTAAATACAAATGATACTTCAAACACTCATTGAATTATAGGAGAATGTATATTAGGAGTAATAAATAATAATTGAAAATGAAATATATGAATGATAGAATAAACTAGTATTGATATCATTGAAATAATTACAATGGATTGACATTTTTAAAAAAGAAGATATTAGATGGACAGTTGAAATTTCAAATTGAATCCCAAGAGATTGTAAAAAGATGGATGAAAATCTCAAATTGAATCCCAAAAGATTGTAAAAAAATCTGTATGAGATGGATGGATGAAATAAGAATGTTTATTGATATGATGTGAAGAAAAGAGGTTATAGAATAAAGAAGTTGGACTAAACTTGAAGAAATCTTTATCCTGCAATGAATCTACAATAGTTGAAAATAATGATAATCATCAATCTTATACTCTGTAGACTCATCAGAATTATTTAATCATTATGTTCTTTTTTTATTTTACTTACCATTCATTTAATTAGAAAATCAATTTACCACACAAGTCTATTTATCGACATCCTAAAAACAATTTTAAGTATGGCAAATGTATTTTGAATTTAAAAGATTTAAATATCAAATTACAAGATAGCTTTTAACAAAAAAATTTCAAAACATCCTATAATATTGTTTTTATAATTAAATGTTTAAAGTTAACTAATGTAATAATTTTATTAAACTATTGCAGTTATAGTTTTTGTTATTTCTTGTATAACACTCATTTAATGAATATTATGTAATAAATAATAGACAATTATAATTTAAATAATTTAATAAAACTATTAACTTAATTTTTTTTTTTAAACTTTACTTGATTTACAAATTTCTAAATAATTATTAATAAAAAATTTCAGAAATATAGGCAATATTATTAAACTTTTTTTTCTTCAAAATAACAACAAAAACAGATAAAACTACAGGCAGAATGAAGATATATTTTCAAACTTTTCAGCAGAAGAATAAAAGTTATCAGAAAATTCCCATTTTCTTTTACTTACAGTTTTTTAAAGAAGGCAAAATTTTTGTTCTTTTTGCTGCAGTACTTCCATTCTAGACATTTTTTCTACTCCTTTTGTTTACATTTTTGTTAATGCACATATAATGGTTAAAATATTAGTAAACCAATTTTGAGAATGAATGAAATATTTGTTTTAAGGATTGAACAAATTTTGATTCATGGGAAAGGAAGTACATATGTGGAGGGATATGAATTATGACAATAAAATATTTAAGCATTGTCAAGTGATTTATATAATCTAAGCATGTTGGCAGATCAATTTTAAAACACATTAATATCAATTCAGTAACTTTTCAGTGATGGCCATGAGATCATGGTATATTTTTTAAATACTTTTATTTAAAAAAAGATTATACTAAAAAGAATTAACAATCACTTAAAATAGAAATAAGACAAACATATTTCAATTGATTGTAAAAGTTATTTATTTAAAATGGATGGAATTTTATTTTCACTTAATTATTATTATTTTTTTGTTTAAAAAACAACACTTTTTTCAGAAACAAAATAATATTGAATTGATTTTTAATGCAGCACACATTTTCTTTAAAATGTCAATGAGATATTTATTTTATATTGTGCAATGTTTTTATAAACTGTAATAGTAATAATCAGCCATTAAGCTATTGCAACATCATTTTTATTTTTTGTTTTAAATAGGAATAATTTTTTAAAACATTTGAATATTATATTAAAAATTTAAAAATAATTTATATATAATATTTTTTAATAAATACTTATTAACTGTGCACTAAAAAGACAAAAAATAATTTTCTTCAAGCACAATTGGTGTCTTTTATACTTAACATGAAATAAAAGTGTGGAAAGTCCAGAAATTAATTAATTCAATCACTAATTTTCATAAGTGATTAAATTATTTTCTGAACATGCCACACTTTTATTTCAAATTAAATATAAAAAACCCTAATTATGGTTGAAGAAAATAATAATTTTTTTAATATTTTTAGTACACATTAAAAACATTTATTATAAAATACATTTATATATTGTATTTAAACTAATGTTTAATTAAAGTAAAAGAATTAACGTGAACACCATACAAGCTTTCAATGACTAGAAAATAAAAGATTTGTAGAAAACAATTTTATTACATGAAATAGTCAATACACAACATCACATAATAATGATAAATAAACCTCTTAAAATATTTTAAACCATCATTTGAATCCCAAAAATTTTCTTGAATGGCTTCATCTCAAACATTTAATGCATGGAAAAAGTAAATGTTTGCATTGCATATGGATTTAAACCTAAATAATATAACTTCTTTTAATTTTGCAAATATTTCAAAATTTTTTTGTAAATAGATTGCTTTTCTCAGAAATTGAACCCCCCCCCCAAAAAAAAAAAATATAAAAAAAAAATTATTTGATTGATCTTGATATATATTATTTCCAAAGAAAGAATAAAATTACATGGTAATAGTTATTTTAACTCTCAATGGATACATTCAGTTAATTATACCACTATCCCTAATTTCATATTATTTTTAAAATATGTCTCTCTTTTATACAAACCAAGTTACAAAGAAATTAAGTCATATGTCACATGACCTAATTTAACAAGCTTGTATTACAAATGTTATAAGTAGAGCTCACAAATAAACTCTTAACAAGCTATTTAAGTTAGATAGCTGGATTGGAAAACATACGGATGTCTAAAAAGGATTGTCCTGGTATTTTTAATCTAATGGTTGGATATCCTAGCACTTCACTGAGAAAGCCAGTAGTAAAAATTGGTCTGGGATTGGGGATATTCTGCAAAGCTTGTTAAGAGCATATTTGTGAGCTCTATATATAACAAACCAAGTTAGTTTGAATTTATATTGCATAGTCTATGCAAGGAATTTTGTTCCTCTGTGTTTTGCAATTTATGATTATTTTTTATCTACTGTTCTATATGAATATTTTAACATTTTTGCAAGTAATTCTTACCATAATAAAAATCAAATTTATTTTATTATAATATCTGATTGTCATTTTTTCGATAAGAATGCATCCCATTGAATTCAATTGCCAATCCTATGGAAATTATATGGGTTATTACTATTTTTTGTATGGTAATGCTGCATAAAGTTTTCAAATGGAAAAACCTGAGATGATTGCAGATTATAACTTGAACAAGACATTGATCAATGGCAATTTTCTTCTAAATGTTAAATATTTCAACTATCAATTCATTCATTTTATACAAAACTTTTAAGCAGTCAAAGAAAATTCATTATTTATATTTTTAAAAGCATTAATAACATTGCTTACATATCCATGTTTAGGGGGAAAACCAAAGCTACTACTAATGACAATGACAATAAAATAGATAACAAAAGACTCAAGGCATTTATTTTTATTTGCTTTATTTCTTTTAAATACTCATTTGGAATCATAATTATACCATAAATAATACTTTCCCAATGAGTGTTATCATTTTACTATGAGTAGCATTTACATCATAAAACTGCATGTAAATGTTGTGGATTAAGTTAGAAATAAAAAAAAGAAAGTAAACAAATGTACACCTTTTAAAAGCACATTAAATTTGTTGCTGTTATAAAAATGTTTGCATTGTGATAAATGTTCTTCAGAATATGATAATATCCTGAGTTTATATCTTGATTGATCCAATACTTTAATCATTGTAAAACTACTTACAAAATCAAATGTTTTTCATGATATATAAATCCAAAGCATAATGGCAACTAATTTTCATTGGTCCTTTATATAACTTTTTTCAATACCTGAATGTAATCAACTTTGCTAAAACTACTTTTAAATCCAGCTTGTTCTTTTGATTGGTTAAAAGCCAGTTTTCTGTAAGCGAGTTGTAATTATCTTAATAAAAAATCTTGTTATAAGTCAATAATTTATAATATCTACTTTATAACTTTTTTTAAATATTAATATTACTACTGTATTTTTCCAGTCATCTGCTACATCTTTAACATTTAGCCATTTGATATAGAACTTTGCTGTTTTTCTATTTTTACTTGGAGCTTTTTTCTTTCTTCATATATTTATTTGCATGATTCATTTCCTCATTTTAATACTGGGCAATTCAGAAAATTTAGTAATTGTAAGAGATATATTCTTTTCTTGTTATTTTTTATTTCTATATAATTCTTTATAAAACTCTTCCAAACATTTCTGATGTCATTTCTCTTTTTAGTAATAATTCCATCTTTTCTTTTTACTTTCAAAAATCAAACTTTATTTACACATTAGAGTGGATACAAAAGCAATCAATGATAGGATAACATTGTCTATAAGAAAGTTTCAATGTATACATATAAATGTGATATGCAAGCCATGTATACAGAAATATCACAAGTTGTATTAGACCAATAATTTAGTCTTAAGAGCAGTATAAGAAACTAATGATGGTTAATTAATGCAAGTATGAAAGAAACATAAATAACTATAAATAAAATCAAAGTTTATATTAATGCCTTAAGGCAGCGTGTCATGAACTTAATTAGTTAGGAATATAAAGTAATTCAAACCTATGTATAAGGTTTGGAAATTTCATTGATTAATGATTATCCTGGCCCAAGGAGTAACGAGGACTATAAAAATATTTATAAGTTGATATAGTAAGTTAATTGTATAGTATGCAATTAATATAAAGTTTGTGTATTAAATATTTGGGTGTATAAAAGATATTCATAGTTAAATTTAGATTATTCTTAAGTGAAAGATGTAATATATTATTTGTTTAGTGGATGGGAGAAAGTTCTAGTTTTGGGCTTAATAAACACATGAATTAGGATTCTAGCCTCATCTGGCTCCAGGTTTGGTCCATTAGCCAAGGCTGACAAGTTCATTTATCCTCTTCTTTTATCTTGTAGAGGGATTTAAAAAAAACGATTGAGTCATCACAGCCATGATCAAATATCATGCTACATCTGGCAGTCCAAATTGAGAAGTTAATGAAAGTGGCCAGTCTTATTGTTCCAAGTTGACCCTTTTTAATTGCTGCATTAAGAGAAATGTTAGCTGGGTCACTGCCATTTATCCCATCCCTTTTTACATTAATATGTATTTACATGTCACTAATTCACGATTATTTTGTGGGTTCAATACACATGGCCATATATAATTCAAGGAGAACATGACACATGGCAGATAAATAAGTATTAAGCAAATAAATAATTAAATGGTTTTAATTCTGGAGTATTTATAAGAAGTTTGAATGCTAGAAATGAGAAATTATGAGTATAATTTATAGATCTTAAGCCTCAAAATCTGCCACTCTATTGCAATAAATAATGAAGTACAATAAGATAATAATTAACAAAAAAGTGACAATGCTATATATAGCTAAAAATTTTCTTCATCCTCAGACATGAAAACAGAAATGCAATATTATTTATTTATTAGCATGACACTCTTACTATATTTATCAAGTTCACATATTTATATATATTGATAGTATTTAATCACACATGATATGGATATATATTTTACAATATATATACATGTATCTTCTTTTTTTTTTTTTATCAAGATTATTAATATTTTATTTGGCTGCATGAAACACATCAATTATACATACTTTATCATAAATGAAATAACAATATACTAAATCAAATAATTATTCAAGGAATTCTTTATTCAAAAGTGATTATATTTACAGCTAATAATGTAAAAAGTATTTTCTTCTCTTTTAAACAATAAAAAACTTACAGTTGAATAAAAATACTCATTATCAAGACCCAATTTAGTAGTACAAAACATAACTTGCTTTATATTGATACAATACTGAAACAAATAATATATCCATGTTATTACTACAGAAACATTACCTATCCAAATAGATGTGTGGATGTTAAAAATATTTTTAAATATAAACAACAGTTTGTCTGTATTTAAAATATTTTTGGATTATTAATATCACCAAATTAATATTTATATATCTATCCATACATATTTATTCTCAAATTAATACGTTATTGTAATATATGACAAATATGTATTTAGGCTATACATTATTCTTCTTTCATAAAATAATATAAATCAATTTACAAAACATGTAAAATAAAATTTAAAAAATTATTATCCTGTACAAAGTTTATTATGTTCTGATATTTTTTGTATAATTTTATACATAAAATGCATTGCTTTGTATATTTCATTTAAAAAATGGTACTTTTCCTATAGTGCCTTCTGTTATAAAATATATCAATTATTTGAAAACAATTATTTAAATTTATACACAGATATCTTTTATGATAAATGTCATTTAAGAAAAATATATTTCTGGTGAACAATACTTCCACTGCACACATGTTGGAATATTATATCTTTTGAGACTTAGATTAATTGAAGATAACCCAGTTGATTCAAATCATTTTATTTACCCTTTCATGTTAACTTATAGACTAAATAATTCCCAATATTTTTACTAAGTCTGAGTTAAACAAATAATATATATATAAAAGATATCTTATGTATAAGACTATACAAAAAGTAGATCAAAGATATCTTTACAAACTAATATAGTTTAACATTTTTCATGCGTAATGAATCAAAACCACATACATTATAGCTATTTTAAATTCATATGTGCACAAACTTATATATACAATTTCTTTATCACTAAAAAAATAAATGAAATACTTAGTGAACGTGACTGATAGAAAGGCAATATTTTTTCTTTAATTATTTAAAATAAAATAATTAATTAATCATTTAATTTTTATATATAAACTAATTCTCAGAATTCTTAAATTGTATTTTATAGTCTTCTAATTTACCAAACAATGAAGATCAAATTTCCTCTCAATATATATATTTTTCATGAAATATATCTTCATTCTTTAGAAAGGAAATAAAAGATTTAAATACTGGAATCCTTTAAACAAAAATGATAGAACGACTTTCTTTATTTATAAATACTGTAATTTAGTGGGAAGATTCAAGTATTTAAATCCCTACTCAAACAAAGAATGAAGATTTGAACCACGAATATATATCGATAGTGATAAGAGTTAGTCTAATATCATTTTCATTAGTTCAGTAGCTTACAAAATTATGGAGTGCAATTTATGTGCACTAAGAATTAATTTCTTTGCTATATACTTATTTCTAGCATAGTGCTTAATCATCATATACATGTAAATACCACCTATCCCCACCCCCAAATAATTTATTTTACTCTGAATAAAAGATCACTCTAAAAATAGAAAGATTATTATTATTTTAAACTGTAAATTATTTATATTCTAACTATACAGTCTCAGTACCAAAAATAATTATAAATTATAGCAGCAATTCTCTGCTCATTCCACTCTAAAGTTAACTTTGCAAGCATAAATGCAAAAGCAACAGGTGAAACTGCCAATCAGATTTGAGAATAATCTATAACTGCTGCATGAATGGCAAACCTTAATAGACAAGAAAGATTGCTTGAATTCAAATTCTAAGCATGTCAAGTCTATCCAGGAATTATATTAAATAGTAAAAGAAATAAAGATGACTGTTAAATGGCTATAACTTAATATAAAATTCAACAGCCAGCCAGTAATCAGAAGATCTTGTTGGCATTATTTTATTGGATATATTGATTAATCATTCTTCTAAAAGTTGATTGTGGAGGGAATTTATGCTTTTATAAAAGTGTTAAATTCAAGCTAAAAGAATTATATGATACATTTCTTCTTGAAAAGATGAAACATGCAATGAAGGCATGAAAAAACAAAAGCTTCAGATAATGTAAGCAGTTAAAATATGTTAAAGTAAGAAGATGAAGTACTGAAAAAATTATTAGCAAAGTTATATATAAATGTCTTAATGTTAAGAATGTAGATAATGACTTGAAGAATGTCAGTGATACTGATATTAAAAAAAAAAAAAGTAAAAAAAAAAAATATTAACAATTACAAATCTACCAATAATGCATTAATAATAGTAATTTATAATGTATTACTCTACACAGGCAGCTTAATGAGTGCATTTATATACTAATGGATGCCTGGAAAGTTACACTAAATAAGGTGAAGCTAATAACATGAAAGTTTTAATCCCTAAGATTTTGTTGAATCTAAGTAAGTCTACTTATCTAGCAAAAATATCTGATTTTAGATCAGCATTTAAATAGTTTGTTTACCTCTATTATATGTTAAAGATACTTAAATATGATATGCTAGCCTAGGAATAAATTTGTACAATTAGGCAAACAGATTGACCTAGGTCCTAAATATTCAAGATATTAGATTGATTAATATAATAAACATGTCTGGAAGGATATATATGATTTACTATTTCTTATTTATAATGAACAATAACCTTAAAATAATGAGAAAATCTGGTCAGCATTACCATTTGATATTAGTCGTATTTATATTGGTAGTTCTAAAATAGTATTGTATAGATTGGATTTCTTTTGATAATATATTTAAGCTAAGACATTTTGATGTGGTATATATTTATCAATTATATATAATATACTGTGTTACTAAAAATTTATAGACAATTTGGGACTTAAAACTATCAAGAGACCAAGCTGAATTTAAAGGTAATTATAGTGTAACAATATAATGAAGTATAAAGCAAATTTATATCAAAAAGATGCCATTTTATATTACTATTTTTAAATTATGCAAAAGGGATTTGATTCTAAAAATATTTTTGTTGTGATTAAAGTTTTGTAAGATCAAATATAGAAAACTGGATATTACCAAGGTCCAAAGAATATCAAATGCATAGCATTGTGAAAATAACAAAATTAACATTAGTAATGTGATATGACAAGACTATTCCCATTTTTTTTGGTAAAATACAATAGGAAACAACTAAGTAAAAATATAAGTATGTTCATGGTACTTGAATTCATAATTGATGTAGTTGTGTTTAATGTTTCAGAACTGTAGACAATGTTATAAACATTATGAGAGAAAAACAAACAAACAAACAAAATATTAGAACTAAAATACTGAAAGAAAAAAAGAGTAAAGGCATATTCAATGGGTTTTCATTGTGACAAAATAAAGACTGATAGTTATGAATTAAAAGATAATGGTCAATTTTTTTATATAGTTAAAATTTAAAAAATGAAATTAAATATAAGGTTAAACTTGTTACAGAGTAATTTTGATACAAATAATTTCATATTAAAAAGAAAATGATAATATATTTGGAAAAAAAATGTTGGATTTAAGGAATTAGACACTAAAAAAAAAAGGAAAGAAAAAACACTAATACACAAAAAATCATGCAGTCAAGTATGAGGAGATGCATATTAGGATTAATAAAAATTGATTAAAGTTAAATATGAGTGAATAA
Source organism: Epiperipatus broadwayi (assembly GCA_028023455.1). Lineage (NCBI taxonomy): Eukaryota > Metazoa > Onychophora > Udeonychophora > Euonychophora > Peripatidae > Epiperipatus > Epiperipatus broadwayi. The sequence continues at coordinate 3,387,714 of JAQFVV010000108.1, forward strand.
GCAAAGAAATGTCACTGTTATCATTGAAAGAATTAAGATGCTAAAACGGAATCGTGCTGTAAACTTTTTTTTAAAAAAAATGAAATTGTGTTGAATATATTGCTAGGAAATGACAATAGATGGAAATTTGAAGTCATAAATTGAATTGTAAAAGTTTTAAAAGATTTACAAAGAGATTACATATGAGATAGATTAAGGAACTAAGTATTTTTGTTGGAGTAAAGTTAAGAAAAGATGTGAATCGGAAACAAACTTGGAGAGACTACATTTCAAGGAGTTAATAGTAGAAGACAGCAATTGACTTCGTATTTATATTATCAAAATCAGTAAAATAAAATGTGTGATTTATAAGCACTTTGACTATTTTATTGCAATTATTTCAGAATTAGATGAAATTGATAAAATTAATTTTTATACTATGTTTTGTCTCTTTCTTCATTTAAACACTGGAGGAAAATATTTCACAATACTTTATCTATAATATTGAATTTTAAAAATCCCACACATTTCACTTTTCAGCAAAAAAAAAAACTTTTATTATTGATTACAGTTTCGACTGTACCATGCAGTCTTCATCAGATCACAGTCACTTTTTTTTAATTAGGCCATTTTTGTGTTTAAAAAAAAAAATAAAAAAAAGTGATGGTACAGTCGAAATTGTAATCAATAATAAAAGTTTTTTTTTTGCAAAAAAAAAAAAACTTTTATTATTGATTACAGTTTCGACTGTACCATGCAGTCTTCATCAGATCACAGTCACTTTTTTTTTAATTAGGCCATTTTTTGTGTTTAAAAAAAAATAAAAAAAAAGTGATGGTACAGTTGAAACTGTAATCAATAATAAAAGTTTTTTTTTTTTGTTGTTGAAAAGTGAAATGTGTGAGATTTTTAAAATTCAATATTATATATGAAGACAGCAAAAACAGAGGAGGAAGAAAAGAATTTAGAAGGACTATATAAAATACTTTATCTACCTGTATATATTGAGTCAGAAAATGAACAGAGATTTTTTTAAAAAATTTAGCTCATCTATTTTTATTCTGATATAAAAACAAGTCTGGCAAACTTAGACTCAATGATTATTTGCAAATAGTTTTTTTGTGCTGCATCAAATATTTTACTACCTCATAATAAATTCGTAATCTTAAAAACATTTTGTACAACTTGTGTGTGTATATATATGCAATCAATGCATGCCAGTTCCTTCTGTTTTTTATAATTAATTTTTATTCCAAAAAATATTTTCTGTTACATTAAAGGCTGAAAGTTACTTGTTTGATTTTTAGAAAATAATAGTTATACAATTAAAGAAATGTGTAGGAAAAAGCCTTCATTTTAACAACAAATGGTCTTAGATTGCTCAAAAATATATTATTATTATCATTAGATGTTGCCAAAAATATTTATAATTAAATGTATTCTTTTCAAACGTAAATGTAATTAATTCTTCATGATAGTTCTTGGACATTCTTTAACTTCAATGACAAACGTAAAATAACGATATTCTCTTAAGTAACACTTTTTTTTATACAAGACATTGTGAATCAACAGCTTTATAAAGACAAGCAGATAGTTAGAGTACTTCATGATATGATGATTTCCAGTTAACTGCTTTTTGCTATAATGGTGCTGCTTTTAGATTACTCTCATAAGGATCAATCTTCCCATTTATAAGGATAACAATAATTTTTTCAAATGGTGTAAAGTTATTAGATGTAATATTTAATACTTTTAATATTTAGTATTTTTGTGTTAACTAAATAGCACATATATAGCACTGATCCTATGTTTTTCAGCCAATCTACAAATGGTTCCACTTATTAAAAAAATCAAAAAAGCTACGCTGAAAATTAATAAAAATTGAATATTAGAATAAATAATCATTAAAACCCAATCAACATTTAAACAATTCCAGTATAAATAACAATCAACAATTTCAAACTATTATCAAGGCTACCTCCTTTTATCAATAAAGGTGGAAAAATAAAAAAAATATAAAACTTTATTTGAAATAATTTATTAACAATTTTTAAATTTTCTGAACTTTATATTTATAAAATTAGATATATTTTGTTTATATCTAATTAATTGCTTATAATCTTCTATAGGAAAGTAGAAGTCAAAGCTAATTAGAGTTAGTAAGTAGATTTGAATTTTTATATATTTATGATTTGATTCACCTAATGGTGTGTGTGTGATCTAATCACTATTCAAACATTATTTGTTAGGTATTGTTAGCTTATATTTAAAAAATAATACTCCAAAGTATTGGGGAGGGGAATACAATAATATTATTTTTTTGTTTGTGTATTTATAAATGTTTGATTAATTGGATTTATAAAATAAATAAGGAAATATAAATAATTACTATAATATAATTGTATAAAGAATATTACATTAAAACAATTTTAAATCACATTGTATTATAGTGCAATTGTTTGATACTTTATATATGTGTGAGTGGGGAAAAAATAATTTATTTATTTAATGGAAGGAGGAGATTATAACCATTATTGTGAAGTATTTTTATTAGTCATTCAGTAGACTATAGATTATCCAAAGCGGATAGAAAATACTCCCTATCTTATATAAGAGGGGTGTAGCGAAAATTATATTACAGAAATATTCATTAATGATTAGTAAAAATAATTAATATACTTTCATCAAGTGGTTTATGTCAAAGTTGTGAGGACAGTAAATTTGACACATCAATTAAACTATAGTAATTGACTATCTATATATGCTGATCAATGATAAACATATATGTAAGAGACTGATAAGTGCTGGTTCAACATAAAATGTGCATCTTGGGAATCATACATCTTTATTATATGTTTTTTGTCATATGTTTATGATTACATTCCTCCACCAGGTGTTAAAAGCAGATAAAAACCAGTCCTTACCTTGCATTAAGGTAATGTATGAAAAATTACACTATAGAAATATTACTCATTGGTGGATAATCTCTAGTCTGATGAATGACTAATAAAAATTATTAAAATACTTTCATTAAGTGATTTGTGTCAAAGTTGTGAGGGCAGCACATTTGACGCATCAATTAAGCTGTAGTAATTTACTATCTATCTACATGTAAATAAGTCAATTATTTTATATAGCGCGATGTTTTTTATAAACAATAATATTTAAACAGCATTAAACTGTTGCACATGCGCTTTGGATTTTAAATATAAATTGAATGAATACTAACACTTCAAATACTGAACAATGATAAAGATATGTAAAAGAGATTGTGATCTGGGACAACTAATGTACCAGTCAAAAAAAAGCCAACATATCAACAAACCCAAACTCAAAGTAGGATTCAAACTCAGGCAGTTCAAACTGAATTCAAACCCAACTCGCGAGCTCAGATCAAATCAATGGATGACATATATCGATGGTACATGACTATGCGCCAAGGAACTAGCTCAATGGATGATGATGATTAATGAGACCCCTGATTTAACTCTAATAAAGTATAATAAAATAACTAAGAATCTTTATAAGTCAACTCATATATATGTGTTCAGGTTGCCAATACAGACAGTGAGCATTAATATTAAAATAATTTGAATAAAAAAAAAATTAAAAAAAACCAAATGTGTTAATAAAATGTTTAATAATAATTATAATTTTGTTCAACTTTTAGATTGTGATTATATAGATTACCTCTAGTCTTTAAATGGAATTTATATTTACAATAAGAATGGCAGTCCTTATTATATGCCAATACGATTACGCAATATTCTAGGAGAAATATATATCTATAACCCAATGAGGAAGTAAAGGTAGATAAAGGTATTTGGCGGTGACAGAAATTATGATTCAAATTCTAAAAAAAAAAATGTGAGATTTATTTTCACATTCGTAAATCAATTCACAAAGAGCAAGATACGTGTTTAGGGCATAACTTTAATATTTAATAGAAAACTTACTTAATTATAAATAAATATGAATTTGTTCGACTTTAATAAAATCAATTCATCACGATTTACGAGCATGAGAGCCGGCTTTACTGGAACTGAGAAATAAACGGTACTGACGACTTATGAGCTATAAGAATTAATATGAAAAATAATGGCTTGTCTGTGATTTGAGAAAATAGCAGGGCGGCTTGTATTTGACAAGTCTTTGATGCCCTGTATGAAGGATCCATAGAACACGGAAAACCAGGTTGGGTCGTAGCCTCAAATCTTTGGTGTTCCAAATATAAAACGAGCAAGTGAGGAAGTACTTTCTTCCTATGTAATTTAACGAACAGTAATATCACCGAGGACAAGCCTGTGAAGCAGGAGATGGTTCGCGTCAGCAACGTTCAGAAAAATGATGACTTGGTAATCATCTTTTAATTAATAAAACCCATTTTATATAAATAATGCTCTAAGTGATGACCTGACCAAGTTGAATTAAAGTCAAACGAGCTTTAACTAAAAAGTACTTAATGCAATCATAGAAACATATTAACCATGCCCCAAATGTCATGCTCTCCCTGAATATTAATACAGAAATACAAATTTAAATTAGAATATGTTCATTTTATTCCCTTTATCAATCTTTAACAAAACATTTTAATATTATTAATGTGAATAAATGAATATTATAAACTCAGTAAAGTGGCCGGGAGCATAGGTTAGAAATTGAACTAATAATTTATTATTATTAACCATTAATAAAAATAGCAAAAATTGTATAAATCCTTCAACTCGATAATTAATAGAACTATATCCAATGAGTTCTAGTGGGTAAGAATTACTATAAAAATTAATATAATATTATTTAACAAGGCAAACGCAACGAAGGAAATTATTATCGAGTTGAAGTTTTACTGGCATATAATTAAAAATAAACAGCATTAATAAATCACACGATAAATATATATAATATAATAAATGAACCGCCATCGTAAGAAAAGAGAAAGTTACAAATATTAAATTTAAAGATTAGAGATTAAGATAGAGAATTATTACATAATTTAAAATAGCATTAATACATTAAGGAAAGAGAAGAGCTTTTAACAGCACTTAATTTAAAGGTAGTGTAAAATAAAGTTCAAAGACCGGCCAGAAAGTAGCGGTTTATATAAGAAAGATATTACCATTTCTTCATGGTTGGCTCATTAGGTTACACACAGCAGAGTCCAGTTGGATGAAATGTAGATGTGCATTTTGAAAAATTATTTGAATGACATTTTGAAGGATTTCTCTAAGGTTTTGGCAGCTTATGATTGGTATACGAATTTTTATATTGCAGCCACATTGAAGATTTTCAGGGGACTTCAAAAACCGTAGTCAGGTTTTTGAAGTTAAGCCCCCCCACCATTGTAGAAACACTATTTTACTTCATAATTTAACTGGGCAGCTTCTTCTCTAATGAAATATATATGGCTTCTCTTAAAGAGGAATAATAGCTGCTTGGAAACTTTTCCTGGGCTCTTTATACTGTATCTGATGCCTTCAGGCTAGCGCTTCTTTCCTAATCAATCTTACAAAAATTTACTAGTTGTTTTTAGATACATTCCTTCGATAAGGCTTTCAAACTCATTAACTTGAATTCATTTTCTAATTAGAAAATGAATTTTTAAAATCAGAAAATGATTTTAATTAGGACCGTCCTTACATTTTAAAGACTTATCTTTTTCTAATTAATAAAAACTTTACCCATTGTTTTTGGAAAGGGACAATCTAAAAGCTTATCGAAAGAATGTAGCTTTTAATCACTAAAAATTTGAACAAACTATTTAAAGTAAAACAAAACATTCCCAATGCAATGAAACTTTAGAACGAATATGTACATTTAAATATTTATAAATATATACGCACAATCCACGCAGTTATAATATATAAATTCATGAATAATTCTATCATGAATTTATTAATAGAAATGATTAGTTTAAATCTCAAACGAGTTAATTTTGACACACATTTATAATAGTTTTACTTTAAGGAAACTAGCGTGGACTGAACGTATAAAGCCCCATTGCATCGGAAATTCAATGTTAGTACAAGGGTTTGAAGTTGGCTACATGTGAAAGATCATGAAGCTAGGATCGAACTTAGATCCGACTGCTTCACTAATGAGTGCTGGGTCAGCATTAAATGTGCACCTTGGAAATTATACATCTTTTTTACATATCTTTGGTTATATGTTTATGATTACACCTCTCTACAAGGTCTTAAAAGTGGATAAAAACCAGTCCCCATCTTGTGTGAGAGTGATGTATTAAAAATTACATTATGAAAATATTATTGTAAAGTACTACTACATTTTATTTAAGGGAATAGATCAACAAATAATATATTAGTTTTTTAAATATAACATTGTTTTTTGTTTTCATTTTATTCAGGTTACAACATATATACTTTTCTATATAGATTTTTTTTTTTTTCTATTTGAACCTTTTTTGCTGTAGAAAATCACACTAAAATTATTTTCTAATTTATTTCAATTTTAAATCATGATTAAAATTAAAATTTCAGATAAGATTAGTTAATTTTAAGAATTCAGGTATTGAAAATTACATTCTTTTTTCTTATAATACAATAGTTATGTTTAATTGTGGGGGGAAAATCATAATATTTTCATGGATAATTCATTTGAGAATATAATATGAAACTGACAAAATTCCGTTTTGTTTTTTTTTTGTATTTTTCTTTCTCTCAGTTTCTATAAATATAAACTCACTCTTTTAAAATAAATACTTTAGCATATTTTAGATTTAAAAACAAACAAACAAATAATATATTTTAATTTTTTAAATTTAAGTAGACATAATTAGCAAATTCTTCTATTTTCACTACTGTTATACCATCTGGTGAATGGTTTTAGTAATTAAGAGATGCCAGATAGTAGTGCTTAGTAAATCCTTATTCGCTGCTGGCCTATCTAAATATACCTAGATTAGCTTTTAGTTTATGGCTTTCATCCGATTTTGAATTTTTGATCAATGCATTTGAACTTTTTGAATCTAATGTATTTTTCCTCTAGCAACCATATTTGTATTTGTGTTTTTTCTATACATTATCAAGCTACCAGCCGAAATTAAAGAACTTTTATTTTTTTTTTTTCAATCTGTTTGCATGGTCATATAGATCAAAAACCAGTTCAGTTTCTACCTTTGGCCAGAAATTGGTACAAAACCAATAATGCATAATATGAGCTTGTTGGTTATGTGAAGTAATCAGTAAACTATTTTTTAAAGCCACATTTTTTTTTTTGTAATAATAATTTCTTTTTTAAATTAGATATAACACTAAAGATAAAAAAAAAAAAAGGTTAACAAATACCGTTTTAATATTATTACCATCAAAATCTAATATAACACTAATAAATAAAGACAATAAAAATGTACTTGCATGTCATGCATATACTTATCATTTCAATGGATATATATACATTTGTTTACATATATAGTGTGTTTAAATGTATAGCTAACCAATGATTTATTTAAATTATAAATTTATTTGTATATTCTTGTAAAACTGTTATATATGTATGTAGACTTTTAGATGTGTTTTGTCAGTTCTTGCTCATAGATCTGAGATTTAGATCTATAACAGAAGAGCAGTATAAAGATATATTTTAGGGATAACAAAAAAGAATTGAAAGTCACAGATAAAATATATCTGGAATCTTAAACTAGATTCCAAAAGTTTATATAAAAATTATAGATGAAATAAAAAGATTTGCTAGTATAATATAAAGAAGAGCAGCTAAGAATATCAGTAACTGGATTAAACTTGGAGAGACATTCTTTGTGCAGTAGATCAATAATAATTGAAAACATTGATAGCAATAGTATGTATATATATATATTGTAATGGTAATTATCTTTTAACAATGATAATTGATCAAAATATCAAATATAAATAATAATAAAAAACAATATTCACAAATTATTTTTAGTCTAACACAAATTTTATTTTTAATTGACTAACTTATATAATCATGGATAACAATCAGACTTAACACATTAAAAAAAAAGTTTTTATGCAGTTCAGCCATGTTTCCTGACCGTTAACCACTCCACATTAATAATATTATTAAATGACAAAATAAATAATCAGTTTAGGATTCAGATGAGAAATACCAAGCAACAAAATTATTAACAACAATAATAATTTTAATTAATAAACAGAAGGAGAATAAAAAAATGTATTTACATATTTACATCTAATATTGTATGAAGAGCATGCACAACAGAAAAAAATATTTGTTGATTTATAATAATTAATAGAAAAAAAGTTTATATTAATTTCATCCAATTACCTTTATGTCTCCATGAGTTCACATTTCATTATCTTGTGAATGTAGATATATAATCATCAAAATCATTTTTTACACAAATAATTTTCTAATGTTTTGACTTCTCTTGGTTTGTTTCAATAGTATTTTATTCCTATATAGTTTTTCTGTTATTAAGGGCATTGAAATTATGTAGATTTATAAATCAATTCACAGAAGAATATTTCCATTTGATAATTAATTAGAGGGTAAGTTTTCTTATATGTAGCAAGTATCACTCACTTTCAGCTTCAGACAGTAATTAATAGATCGGCAGAACCAAAATTAATTTTTAAGACATTCCTTTGTTTACAATTCCATAATCAGCTAAACTACTAGAAAAATCAGAGAGTGAGGTATTCTCCAGTTTTTTTACACCATTGTCACCTTAAACAATCATTACAATTTTTATTAGTCTTGCATTGGTGGTCGAGAGATCAGCGCGACTGCCTTGCACTAGCAGGCAGTTGCCCGGGTTGCGGGTTCGCGTCCCGGCCGATGCTATGACACTTAAAAAATAAATAAATAAATAAAAAAAAACAATCATTACAATTTTTATTGACTTCTTTCTTATAAGTGACATGACAAAGAAGTGATGATTCCCTCCTTTTGTATAAAACAGATAATCCAAGAGTTTCCAATTGGTTCCCATACCAACATTATTTTAAAATAGTTAACTTTATTTTCAAATAAAGAATGGCAATAATATTTTAATTTTTATAATTATTATTATTAAACAAATTACTTTATAATTTATTGTTACACAGAACTCTTATGCATTCTAGAATATATAATAAAAAAATCATGCACATAAAAGTTTGTATGTAAACTTTGTCATGGATATTACATATATATATATATATATTGTAACTGTCATGTCTGAGTTTACAGGCATTGCTTTAATGTGACTATTTTTCATTATTATGTCTAACAAAATACTAAAGGTCATGTATATAGAATAAATTTTATATGTGTTTTTAAAATCTTAAAAATAAGTGTAAAGATAAAATGTGTTATTTTATTATTTTAAAAATAATATTACGATTTTAAATAAAAGAAACATTGCTGTAGAAACACCAGTCACAAGTAACTGGAAGGAAAATAAAAATGTTGCAATGGGAACCAACAGAAGCTTTCTAAAATTGTCTGCTTTCCAAGAAATCATTGGAAGAATTGTAACTCACTTCACCAATACGTTTTTTATTGTAAAGAAGTAAAAAAAAATTATAAGAATTTTTAAGTTAGAAATCTTCTAGAATGCTTTACCTGACCTTTCCAGGATTGTAGCTGAATCTGGAGCTATAGATAAAGAAATGCTTTAAAATTTAATCTTGATTCTTCCAATCTCTTCATTACTATTGAATGCTAAAAAATATTTGACATTTACTTACAAAAAAAAAAAAGGAAAACAAGTCATATAAAGTGATTATCCCATAGAAATGCACTTCTATAAATTAATCTATGAATCTACTTATTTTAAATGCTCAGAGGAAAATTGCAATGGAAACTCTCCTAGGAAAAATGTCATGAATGAACCAAAAGAAGCTAAATATTATATTGCCAGCAGATATTAAAATTTAATGATTAATGGCCATGTTCCCACATTAACAGATACAAAATATATATATGTGAACTTATAAATACATTAAAGTAAATTAACTGAACTTTCTATAGCTATCCTCAAAGAGATTGTAAGTTACAAAGATTTTTCTCCTCTTGCTCATGATATCCATATAACTTTCTTAATTGTAAATATGTAAATAGATTTTTCTATTATCATTATAATCATTTAATTCTATTCTTTAATTAAAGTTGTTGTTGTTGTTAATAAGTTTGTTGTTTGTCCTATTTCATCCAAACCAAACTGATTATTTTGTTAATGTAATAAATTATTAGATGGAGGGGGGAGGGGAATGATCAGGAAACATAATTGAATCTACATGAAACTTGTTTTTATGTGGGTTCAATTTGATTGTTTTTTGTGACTAGTACTGACTTGTTAATGAAAAATAATTTGGTTGTAGTTACTCCACCATGTACATGGTAACCTTTTAGTTATCTTTAAATTCTCTAGATGAAAATTAATTTGCCAAATATTGTATTTTTTATTTTATCTTATTGTTAACTTGATTCATACTAATTGCAAAAGGGTCATTACCATTATAATATATATATATTAAGAGAATACAAACAACGGTTACAGTTTCAACTATACTATCTGTGTTTAAAGTCTAAGTCTAACTGCATCATTTTAAATTTTTAAAAAAAAACTGACCTGAGACACAATTTTTGCAATAACTTCAGTTTTAATTATGTTAAAGCAAAACATTGATAGAAACTAGGGAAATGAAGGAAAACAATAAGTCTAAGACAAGTAGTGATTATCATTTAAAAAATAAGGTAAAAAAGAAATTTCAACATCCAACATAATTATTACTTTATTGTTTGTTCATAATTTCTAATTTATCATTAACTACATTTAAATTATATCTTCATTGATAATTTCTTTGTATTCCTCACAAAATTATTTTTCAAACCATATATAAAACTTTTTACCTGAGGTAATCCATAGCTTCAGAATCTCCAAACCTATTCACATAAGAATCTTTATTTTTATCTTATACCCCAAAAGTTACCAAATCTCAAAGGTGTCTACAAGAAAACGATTCACCCTAATAAAAGATGCAAAACAAATCATTTCCAGAAGGTGGATATGCATTTGTCATCATAGCAATTGGCATCTTGTCTATCTAAAACTAGAAATTGTAAGCTACTGTCTGTATCACTGATAAAATGAGTTTCATCTCTTCATTTTACATTTTTGTGTACATCAGTGATGTTTATATTCTTTATGCTCACCAGTCATGCTATCTTGTTATATTTATTGTCCCACAGAGATATAATTTATTTGCATATAGCTCATTTTCTAACTATAGACTTGAAAATAATGTGATGCAAGATGTGGCAAAACTACTGACTTCACAGCATGAGTATCAAGGCATAGGCAAGAATCAGAATTTGATTCTTTGCCTGCATACAATTTCATGTGCTAAATGCATAACCATTGTGGCTACCACTACACACACACACACACACACCATTTGAAATCTCTCTTTATTGGTTTTAAGTGTTTATATTTTCATATAGTACTATGCCCAGTGAATTTTGTGAATGTTTTATCAACTGCAATCTGCAACCTTTCTGTACATTTGATTATCAGTTTTTAAAATTTACATTTCACTGCTTTATATATGTAAATCATTACTTGTTATACAAACACAATGCAAGAGCAAACACAACACACTATTAAAAATATAAACATACTAATAAATTATTAAACCTTTCGAGAATCATTATATCTATAAAATAATGTTGCCTCAAACTTGGATCAGAGACACAAAAATACATTGTACATAAAACACTTTTGTTATATTTGAATACAAATTTATATACAATATAATAAAGAGCATAAATGATTTAATATTATATAATTTATATATTACACACACACCAGTACAAACTCAAATTAATAAATTATACCATTTATCAAATAATAAAAAATAAAATATTATTCAAAAAATTAAAGAATTAAAATTGTATACTTACAATATTCCGTAATTACATTTACATTCCATTGAAGGTCTTGAATGTGAATATCAGCATATTTTTAATCCACTTTAGTTAGATGCTGAAACCAATAAAAAATTTTCTGCCTTTATCATCCTTGTGTAAACTAGTCAATTGACCAGAAAATAAAAAAATTAAATGTACCTATCAATAAAAATATTAATACAAAATTCAATTTACAATGTGATATATCATTTTAAAGATGAAGACAAGAAGCAATGAATTCTGGGATTTCTGTTGACATCATGCTTATAGTTATCATGCAATTTAAAAAGAAGACAAAATTTCAATGAATCAGCTGCCATTAGCGCACATCATGCTACAAAGAATCAACCCGCTAAATCCCAGTTGGAACAGATGAAACCATAGCAATTGGTTTTATTCAATTATTATATTAGTTTCATCTAACATTATGCATTTTTATATATATCAAATATAGTAATATTCATATAAATTTAACTTATTTTATTGGAAGCACTGAAATGAATTATGGGAGTTATGAAATGATGTCTCGTTTTAATTATTCAACATTATTTAGTTGACAAAAACTACAAGGAATATAGTTGAAAGTACTAATAAAATAAGTTAAATTTATATGAATATTCCTGTATTTAATATATATAAATTTGAATATTGCATATATTTTGGAAAGAATACAGACCTCAAATTTAATTTATTACACACACATATATATATATATAAATTAGGTCATGTGACATAACTTTGTAATATATATATAAAATATTCAAATCACCCCCCCCCCATATTATATTTCAGCAACACCCACTGTATATAAATGTAAAGTATGAACTTCAGCCAACTCTCTTTCACACACACATATATATACATTATGTCAATAATTAGTTTCCAACCAGTAACCACCTAAACATTCACAGTAAATATAGCAACCAATATTTCTAACTGCTGTCAAGGCAACCTTATTTCGCTTATTATGTCAATATAATATATGAGTAAACTTTCCAGTATTATAGTATCTAAAACAAACTGTACTTCTCCTTTTTTTCTAAGTAGGTGTAGTTTTTTGGAAAGTTTTGTGATCTAATATTTATATTGACCTATAAGGCAATAAGTACAAATTGTGATCTGATTATGTCCAATTAACATATAACTTCATTGAATATTAGTAAAAATATAGCTCTGAATTCATACCAAATAACTTTATGGTTTTGAACAAATATTTATCTACTTTTTGAACAGAACATATTCATGGCTTCATGCAGTGATCATTCTTTTTTTGCATAGAAATAGTTATTATTAATATCATAGTTTAACAAATTACTGTTCATGGTAGAAAATTTTCATTAAGCTTGTAAATATTTTAAATCTTCTACTAAATATATTAGTTTTTCACAAACTATTAGAGATTCTCTCTCTGGATATAATTATTTAAACAAACATAGAAGTCTGTGTGCATTGAACACATTGTCATTTAATTATATTATTTATACAAATTTGTGAAAATTATAGCATCCACCATTGTATAATAAAATAGTTAAGTTAAACACATATATATTGAAGTGCTATCAAGCATTCAAAGTATGGTCTAAATTATTTTAACATCAACCACTATATAATGTGCAAAATCAACTAATTTGTGCATGACATGGATTTCAGGGCAACATTCAACTGCTTTTTATATATTACTACTCTCTATATTTAAATAGAGACAATTGGTTTTATTTTAATACTACTAATACGATTCACTCGATGTTAAAGTTTGAATATTTAATCTCAAATCAGAATTACAAATCGCTTTTTTTTTTTTCAAATAATCTTGCACAATCAACTCACTATCAGTGAGTGAATTATTATTTTTAATTATATCTGATATACACATGGGCCACCAAAATACCTGTAATTGAAATAACCACTGGCAAGTTTATTAGTTATTGGCCTCAGAATAAATAATAGAACTTAAGTAGAGATCTATGGCAATATGCATTATTTCTCTAAGTTTAACACTAAAGTGAATATTATTTGAAATATATATGTAATTAGATATTGATGGCAACATCTAAGCAATGATATTTATTTTATATCAATAATTCTTAAGTGCATTTTAATAATTATCATTTTTTAATCTAGTATATTGGGTATCCATTTAATATAAGCTCTCTCTACAAATTTTAAATAAGAATTATAAAATTCTATTTTTATTCCTCCATTTTATTAATAAATATGTTTAGTATTTAGTTCTAAAAAATGTGAACTTTGACATGTAAACAATCATAAGATTGATAAACAATTAAGTTTTAAATTGAAATTAATAACAAAGTTTATTATTAACAAATAAACAAGTGAATTGACTTAATTTAATAAAATAAGGTTAATGGTAAATAACACCAATTGGAATAATCAAAATAATTAAATATTTAGCCTCTTCAGAAGTATATCAACTTAAATGATTCAAAATACACATTTAATCTCTTTTTATACTTGATCAATCACTAATCCAATGAAATTAATACAAAAATTATAATTGTATTTACATTTTGGACTATTTCCATCATCTAATATAAGTATTGAATGTCTTTAGAAAAATTTAACTTTATTTAAATATTTCAAATACATTCAACTGTTAGTAATAGCACACAGGTTAGTATGTATATGCACAACATTTTAAGAGATATTATTCTCCCCTCTTCTTCAGGTGTTGCTGGCCTAACCAGCGACAGTACTAGCATGGGAATCAAACCTGGACCCTTAGATTCTTGAGTATTGAATTTTAAGATAACAACCTGTCAAAACATTGTGCATATACTAACCTGTTTAATGTGCTATTACTAACAGTTGAATGAATTTGGAATATTTAAATAAGCAAAACTCTCCATACAGTATTGCCACTCAATGCAAGCCAGAGTCATCAATGGATGCCAAAAGGCTTGTGCATAAAATCCCTATCTAGTGCCTACTCATCCAATATCTCCAGATTAATTTCTGGCTTGTGGCTTTCATCAGTGAGGAGTCTTCTCACTGACCTTCATCAGTGAGGAGTCTTCTCACTGAAAAAGGCTACAAGCTAGAAATTAGTCTGGGGATATTGGATGAGTAGGCACTAGATAGGGATTTTATGCACAAGCCTTCTGGCATCCATTGATGATTCTGGCTTGCATTGAGTGGCAATTCTGTATGGTGATTTTTGCCTGTTTTAACAACAGCTATGGTAATCATGTGTGTAATATTTAAATAAAGTTAAAATTTTTCTAAGAGAAATTTAATATTCATATTAGATTATGGAAATAGTCCAACACATAAATACAACGAAAACACTATCATCATTAAACTTTCAGGGAAACAAAAATTGGAATTGTATCAAGACAAAGGGTTGAATGTTAACAATAAGAATCCAATATTATTACTACTTTTTGTATATTATATAGTACGAATATATTGGGGAAGTCCTTAATATAATCAATCAGTAATGGTATATCTAACTTTCATTGCTATATTTATTATTGCAATAAAAAGAATGCATTATACAGTATAGTTAAATTTTATATATTATTTCACGTATATATTTATCCTAATTTTCTCATATTTGTATATTTTTTCTCTTTTTTTTATAGCTGTAATTTTTTTATATTTGTATATTTTTTCTCTTTCTTTTATAGCTGTAATCTTTGTTTTAAAATATATAAGAAATAAATAAAACACAAAAAAACAAAATGACGTCTTAAAAACATTCAAGATATTATTAAAGTAAATATTGGCAGAAATCACTTACATTAATAATTTCTCTTGCAGATATAACTTTTGTGTTGTATGTGCTGCTCTCAAAGTATTCAGACACATATTTATCAATCTTTTTTTTTCCTTTGAAGTTATGTAACATATAATGTGTCAAAACTTTTTACTTTTTTTTATCCTTCGATGAAAACAGGTGCAAGTTTTTGATGATTCGCACCTTCATGCGTTAATGGTTTCTCTTTTTATTTTCTTATAATACAGAAGATTGTCATGTTGATAGTTTGCTGATTAGAAGATTTAATGCAGCTCTTGATTGATCCAAATAAAGTGTCAACCTAAATTCTTGTATTTTCCAGCAGATTTAGTTAACGACAACCACGATAATCTAACCAATCAGTTTTGGATCCAGTGTTTATTTATTACTTTTTAGGTTGTTATTAGCTTTCCATAGTAATGGGAGCAAGTTTCTTTTAATGTCTCTATGCTGGAATTAGAAATTTGTCTAATTTTCACAATTGTCGAGGTCTACTCCCTTTTTTTCCCGCTCATTTTCTTTCTGGTATCAAGACTGTTTCTGTTTCGGATTTGAAATTTCAAAGTTATTTCAAGATGTTTTAACACTTTTTTTTTTTTTAACTATCTGCAAACAATATTCTTTTCTTTAAACTCCCAAAAATAATAATTAATTCAGCATTATAGACCGCGTTTGATAACAACTTAATTATGAATAATTAATTTTGAAAATAAGATTCACGATGAAAGTTTAGCTTCTAATTAAGAAATATGTTGTTGATTTTTTTCAAAATCATATTTTCGAAAACAACTTCTAGATTTATTTATTTTTCAAAATATTGGTTTACTTCTTTTCTATAAATAATAATAAATTAAAAACTAATTATTGTTAACGTTAAAATTAATTATTTATTTTACTTTTAGAAAAAAGTTTTTTTTTCTTAATTCAGAATATACATATATTTAAATATTAATTCAGAATAGTAATCTATACTTAGAGCATTTAGTCTCAAATATATACTTTTTTTTGTTGTTACTGTTAATGTTGAAGTAAAAAAGTCCAGTAGGTTTTATATTATAATAAGTTTGAATAAACAAGTTGGTTTGTTTAAGATACTAGCCCCCTATTAAAAGCTATAATTATCTTAAGTGCTTGAAAAAAATAAACAGCTGTATAATAATTTGGTTTAAATGATACTAGTTTTTATTAAAAGTGACGATTATATTTAATTATACTTAAAAAGAATACAACAATAATATTAAAAACAAAATCGGGAGGGGGTGGGGCAGAAGAAAAATAAGTATTTAACAAACTTTTGACGCATTATATTCTCACATTGGCTCTGTATGAGTTTTTATATAAATAACATCATAATATGCAGTGAATTTTGGGGCAGATTACAGGGATGGGATGAAAAGTCAGAAAACTAATTTTGCAAGAACAAGAAAAAATGAAGGCAATCGGAATTATGGTGGAGTATTTAAAACTAAGGAAAAGTTGAATGCTTTGTAATATATAAAACTTTGTTATATTTAAGCTTATATTCTATAAACATTGCTTAAACATATTTACATCCTAAGAGAGAAAAATATGGTGAAGAATGGAAATGTTGAAAATGATGAATTTATTTTCACTTAAACTTATTTTTACCTGGATTAATAATAAAAACAATAAAAGAATATCAACATAATCATTTTCATCCATTATCAATACACTAATTCAGTTTTTCCAATTCATAGGTTCTTCTCTCCATAATGAATTTTTTTATTTCATCTAACTATTTCACACATGACCCTTTTTTTGGGTTTTTTTTTTACTATCTCTTGGGATCCAGTTTAAGCATTCAATTATTCATCTAATATGGTTCCTATCAATGCAACCAACTTAGCTTCATTTATTCTTATAATTCCAATGATATTGATTTGTTTTCTCACCCAAGTATTATGACTTTGATGCTTTCATGTTACTCCCAACATAACCTTTCCACAGTATGTTCAGTGGTCTGAAGTTAAATCTCAGATTTATAACTAAGAATTGGTAAAACACAACTATTAAAAATCTTTTTCAAACATACAAGCATATTATTTTTTTAAATTGAGTTATTTATATCAAAAGTATTCTAGACAAGTTTAATACTATGATTAATTTCATTCATTATGTTTTCATTAGCATTAATAATCTGACAAAGGTATTTGTAGTTATTAACTTCTTCTAATTCATCATTATCAATCTTTATTTTTTCTTTTGAAAAAATTCATTAAACAATACTTTAGTTTTTTTAATGTTTTTATTTAGTCATACTTTTTTACTTTAATAAATCCTGCAACATTTCTTGAAGCTCTGACACATTATTTGCAAAAGTAACCATACCATCTGCAAAATTTAGATAACATAAATAATCTCAATGTATTTTAATTTCTTTAGCATTCCATTTTAATTCATAAAATATTTTTAGTAAAACTGCTGTAAGAAGTTTGGAAAGATATGGAATCATCCTGTCATACATTCCTATTAATGTTAATATTCATAGTGTTACAATGTAACTACATTTTGATAAATATTCTTCAGAATAAGACAATATCTTGGGTGTAGATCTTGGTGGTTCAAATGGTTCAAAATTTTAAACACTGTGGAAATTCTTATAAAATCAAATATGTTTTCATAATCTACAAATCCAAAGTGTAATAGTAATTCATATTCATTAGTCTATAATTTTGTCAACAATTATTCTATATTTTCACTTTTTTTTTAAGGTATCAATAATAATTCCATCATTTTCTTGAAGCTTTTTTCCCTTCATTTTACCTCTTTATTTAAAATACATGGCAAGTGAAAAAATATAGTAATTGTAGTGGTTATTTTGTTTTTGTGCTTTTTATTACTATATAATTCTTTGTAGATCTCTTGCACCAATTTTATAAAGTCATTTCATTCTTTAGTGATAGTTTAGTATATAGTAAAGTATTTCTATTTGAACTATCTATAAAAAAAAAAGCAGAATTACTATTAGCTTATAAACTATACTATATATTATATGTGTAAAAATAGAAAATACTACAAATTAATAAAATAATTGCATAAATAAATAATTATCTTCAATAAAGTTTTATATATAACAGTTAGGAAATGTTCGCAGACTTACAGGTGTAGTTTCACTTTATAACATCACTTTTTAAAATTGATTGTTTGCCTGTTTCATCATAGTTTAAAGTTATTTAGAATAAATCATGGTAAATCCTATTAAAACTTTAAATATTTGCATTTACAAGATTAATAAATTCTAATTATGTAAAAACCAATGAATTTGATCTTAATTATATGTCCTTAGTAGCAGTAGCTAAACTAAAAAAAAAAACACCCATGTAGCCATTTCAACTCCAAAGGCAAAAAAGATATAAAAAAAATCCCATAGAAATGAATTTTGTGATGATTATACAAGCCAATCTGTGAAACATGAATACAAACATATAGAATGTGCTGGTCCATTTTTCTGTTTATTTGATATTTTGTGATGTGGTCTTTTACCTTCTTCTGCAGAAAAAATTCTTACTAAAATACTTCTATACCATTCTAATTGTAGTTTTCAATGTATTCTATTCTCTGCCATATCTTCCTAATGGAAACAATCAATATCATACTTTTTAGAATGACTTTGGGATAACTCACATAATGTAAACAAGGTCTACTACTTCCATCAAAACTATACTCATGCTGACCATAAAAAAACTCCTAGAAATATGCATTAATTCATTTATTTTATATGACCCATTCAATGAAGGGGTGATTTTAAAATAAACATATTAATTGATTTTAGGATTTTGTCATTATATTTTTAAAATTTATAGAGTATTCTTAAACGAAACACTTCTAATGTCATTTATGTTATCTTTATAGCAGGGGTAGAGAACTTATAGCCTGCAGGCCAACTTTATTCCTTGAGAGCTCTCAATCTGGCCTTTTGACATTTTCAAAGACACATATAAAATGTTCATGTATAAAACCTATTTAAATATACATGTAATACAAATATTTAATTAAGGCTTAATTAAAGAGGATTTGAACACAGACTTTCAAGCTTCATTCAGCTATCCACTCCATCTTATATAATTGATACACATGACCACACACATGTGAAAAAGATAAATGATCTTCAATATACTGTAACGATATATAAATATGTCATTACATTAATTTAAAATAAAAACTTAAAAGTTCGCAAATAAAAGTAAAAAACTAAACGCTAAAATTAAAATGTTTGTTAAACATATATACATTCGCACAGAGGCCAAACTTTAAAAATATTTAAAAAAAAAAAACAAACAAATAAGTATTTGAATGTACTGTTTTATAAAAAAGTACAAGATTTAAAAATAAAAACAGGTATTAATTAATGTAATCTGTAAATGGAAATGATTGTTTATGAATTATCAAAAACCAAACTGGCCCTTGGGCTCTTCTATAATTAAAATGATCTGATGAAAGATAGATAAGAAAATAAAGAGAAATTAGCTTGACCAATGGAAGCACTAAGCCTTGGCTTGGACCCTAATGAAAGTGATGGATTAGTGATGTTTTGTTGATTGAATTCGTGTGGATAATATAAAAAGAGAAATACAGTTTTTTTGGACAGTTCCAGTGTTTTGTGTTTGAGAGATGTGGTAGGGCGCACATACCACACTCTCTATTTAAAAAAAAATAAAATGAAAAGACTGTGATACCTTGAACCAACTATTGCCATCTCCAAAACATTATCTTCCAATGGAGGCGTCACAGGAATTAAAAGCAGAAACCTGGACTCTTCTACCGTGAGCTATGAACTTTACAAATTAACAACAACAAAAAAAAGTAATTAAGAACTTTCGTCATTGTTTTTTTTTTAAAGATTCAGCTAATTTAAATTTTAAAATGAACTCTTATTTGATTTTCAAATTAATAATTGATTGTTTAAATTTATATAGTTAAGTTTTGCTAAAATCATTTCCATTTTTTTTTTATTGTATAAATTATTTATTGTTTAAATTTTAAATGATGAAATTTAGGTTGGGTATAGACGTTGCATAGATTCGTTAGCGGTTGATTATGTTGAAGTTTTCACATTTGATTAGAATATATAGGTCAACGATGTTAATGCGGGCATCTTATGATGAATGCCATGGGGCCTTGTGTATTCCCTTTTGCAATTGACGTTATCGATGATTTTGTATTTTGATCGATTGTGTTTAATTTGTATGTTTTTGACCGTGGAATCTGTGCAGCCGATCTATACTCAACATTTTAAAAACAAATTTATAAAAATAATCTGTGCGAACATATTTAAATGTTAAATTTAAGTCAGGCGTGAATGGCTATATAGTTTTGTAAAGTTATATTAAGGGAGGGTAATCTTAGGTTATTCATTTCGTAGTTGAATTGGTTCAGTGGATTGGATATATTTGTGTAATTGTAGCTGTAGTATGAGATCTGCTACGGGCAGGATTATATATATACGTCACATTGTTTGCCTATGGATGGGTTTGTAAGATGGCAAAGGACTGCAGTCCATTCCTATGGAGTTTTATGTTTATTGTTCTACTTGCCAACAGATGTAACATTCTTGTTGGTGGAGAGACAATGTCTTCTCTAATTCTACTTACTGATCAGATGTACATTCCTGACAGTATAGTATTTTGTGTTGTCGTATTTTCATGCTACATTGAATACATAAGTGTATCAGATGGATTGGCGCCGGTTTGATTGCGAAATTTGTTGCCTAAGGTTAAATCAGGGAAGAATATTTTCTTTTCAAATGCAGATCTATGTAGTCTATTCATCCTCGACCCACTAAATAAATATTAAACTCATGGTTGTAATTTACTTAAATGTAAAACTAAAGATTAATAGAAAAATCTAAAATGGTGAATTTATTCCTCAAAATTTAAATGTTATTTTATATGTGCGTAAATAAATATTTTTTATGTGTTAATTTCTGGCAGTGGCTTTTATTATTTATATTTAAGATATAAATTAAGATATAGATTTTTATCTCTGTGTCTCCACTGAGCTAGTGCCTTGGGCTAACGATCTGAATATTTAAATAAAGTGGAATCTTAACAGCACGTATCTGCCTACTCTATAAATTTTTCTAGGTTTAAATGCCTAGATGGTGCTCTGTAGAGCAGATATCATAGTTTGCAGTTAGATTCGATCTTCACTTTCATTTCGATCGTTATAATACATATTTTATGCTGCACCATCATTCATCAATTGGTCCAGATCATTATCTCCTACACATATATATCATGCCAGTGCTCAGTTTAAGTAGCAAATCTTCAAACTTTAATGAACAGACTTCATCATGAAATATGTATATTGGAGATAATTTATTTTTTCACATGTGCATGGTCATGTGTATCATTTATATAAGATGAAGTGGGTAGAAGGAAACTTGAAAGTCCATGGTCAAATCCTCTTTAATTATATCTTAAAGTTCACTATTTACAATATACTAGTATTGATTAATTAAGAGTTAAGTAAAATAAAATATTATTTACTCAACTACATCTTTTTAGTTTTTCAACCTTTATAATAATTATAGTTCATTATATCAGAGATGTAATATTCCAACAAATTATTTATATTGTGTGGACTAACTGACTATGGATTTAATTTACAACATGGCAATTTGTTTGTTTTTATAATGATTTTCGCAGATGAACATATACTAGCCAAAATAAATTCAAATTTTTCTTTATTTTATTATTTTGCATTTAATTTTTTTTATTAGGATGGCTACTCCAAATAAAAATAAAAAATCAACACAAAATATCATGCGCTTAAAAAAAGGAATGGATCAATGCATATATTTTTTATAGAAATAAATAGTCAATTGATGCATCTGGAAATTATTTCAGTTAATAACGAATACAATATTAAGAGACACCATTTATTACAACATTCTGATTACACCAAAGTTATTGGGAAAGAAATATTAAAATAGAAAACTTGAAAAAAAGCTTCATTAAGTGGTGATATATTTCATAAAATGTACAAACAAATTTGAAATTTCTTGATATTTTCTGAAGGGGAGTTTATTAAAGACTGCATTCCAGCTGTTGTAGAATTAATCTGTCTTGTCACAAAAAATAATTACAAGAAAATTTGAAAAAAAGGTCAATAAATGTGGAATAGTCATTAATAATAATGACATAACTTGGTTACAGCCATTGTTTAAAAAGGGAAAATTGAAATTGACCAGCCGTTAAAAAAGTTGCCACTCCTAATGATTAGAACTAATTAAATTTTTGATCAAAAATAACAGTCTGATTTTTTAAATCAATAATTTGTATGACCTTTGAATAATATTATAAATATCCAAATTGCCCTTGGCAGAAAAAAGATTCCTCGGCTTTGCTTTATAGAATATACAAGTCTCACCCACCTTTATCTCTAGTCAAATATGTTTATATAGACATTGAAGATTGCAACTTGATTAAAGAGAATGATATTGTATGTACACAAAGAATATAAATGATAAAAATGTACCAGATGATTGGAAAATGTACTATTAATATTTTTAAAAGGTGATAAAGAAGATATTAGAAATTACAATACTACCAGCCTTTTATTAGTTTTATACAATTTTTTTTACCAAGATAATTACAACTCATCTACAGAGAACATTAGATTTCCACCAACCAAGAGAACAAGCTAGATTTAAAAGTGGATTAATATTGAGAGAAGTTATAGAAAGGACCAATAAATATGAGTTACCATTATACTTTGAATTTGTAGATTATAAAAAGGCATTTGATTCTATAAGCACTTCTTCAGTGATTAAAGCATTGGATCATCAAGGTATAGATCCAGGATATTATCATATTTTGAAGAACATTCCTAGTATCATTATGTAATGTATTGCTGTTGCATTTTTGAGAAGTGTATAAGATAGAGTGATTCCATATCTCCAAAACATTTTACAGCAGTGCTGCAAGAAATATTTTGTGAATTAAAATGGGAAGCTAAAGGAGTAAAAGTAAATGTAGATTATTTAAGTCATTTAGATTTTACAGATTATGTAGTTGTTGTTTTTAAATAATGTTTTAGTGCTTCATGATTATGTAGCAGGAGTTATCAGATGAAAGTAAGAAAGTAGGACTAAAGATGAATGTTAAAAAGACTAACATAATGTTCAATGGATTTTCTTAAAAGATGAAAATAAAGATTGATTGTGATGAGTTTGAAGAAATTAACAACTACAAATAACTTGCTCAGATTATTACTACAGATGGAAAAATAATAGATAAAAAAAATCATAGAATTAAACTTGGTTGGAGTTCTTTTGGTAGAAATAACTTAATACTAAAAGAAAATATGCCTATGTGTGTTGGAAAGAAAGATTTTAATAAATGTGTTTACAAATTCTTACTTATGACTTTGAGACTTGGACACTTAACAGAAGGGCAATACAGAGACTTCAGACAATTCAAAGAAGTATGGAGAGATGCATGTTAGGAGTAACAAGAAGAGATTGAAAATGCAATATATGGGTAAGAGAACAAACAGATGTTACTGACATTGTTGAAAGAATTAAAACTCTGAAGTGGAGTTGGGTTGGACATATTTTTAGAAGAGATGATAATAGGTGAACAATTGAAATCTTAAACTGGATTCCAAAAGATTGTAAAGGACCCAGAAAGGAACTACATGTGAGATAGGTGCATGAAATAAGAAAGTGTGCAGGGGTAATGTGGAGAGGAGAGGTTAGAGATTGAAGAAGATGGATTGAACTTGGAGAGACCTTCATACTGCAATGGACTGATAATGATTGATGATGATCATGATACCAAGAATTTCTAAAATAACAAAAAAAATGTTTTATCACATAAATTATACCTTTTTTAAAAAAAAAAACCAACAACAACTTCTTGCTTATTTTTATGTGTCTATATTCTTTTTCATTTAATTATTATTTTTTATTTAATATATATTTTTATAGAAAATTTCTTCCACTTATTATAATTACACTTTTATAATTACACCAGATTTCATACACTTTTTATTCAAAACTATTTTTTTCATTTTTATATATAAACTTTCTTTAATTAATCTTTCTTTGTAATATCCCTTATTTTTCAAGATCTTTATTTCAAAGGTTTAAATGCTTAAGTTTTTTTTTCATATGTTGGCATATATTAGGATTTTTATCTATCAAATGTTTAAATGAAGATGCTGGAATCTGTGAGATTTTACAAAGAAAGATTAATTTTAAAAAAGTTTACATATAAAAATAAAAAAACCATTTTTGAATCTGGTGTATTTATAGAAGAATAATTATAATAATTTAAGAATATTTTTATATAAAAATGTTAATTAAATAAAAAAAATGTAAAATGTAAAAGAATGTAGATACATGAAAGTAAACAAAAAGTACATTTTTTTAAAAAATTGTAATTTATGTGATACATATTTTTATGTTGTTTTGAAAATGTTTTGCAAGCAAAGACACACGCACATATAGTAACAGAATAAAAATATGATAAGGATAGAAAAGGAAAACTTTAATAAAGCCTGCACACTTGAGACATCAATTGTAACAGAATAAAAATATAGCCCAATCATTGATTTCCATTTGGAATAAAAATACAAAAAGCTAATATTTCAGACCACCCCACAAATTTGGAAGCCAATTGTAGCAGAATAAAATAAAAATAATTTTAACAGAGCAACACCATCTCATAAATACTAATATGCCCTTGTTGGATAAATCAATTGTAATAGAATAGAAATACTTAGTGGTAGGAGAATTTGTTATACTACAGATTTATGCACATTAACTTATCATTAATAAAATATACAAAGTTTTCTCTTTTAAAATCTCATAAATTTACAACATCAAATTGTAATGGAATAAAATGTCTACAATACTAAAACTCTAATAAAACACAAAATGCAAAATCGGTTTATCTAACATACTTCCTTATTTGTGCTTACTTATAATAATATAAAATGAAAATCAATATTTCAATAGCCTTACAATTTACAATATCCAAATCATAACAATATGAAATAAATGAAAGTCTCTTATTTGACATATAAATACAATTAGCAAATTATGATGAATAATTCTTTAAATAAGTATAGCCAAGTTATTAAATTCTAAATTATAATTACCCTGATGTGCGCAGTATAATAATACTATGCATATCAGGGTAATTATAATTTAGAATCTAATAACATGGCTTTACTGATTTCTATTAATATTCTATTATAAGCAAATGGTAATATTAAAAGCTTAATATTTAAATTAAATATATAATCTATTCCAATGAGCTTTAAATCTAAGCAAACTAAATAATTCTATTTAATATAATTCACATACCAGTTTCAATGTATGCATTACCAATTTTATAACATCCTAAAATTGCCATCTTCCTAACTAAATAATAAGTTACTATAACATACATTCAATAAATAATAATTCAAAATAATATGTGGGCATCCGATTATAATCACCTTTGTTTATTTTAAATAATTAATATATTTATATTTTATAAACTATTGAATTAGCTCAGATGTAAATTTTTATCCAAAAATAACTATTGCATATAACTAACTGTTAAAATAATTATGGTGATCTTCTAATTAATTATTAATCATAAACAAGGCAAAACTCTCCATACAGCAGTGCCACCCTGTGACAAACAGAGTAATCAATGGATGCCAGAAGGCTTGTGCATAAAATCCCTATCTAATGCCTACTCATGCAATATACCCAGACTAGTTTCTGGCTTATAGCCTTCATCAGCGAGGAGCTTTGTAGAGTTTTGCCTTGTTTATAAACAATTATGTGCTAGTATAAGAGATGGTGATTATGTGATAATTATTAATCATCTAGCTATACCAAATTAATTAAACTATTATCACATAAGATGTATATCTAGCTCAAAATATAATATATTATATTTATAGTACAGAAAATAATAATACATACACTTACCAATCCAATCATTCGATTCTCTGACGGTTTGATGATTATTTATTATAAAATACATGGTATAAATCAATACATAACTAATATATATTAAAATTTTATTAGCCAATAGGGTTGCAGTATTAATTGAAATGATCACGAAAGCAAGTTTATTTCTTTAAATAAATTAAAAATTTATTAACAATAAATATAAAAAATGATAAATAGACAATAAACGTTTGTGACATACACTCTGAATAAATATCATGAAATCTATTCTCAATCTAACTTAATATTAATAAAAATAGGTGCTTGTACAAAAAAATTCACCTGTTTAATGCTTAATATATGATATATAAAATTTATGTAAAACGAAAATGTTAATGATAATTCTATAATATTCATATTAAAGTAATTGCTTAAGATAAAATATAATAATAATAAGTTTGTTTATTTGTTCACTTTATTTTCCAAATAAAATATCAATGAGTAATTGTTACAATACAATCCTTTCAGATTTTCAATACTTATAATATGTGTATCCAAAAATAATTTGCAGTCAATGAATGAACATATATTATTTCAAATCAAAGTTTTAATCATTCAATTTAGGATATAAATTTAAATTTAAACTAATTTTAACTTTTCTTTATTTCACAAATATAAATCAAACAGTTAACTAACTTAAAATATAGTAATCAATAATATTTATAAAATATACAAATAAATACATAAATAAAACACATATTAATATACAACCTGAGCACAATCCTCCTGTACAGGACTTCAAAAAGCACAATAGTTTCAATGTCTATTACATGAGTTATAATTTAATGATATTCACTAATCCAAATATGGTAAAAGTATCATAAATAGTTACCCAAAACAATGCATATTTGTAAAATTCCAATATTTTTGAAATATTTTTTATTCTCTATTTATCAAACATTTGATATCATAATGGCATTATAAATAAACAGATGCCGGTCTCCATTTACAGTAATATAACACAGAAATAAATTGGTTTAAATTCTATGTTAAAATACTTCATCAATATTATAAAATAATATCTGTCATTAGAAATGATTCTTATATATAACAGTATGTTGTCAGCTTCGATATTTCATTATTAAAATGCTTCGTTCACATGCAACAATAATTTTTCAGTAGGAAAATATTAAAATAAATTTGAATGACATAAGGTACTTTACTCCTTCTTTTAACAAGTATTCAGCAATCCAGTTAAGTTTCCTGGACAAATATAATTCTTTTGAGTCCATCATTTTGTAGTCATCAAGCAAATACTTTTCAAATAAATATATATAAAAGAAACTTAGATTTGCTTCTATGAAAGTCAGGATCTTAGAGTGCAAAATCAAATTGTTCAGTCTTATTTATAACCTCTTACAATTAATGTCATTTTTATCATAAAAACTAAGATTATATTCTTTATTTATTCTAATACCAAAATCATTCTGATTTCCATGCTTAAAATCTCTTTACAATAACAATAATAAAATATTTTATAATCATTACATATAAAAAATAATATTTATACTTCAAAACACAAATAATACTGTTTTAACTCAACACCAACTAAAACAATATACACTACATTCTCACAATATAGCATTGGAAATGTATACATTATATATTGTACCGCTGAAACCACTTACTTATACGTATATATAAGTTTTGGCCGGTTTCAAACTCCTTCATAATACATTTATAATCTTATAAATGTTACGTGAACGAACCGGCACATTCGAGCAAAATGAGAGATCTTATTGATAGACTAACTATCAACAATGGCCCACCTCGACTGCTAGATTCAAACCCCTACTATCCAAATACTTTATTTGTTTCAGGGTAAACCCCAGGGTGCCAGCTAGTCTGATGACTAACATATTCGGGCAGTAGGCTCATAATCCAGCGCTCGAAACATTCCCTAAAACTAGCTCAGTCTAATTTTAATTCAATAACAAAATTATACAAAATTAATGGTGGAAAGAATTAATAAAAAGGTTGGTAAAAAGAATTGACTGACAAATAAAGTTTAAGTTTAAAGACATTTTATTTTAATTAACATTGATCAAATTCAAAGATAATTTATTACTCAACATTAAACAACTAAATTTAAACATTTTTATAAATCTAATTTAACCCACGTACATTTTTAAAGTAACACATTATAACGTATATCTGGTGAAAAGCATAAATAATACATGACATCATTAAACTATCTCACATTCACACACACGCACATCAATAGTTCATTTTATGCATGCTTAAGAGTTCAAATTACTTTACTCGATAGGATTGACGAATTACAGCGGTGGCTACTACGCATAAATGATAATAAATAAATGTTTACCTAGGATTTTTGGAATGTGGATATTGCTTGTTGTTGGCTGCTTCTACTGCTTCTTATGGATTATAACTAACCGGTTAGATTTGGACATTTCTTGAAGAGATTTTATGTGAATCTATTGGTCTTATTCTTGAAGACAGTTGAACGTTTGACGGAGGATTTCTGAGTTGTTATGCAGACATTATTTCACAGGCAGGTTTTGATGATCTTGTTGGACTAAAAAGGCTGAAGCACGAGCATATATTTCCAAAAGCTGCTCAACAATCATTTTTGTTTCTAAATACATAATAGAAATGCACTGTTATCTCAACTGAAACAAAACTGTCACGGCAAACTAGACTGAAAAAACTCTCTCCATTAATTGTCCGATAAAAAAAAAGTCTATTTATACCTGTGACGTGTTGTCCGTGTGATATCCTCCGGCAAATATCTGTTGTCGAATTCCATTGGTAATTAATCCTATGACATGTTTTTGATATATTTAATTAGTAGTAGCTTTCATAAACGTATTGTTTTTATATCTTTAATTAGTAGCCCACCGCTGGTGTGGTTTTTTTAAATCTTTATTTAACTTAATAGCCACCGCTGTGTTTTCCAAATATAATTTCTTTTTTAACTTTCATTTACATATATATATTTTAATATTATTCTAACACGCATACATTTATTTACACTCGCATGCACATATATAATTTATTAATAAAGAATATACTTTAAATAAATAAATAATTTATTATAATAAGCTTGAATGAAAAGAGATTTATATATTTTTTTAAATTTTAAATTACTTATTTTTACGAATACTAATTTAGAAAAATTTTACTTTCTTTTATAACACTTTTAGTTTGACTTTAAGAAAAACCCCTTTCCACTTTTAATCTTTTATTTCAAACTCTTTTTCCAAAGATTTTTTTTTTATTTTAATAATTTTTTTAGACAAAATTATTTTATATACATGTGCCAAATTGGCTTTGGCACAATATATTCCAGTAAAATATTACACATCATATAAACATAATAACATACATATCTAGGACATTAAATATTTGTGTGGAATGTTTATGATCTACTACTTAAGAATGCAATAAATAAAATATATAAAATAACTCATAGGAGTTGAAAGTGCTTGGCAATAGTTATTTTATTTATATTAATGATTCTCTGTTTTAGCAATTGATGAACTGTTACATTGTATTTTATAAGTTGTATTAACAGAAGTATTTTATTGATTAATCAGTATTTATTAATATCAAATTAACAAGTTATTTATTTATCTAGTGCTGTGATTAATTTTTAATAGTTATTAGATAACCACTCCTCTACACATGCGCTGTATAGATTTATAACATTTAAGGAATACTCTGACTTTCTAAACACAAGATAAACACAGTTTTAGCTAAATAAATAGGTTGTTATATATATATCTAAATTACATCTAATACTGATATGCAGTAAATTGTAAAAATTTTACAAACATTTATTACAGCATAGTGAATGGAATTTGACCTTCATGCTCTCAGGTTTGCCTATACATATAAATAGCTTTTTTTTTTTTTATAGATAAAATAGGTTTACTAGCAATGATTTATACTATAATAAAATTCTTTTAGAAAGAATTTAAGCAGGGATTAATGAAAAATAGAACTGGGAGTTTTGGGCAAAATCAGGAGAAAGTGAGATTAAGAAATTAGCTAGAAGAAGAATTAAAAAAAAGTCTTTGTGAGTAATAAAGTCTTTAGCAGAGAATAAAATATTGTATAGCTATGCTTTCCCATTTAAAAAAGTGTTTTCCAGAAACAGAGAGAGGAAAAAAACTTAAAATAATAACTTGAATCTCAAGGAAGAGAGATTGGAGTCATAATCAAGAAATAGAAATCTTATTTTGATTTTAAAACACATCATTATGAAACAGAGAACAGTAAGAGGAAAATATGTGAAAAGGTTCTAAAATAGATAAAAACTAATATAAGATACTGATGAACTAAATGGATTTTGAGAAATCATTTTATGAAAATAAAAGGTAAAGAAGATGAACATCAATGAAAATTGGAATAAATTAATAATATTTATTATACTATCATGCAAAAAATAAAATAAAATCTAAAACTCAGATATCAGTTTCCAGTTGGGAATTCATATTGTCTGCAGAGATCTCTAAGATGATGAAGCAGAAAATGATA
The DNA here is from genome assembly GCA_028023455.1 of Epiperipatus broadwayi. NCBI lineage: Eukaryota > Metazoa > Onychophora > Udeonychophora > Euonychophora > Peripatidae > Epiperipatus > Epiperipatus broadwayi. Next base: position 3,418,841 of record JAQFVV010000108.1, read on the forward strand.
GGGATTAGAAAATTAAAGGAAAGTTAAGTTTTTTTAAAAATCAGCACACTATGATTTTGAATAATAAAATTTAGTAGTAAATAGTTTAAAATAAATTTTAAAAAAATAGAGAAAAAGTTTCTTTATATAACATTGATTATAATTTTTTGCTGATATTAATTGTGAATTTAAAAAATCCAATACGTTTTATGCTATTAAGTTTGGATAGACAAGGATGCTTATTTTGGATACTAATCTCCTATTAAAAGTTATATTTAGTTTTAATTAGACTTGGAAAGAAAAAAAATAGATTTTATAAATAAGTTGATTAGATGCAATACTAGTCCCCATTAGAAATGATAATTACCTTTAATTATATATGAAAACAACAACAACAATAACAAAAATAGATAAGAAAATAATAGTTGGGAAAAACAAGATAAAAAGATTGTGTTTTTTTTTTTGACACCTTTTTTTTTTTTACATATAAAGTATCATAATATGCAATGAATTGTGGAATAATTTATAGAGAAATAATGGAAAGTAGAAAGGCATTAATAATAACTTTGGATAGAAGACCATGTGATCCTAGGAGACTCATTATAATTTGACTACTAGCTGATTGAATGCTTTAGTATACAGTAAACTCTCAATCCATTATATTCACATGTTAATCAGCATCATAAAAATGCAAATTATTTTTCCCTAATTAATTATTTTTTGAATTCCTTGTTTTTTGCATTTATCATTGACAAATTATAGTCTCAGTGCAATATTCTGCCATATGAATAAGTCTTTTTAAAAAAATTTGACGTAATGCTTTTATTATTTTATTTAAAAAATAAATATAATTCTTATAATTCAAAGATAATCATTTTTTTTTAATTAAAATAATTAACGTTGCCTCTAATCTTACTTTACTAATCAATAATTTTTAAAAAGAACTTATTTTATTCACCCACAACTTTTTTTTAAAATTAATGTTATATTTTGAAAATCTTTGTATAACTCATTTTTTATATTTTATTTGTAAAATCAAAAGAAATACTTTCTACAAAAAATTAATAAATAAAAATAATCAAATAATGTTATTACTCAGGAATTCATAAAAAATTTGAGTACCAGAAAAGACAGAAATGGGTATAATCAATGAGCCTTAGCTTCAGAGTATATTATATACAACTGCACAAAACTATGAGGGTAATAAGTTTTTGATTATATAAGTTTATTTAAAATGTCTTATCTATTTACTGTAATTAATATCCATATTCTTTAAATATACATAATTATTGTGAGATAAAATGAATATGTATATTCACCCATATTGATATACCCTGACTATATGTTATTGTACATACATATTATTAAAAAAAATTTTTTTTTTCATTTGGATTTTAGATCATTATTTTATAGAATTATTAATTATAAAAATTATCAATCAATGTCTTCCTAATATCACTCCATGTATACATTATCTTTGATAAGATTCTGTAGAATATAAAGCAATTTGCAATTTTTTTTTCATCTTTTGAAAATAATACAATATTAACTTTCTATTTAAAATTTCAAAACAAAGGCACTCCTATGTTTTGCTTTTCACAAAATAGCAATATGTACATACGTATTCTTAAACCTTAAGTTGTGATAAGTAAATAAAGAATGATGTTTCTTAACACATTTTATTTTACTATGCCTTTTAAGAATAAGTTCACAGTTCAGTTTACATTATTTGTAATACAAAAACAACATGATAAGGTTTAGCATTTAAAAAAACAAATGAGAAAAAACAAAACAAAAACATTTTATCAAACTAATATTAATTGTTTTCACATGTATATTTCTGTATGGGACTTAATAAATAAATAATAGGTTATATTCTTATATATATGAATCTATTTATATGTGTGCATATACTGTAATTGATATTTTATAAGATATTTAGTTATAATAACAATTGTTGGACAAATTTTACAAGAAAAACAATTCAATCGTATTAAATAGTAACAGTGATAGATGGTACGTTATTCAAATAAATATAGATAGAAGTCTGTGTCATAAGAAGAAATATTTTGCTTTTATTCTGTTTTTTTTTTTGGAATGTGTTTATTTTTGGTCGAGAGGTCAGCGCGACTGCCTTGCACTTGCAGGCAGTTGCCCGGGTTGCGGGTTTGCGTCCCGGCCGATGCTATGACACTTAAAAAAAAAGAGAGAAGCTTCACTTTTAACAAACAGTACTTTCATTACATAACTGCTATGTATGTATTTATAAAGATCTGTACTAAAGGACCATACAAAATGACTTTATAGAAAGGAAAATCGGCGTCTACTCATCAAAATAAACTAAAATGCAGATCAAGACTTAATACCAGCTGAAGTACAATTACCTTTAAATTTTAGAAAATTTACTCTTTATTTTCAATGGAGATTTCAAAAATGTTTATTTGAATTTAAGTAAGATATATATATGCATGTGTTTGGAATAGAATGTGAATGTCAGTGGGTAGAATCAAGAATATTGCCCAAGAGATTAGAGTATAATACCAAATGAAGGATTATTTATTAAGGAATGTCAAAATGTTGATTGTCTACATTCTTGCCACTACATCCCCAAATGCTACCTATTGGAATTATTTTATGCATATTGCCAAAAGCATATTACAGTGCCTAAGGATTATATTACATCATGAGGGGTGGAATAACATTTACTTTTAAAGGGAAATTATGGTATTGAAAAATCAAATGAATCCCATGGAAATTAATATCCAGTGATATTCGATGTTTCAGATGCATGTATGTTAAGGGGATATTGTACTACAGAATAGAATATTATGGGATTATTACCTAAAATGGATTAACTTACCCAAATACTCTTTTGATAAAATTATATTGGTAACCTAATTGGGTTAAATTTTAAATATTACTACTGTATGATTGTTGCTCCACAGATATTAATATTTTAATGAATTATGAAATCTTGAATGAACTGGATTATGAATATTGAATACCTCACCATCATTGCAGATCATTCAGTTTTATCTTAAAATTTTAATATATATGTGCTTGAAAGGTTTCTTAATATATATGTTTATTTATTGAAGAATATATAATTAAACATATGCTTAAACAAGGAAAAATCATAATAATTAGCCAAAATTGTAAATAACTATTAATTAAATATCGTATGAATAATTTACTTAGATTTATTAGTATTGTCATAGTAACAAATCATAATAAGTTAAGGATTCTTTATGAATGTTATATTCTTTTGATAAAATTAATATGAACATATATTTTCCTATAGTTCTGAAAGTAAGTATGTTGTTGAGCATTACCATAGGTACAAATACTTATACAGTTATACACATTAAGTTTTATTTTTTTTAGTATGTCATTAATTTTACTGATTACTTATTATTACTTGGTGGAAATAAATTACCATTTTATTAGATTAGAAGTCCTGAGTTTTATTTATTTCAATTATTTAAGAGACAATAACTATACATTGTATTCAAAAGGATGTAGACAAATAAACTTTAAGTAGCATATGTTTAAACATAATATTTAAATCACTATCTTTAAGCCAATAAATATCACATGACCACCATTTTTTATGCTTGTGTATAACTGTTTTAAAACAGGCAAAACTCACTATACATATTGCCACACACTGCAAGCTAGAGTAATCAATGGATTCCAGAAGGCTTGTGCATAAAATCCCCATCTAGTGCCTACTCATCCAATATCTCCAGATTAGTTTCTGGCTTGTGGCCTTCATCAGTGAGGAGCCTTGGATCTGAGAGCACTGCACCTAGATCATTAAGTGCTCTCATGTCCAAGGCTTTTCACTGATGAAGGCCACAAGCCAAAAACTAATCTGGGGATATTGAATGAGTAGGCACTAGATGGGGATTTTATGCACAAGCCTTCTGGAATCCATTGATTACTCTAGCTTGCTGTGTGTGGCAATACGTATAGTGAGTTTTGCCTGTTTTATTTTTAAATTTACATTACATTCATAAGAGCTAGGATTGTTCATCATTCTACTTATTTTAAATTATATTGGTATAAGTTAGAGACTTAAAACCAAAGTATATAAAGTCTTCTCATTTAATTTGCTTCAATTTTCTTTATCAATTTGAATTTAATTAGGTTCCACTAGAGTCTCTGTCTTTTGGGCATTACACTCCTATTTTTCTCATTTATATCATTACCATATATACACTGTACATTACCTATAAATGCATATATAATTTGCATTTAAATGTGAAATATTTTGAATTATTGTATAATATTTGAATTTTTATTAAAGTTTTAACGGCTAAATTGTATTATATAAAAATAGTATTTAAGAAAATATTCATTAAATTATTTCATATCTATAATTTTTAATAAATTTTCATTCCATTGTTGTTGTTTTTTTTTGTCTCATGAAAAATAATGGATTGAGGAGTTTGCTGTCTGTGAAATTTTGATATGTTTAAACCTTATTTTGCAAAATTAGTTATTCGAAAAATAAAACATTTAAATCCTAGGGAAAAAGTGATATGAATTGAAACAAAAGAATGGAGTTATTTCCAATTTAGTTGAATTTTGTCTTAAATGATAATGAAAATTAACAAATATTTGATTTTTTTTTAGTTCTTAAGGAAGTGTTTAATACTTGTAAATGAACTACTATCTTCTTGTTCTGCCTCCTCCTCCTCCTCTTCTTCTTCTTATTGTTGTTGTAGTTATTATTTCTTGTTGTCGTAAAAGACAACTTCATAAAAATAATAATGAAATGAAAATGTATGAATGGATAATTCAATAGTACTTTTTTTAAAGATATTTATCTAATAATGCCTTTAAAATTAAATTAATATATAGTATATTTTTATTTCTAAATTACATAGCTAATAGAATATTTACAAATGCTTTTATAGTTTATAATTAATGTATTTGTAGTAAACTTTCCATATCTATATAGTGATTTTTTTTTCAATCGCCCGGGAAGCGAACCCGGGACAACTGCTTGAAAGGCAGCTGTGATAACCACTTGGCCACCACGCTTGACTATATATAGTGATTTTTTACTTTGAAATAGTTATTTTAGAATATTAATTTTATAATTTATTTCATATCTAGAATAAACACTGGCTTTGAAAGATTATATCTTTTAGTTATGATAAGAGAAAATTATCCCATAAGTGAACAGTTTTGTTGAGGTTATCTACAATTTGAGCAACCTAAAAATTTGAATCTGTTGAGTTCTATATGTATTGTTTTATGTTATAATAAATCAGTTTTAATTTCTAAAATTCTTACATGGTGCACATTCATTCTATCATAAAGAAGAATATTTACTAAGTCATTTTCATTTGTAATTCCATTTTGTTGTTTATTTTATTTCATTAAAAAATAACATTAGGTATATTTTTACAGCATTTCTCCAAATTTGTTTGTTGTTTATTAGAAATATAACTTAACATAAGATTTACTCAGGGATTTCATGCAATTGAGAATAATTCATGTGAAAAGAACAACAAAAAATATTAAACCACTAAACAAACATCATTATTGTATGGAGAATTTTGCCTCTGTGTTAACAAAATTATGATGTTTTTATAACCTAACTTTGAATAAATGATTATTGGTCAACCATAAATCTTGAATTAGAAACTTAATATTATTATGATCATTCACTTTAAAAACAATCATCATATTAATTAAAATGACTAATACATCATATTTTTTATCAATCATCATACAATCCATTTTTTCAGAATAGTATATGCTTTTGATTTAAATAGATAAACAATTTTAGAATAATTCTTTCCAAACATGAGTAATCTTTTCCATTATTGGTTTCAACACATACTAGCCTAAACAATTATAATTTTCTTTTATAATAGTAACTAAACAACTTAAATTTAGTTACATCCCTTCTGGTAATACTACCAAAGCAATTACAAACATAGAAAACTACTTTATCCTAAACTCATTATTAAAACTATGATTAATTGCTTATGATAGGATAATCTACAATCAGCGCAATTTTGTTACACCATAGCAAACAAACATCACTAAATAAAACTACCATGCCTATTCAAAACAGTCTGTAATAATTTGGAATTAACGTTTAGTAATGATTTAAAGCATTAATTATATTGCCTCTATTATTTGAAAACTAACAAGAGCACATTTGACATGATATCTGTTTATTCAAAAATGGAAAGTAACATAACAATAATGTGATATAAAAAATAAATTAAGGAAGTCCAGATTTCACAGAGAGATTAACCAAGAACACAATATCCAATCACCATAGGAAAAAAAACACTCAAGTTACCCCTAATAAAAACAATAGTAGAATTCAGAAGCAAGCAACAATTTCTTCAAAACTCTTCTGTTAGATACATTTTAAACCCTCACTTCACCTCACCTGCTTGAAACTTATTATTATTAAAAATATTTTGAAAAGGCAGATGATCCCTAAAATATATTTCTGGATGAAATAAAACTCTTCAGCTGACACAGATTACAATCACTCACACACGTCATCATTTACTAATCAGTATTTAATAAAATACAACATAACAATTCATCAATTGCTAAAACAGAGAATCATTAATATAAATAAAATAACTATACATAAAATAACTCATAGGAGTTGAAAGTGCTTGGCAATAGTTATTTTATTTATATTAATGAGTCTCTGTTTTAGCAATTGACAAATTGTTATATTGTATTTTATAAGTTGTATTAACAGAAGTATTTTATTGATTAATCAGTATTTATTAATATCAAATTAATAAGTTATTTATTTATCTAGTGCTGTGATTAATTTTTAATAGTTATTAGATAACCACTCCTCTACACATGCGCTGTATAGGTTTATAACATTTAAGGAATACTCTGACTTTCTAAACACAAGATAAACACAGCTTGTTATATATATATATCTAAATTACATCTAATACTGACATGCAGTAAATTGTAAAAATTTCACAAACATCATTTATTAAGACATAGTGAATGGAATTTGATCTTCATGCTCTCATTTCTAAGTGCTTAAAGTTTGCCTATACATATATGTTTAGATAAAAAAGATAAGGTGAACTCATCTTTTCAAAAAACTTTCTCTAGTGTTTAAAAAGGAAGAGTATTCTTCAAGTGTTATAAATGTATACAACACATGTATAGAGGGATGATTCTCTAATTGGTGTTAATATCAAATTACTATAATTTAATTTACAAATGCCAAATTTCTTGCCCTTATACATTTAAACCTATCCAATTTAAATAAATATTTTCTGGTTATTGTAATCGTGTATTAGTGCTAGATATTATTATAGTATTTTAAAAAAAGAATGTTATAACTTCTCTTTGAATAAACTATTATTAGAAAACCATGGAACTAAACTTAAAATTTTGAGACTAACACAATTAGTAATTCTGCAAAAAACCATTGCATCAACTAAAGTTACAATATTCAATCATATTCTCTAGTTGTTGTCATAAAATATATTTTACTGTTGTCTGTATTTTTAACTTAAGTAGAGATAATTCTTAGCATAATTTTTATATGCATGAATATTTATCTCCATCAGACATTGCTATAACTGATTACAACATACAATAAAAATATCATAATTTACTTGTGTGACAGTAACCAAGCACTTAACTCTAGTTACTTCCAAGAACCAATGTCATTCATATGGCTACAAAATGGTAATGTAAATTTTCATTAAACATACTGTTACAAATATACTATTACAATTTGATATTAAATCACTAATATTTTTTGATTATATATGAAAAATAAATATTAGTTTTTAAACTAACTTCTGCTTTCAGTTATATGATACTTCATTCTTTATTGGTACTAAAGATTTGTATCTTAAGTTAAATTGTCTCTGTATTATTCAAAAACACTATTTTTAGCCTTCAATTACAATTTTTGAAAACTGATTTAAAGGAAAGAATGATAAGCTTGTATCTATGTGTGAATTAACTTATTAAATTATGGTAAATTCGGAATAATATCTATTACAGCTTCAGAAGTCGTATAAGGTAAGTTAATAGGTAACATCTTGAGGACTCCAAGAGAAAGCAGTTTCTCATGAATTTTTTTTTTTGATAGGAATCACTGAATTTGCAATTAATGTTTTTTATTCAAAACTTATGATTTAGTAATTTAAATACCTTAATATTTTCAATATGTAAGTAGTTATTAGAAAATTGCATTACATTAATTTCCCATTATTAATTTTTTTATTTTTATCAGATACACTGGAGGAGAACAACAAAAAAACTTGATATAATTCTTATTTTTATTCAAAAATACAGAAGTAGAATAACCCCCTCATCCTTTTTTAGCATCTTAATAAATCTGTCTAAAATGCAATTAAGCCATCATTTAAACAGTCTCATCATGAACACATTCACTATGAAAATGAATACATTTTGACCAAAAATGCTGCATCCCATTGTGAAAGTTAATATAGTGAATGCTATTCTTAGTGGAATACTTGTTTATTATAGCCCAGGGGTCTCCAACCCTATGCCCGTGGACACCATGGTGCCTGCAGACCATTTTACGTGTGCCTGCCGCTATCCGAACATGATAAAAAATTATTTATCTGATACAAATAAATTTAATTTTTAAAATTTCTTATAAATTATTGTATTATATTGTAATCAAATTGTAGGGCATACTATACTTTTACAGCATAAAAATATAAACGTTAATTATATATTAAAATTTTATTTTTGAAATAAATATTTTTTTGTACATTATGTGTATATCCAACTATAAATTTACATTGAAAAAATAAATGGTGCCCGCCATCTGGTTGAGAAAAGTAAATTGTGCCTGCCACCTGGCCGGTATTATAGAATGTGCTCTTAAGCGCAAAAAGGTTGGGGACCCCTGTTATAGCCTATGAATGCAGCTTTTTAACAAGACTTATGACAAACTTATGTCTATAATAAAAGCATTCTTCTAGGAATTGGCTTTACATTTTCTATCCATCAGAACAGCATGCTTTCCTATATACAAAGGAGTGCTCAAATTGATATGTTCAAAATCTTTTATAACTTATATTAGAGCCAAAATGTATATTGCAACACTTACTAATTCAATACATAGTGCCATTCCTCTTTCAATGTCATTGTTTGTTTCAATTTTATATATCAAACATCCTTTTTTACAAATCATGGCACTGAGAATACTGATTTATTAAACCAGTATAACTTTAAGTGTTTCATTAGCATGTCATTTAAAGATTTAAATAAGATGACTTATCCATTCAGACATCTATCAACTGCCATTTGCTAAAACTCTAATCAAAGTCCAAAATGGTTGAAATTTTTTTTAAATTTATTATAGGATAAAATTTCAATCAAAATATTTCTTAATGATTGATTCAAACTATGACTGGAACCTACATGTGTTTTGTGCAATAATTATCTAGACAAAATGCGATGCTTTTTTCAAATCTGCACATACATCTCATCTCTATGCCATGCCAATTCACATTTCATAAGTGGATAATACACCTCAAGCAATTACTTAAAAGAAATATAAAATATTTTCAGCCTTATCATGCATTTGTAATTATTTACACACCAAGAATTATGTAGATGGCACATTGTTGCATAATATTTGACAATAAAAAATATATTGTACTAAAAAAAAAAATAACAGGAATAATTCACACATATCTATACTCTCTCAAATTTTTACCCAGGAACATCATAATCAAAACTTGGTAATCTACAATCTATCTTAGTTGTGCTCTCTTATAGTTTAAAAACCTTTATTTCTATTAGCACTTCACATTCGATTTCACTCTGGGCTTTCTTTAATTTAGTCATCATGATTATGCAATATTAGAATATGTCACTCTTTAAATTTGGATCACCCTTCATTGGAGTTAAACAACCTATTGTATTACCTGTACCATTATAGTTATAGTTTCATTATACTTTTGTCTATGTAATATAAATTTATTCTACTGTAAATATATTAATATTTGTATATAGTTTATTATCAATAAAGTTTTTTTTTTAATAATAATAATAAAACATAGTAAGAAAAGTTTTTTTTTTTTTTTACCAATTCTTTTGAAAAATAAATTTTTCTTAAAATTTTGAAAATTAAAATAGTACAGAAGTTTTTGACATTTGTAGACCAAATTATAATAATTATACATTAAAATTATTTTTCATTTTTAAGATGTTAAAAATCTTACGGATTAAATATATATATATATATTTAACGTCTTTGTATTTAGTATATATTTCAATATTATCTCTGTTCTTTTATAAAATACTATATTTAAATATAAGTAAGTAAAAGTCTTTAAATAATCCATTGCAGGAGAAAGGCTTTTCCAGCAACTCCTTATAGAAAAGCAATTCCTTAATAACACAAAGCAACTTACAGAGATTCTTTATAAACTAACCATAATACTCTAATAACGTTTAAAATTAAAAAAATGCTGATTTAATTTACAATTAATTAACTATAATAGAGTTTTAATAACCTTCAAATTAAAAAAATAATGATTTAATTTACAATTGTTAAAATCAAAACAGATATAAAGGGTCATAATTAGAGCTAAGCTATTTTTTTCCATTGATTATTGTTTTTGCATAACTTATAATTTATTGTAGAATCAAAAAATCTAATTTGTCTTATTCTTTGCAATATAATACTAATTATATATATATATGTATTAATTTAAGCAACTGTAATAACTACATCGCTGAAATGTAATAAATTAAAATCAATGATAAAGTTATACAGTCAAAGAAAACATTGAAGATATTAAGCATAATAATTATTAATGTCTTTTCAGAGCTGAACAACTTTGTAAAAAACAACCATTATATAATCTTTAATAAAGATTTTTAATAACAAATAAATAATTGAGGCTTTATTGCTCTTGAGCAAAAAGTTTAAGTACCAGAAATGCCAGCCCTGTAATCGATCTTAGGACCCATATTGCATAATCTGATATTCTATCCCTGCATTTAGCGGTAAAAATGCATTTAATATTGTATTTAATATTTTCAATGTTTCCTCCAAGTATATGGTATTAGTATGCTTTCATAAGCATATACTTTTAGCAAGCATTTGTCACTTCCAATGCTTGAACATCATATGACATCCTGAGTAACAAATCAGTTGATCATATTTTATTTTACTTTTTAATAAATACTTAAATGACTATCAAACATTTTTTATTAAACAGATATTATTACATTTCATTTAATTTAAATTTAGAATGTAATTCTCACCAAATTCAAATGGATTTATATTATTCTTTATGTAAGTGTATGATGATAATAATGATGTGCGGTTCTACTTGATTTAAATGGGATAATCTAGCTGTTCATTTGGTCACTTGGAATTCAAAGATATATTCCTCCTCTCAATATCTGCATCAATGAATGTATATATTTGTAAGAAATTATCAATTTTTCAAATATAAAAAATGTCAATATCACACAATTATTTAAGACATTAACAATAATATAAAAAAAGATTTATAGGCAGTTATAACTATATGTTGGAATTATTTCCATAATGTAATGTTAGTAAATGTTTTTAGAAAAGTTCAAACTTTATTTAAACTTTTCTAAAAACATTTAGCTGTTAGTAATAGCACATATTTTCAAATATAACACAATGGTTTTAGTTGTATTCTCTCTTCTTCGGGTATTTATGGCCTGACCAATGATAATACTAGAATGAAAATTGAACCAGAGATCTTTATATTTGTGATTACTAAATTTAAAGTGACACTGTAACCAATTAGGTTACGATGACAAAGGCAATAGTCAGTAGAAATTTTATATACTTATCTATGAGAGTACTATGATTTCTCAACTTGCTTTTAGAAGTGAAATTAATGAGTGATTTCCAAACACTATGAAATTCACATTAGGTTGTCTTACACAATCATTTACATGAAACCATGTAAACAGCTTCTTTAAATTTTTTTCTTTTTACTTTTTCTCTCCGTCCAATATTTTTGTCCTTTTCCAATAGCATATGTTCATTGTTACTTTAGGTATATGTGTTTCTTTCTCTTTAATCATTACATTGTACTTTTTTAATTATTTTTCTATGGATTGGTTACTTTCACAGATATATGTTCTTCGATATTAACATGAGGTTTTATAGATAAACTTTTTGTTTTTCAGCATTTCCAATTTGGGCTTTGTAAAAATTAGGATTTCTTGTAGTGTATTATAGCTTTGAAAAGCTATTTCAATATTATTCTGATTTGCATATTTATTTTAATTTGTCAAAATTCCTGGTCTGAATGAATACATTACATTGTCTATGATTGTTTTTCCTTTGATTTTTTATTATTATTGTCTATTTAAGGTTTTCTTCATGATAGCTGATGGATGACCATTTTTCATGAGAATTTGTGCTATGTAAGATTTTTCTTTTTTTAAGTTTCCAAGTACATCTAAGAATGCTATTTTTTGTTCTTATTCTAATTCTATTGTGAATTTAAATGAAGGTTATATGCTATGTTGTGTGTACAAAAAGTTGTGTTTTACTATGAGACAGATAATAAAGTTATCATAGACATATCAAAGTCAGACAATGTGAAACACAGAAGAATTTATGGATGTGGTTCCAAATTCCTTTACATAAATGTGCTGATAGTTGTAAACCCATAACCATTCCTTGATTTTGTTGGAAGAATTCTGCATTGTATTGAAAGTATGCTGCAGTTACAGAATACATTAAAAGTTCCATTGTATTACTAATAGGAAGAGTTGTTCTGATCTGAAAGCTATTATCCTCATTTAATCTTTTATTACAATAGACAAATCAGTTTTTTTTTCAATTTCATGTTTTGGATAATTTTACAAAGTGCTTAGAATCCTTGACAAAGGGCTGTGCCTTCTATGCTGAAAGAGTAAAAACCTAAAGAAAAAATCTTGACAAGTTTTGGCAATGTAACCTTCTAAAACTAACAATAGATCTTAATGAAACTTGGTTCTCATGAATTTTAAATAGAGTATAAAAATGTAAAACTTTACTGAAATATAATATTAATTTACTTTTTTTCTGAGTCAATGAAGTATTTGCAGTATTTTCTGAATGATGTTTGTAGCATTATACCCATAACCAGTATAGGATTTTTTGCCAACTTTTTGTATTGGTTGCTATGCGAAGCTCTCTTATTTTGTTACCATAATCAAAAATATATATTAGCATATTCATTCTATAATAAATATTCCTGCTGACAAAGGCATATGACTGATTATGTAAATAAAATAAGAGAGTTACTCACAAGTGACCAATACAAAACAGGTGCCAAGAATTTCTATACCAATTTCAGACTAAATCTATCAGAATTATTTAGAAACTTATTGCACTTATTTCACTAATTTAGAAAAAGGTAAATTAACATCGTATTTTAGCAGAATTCCATATCTTTATGGATTACATAAAATCTATAACAATCATGTTCCATCTATATTTATCATCAGTTCAAAAAATTCAATATATCAAGACATCAATTTCCTCTTGAAGTTCTTAGTTCTTTGTGCTATTAATCAAGAACATGAAAATTAAAACAACTGACTTATTGGTAAGCTTTATTATAAAAATCTTACAAATGCACACTATGATCAAGCATTGTTTATTGTAAAGAAAAAATTAAGGAAGAATAATAATTCACAGACCAAAACAACTATTTCTATTGATAGTATATTGTAATTCTTAACATGTGTGGCATACTTTTAATGCAGCACAGAATTTTTTAAATGAGATGTCTATGGGTTCAAATCTGATCAGCAACATTTACCCGAAAGAACTTGAAACCATACTCATAAATACTGCTTTATCTCCATTTAAAGTCTGTTTTTATTCTGTTGATATATACATTTGTTATAAGTCATGTGAGTACTACAGACATTCCAGATACATGTCATTAACTTCCTCTTCAATTAAATTTACAATAGAATTAAGACAAGAACAAAAATTACATTCTTAAATGTTTTAATAACATGATTCTATAATGTACAGTCAATTTTAGAGTCTATAGAAAATCCATATCTACAGGAAAATACTTAGCAAATATATCCAATTATAATTGAGACATAAACATTACAGTTATACTAATACTATGAAACAGAGCAAAAAAGTTTGTTCATAGACTAAAAAGAAAAGTATTACATAGAATAAACTTTCGTAAAAAATGGTTATCTATCAGCTATCATTAAGTAAACCATAAATAGACAACAAAAAGAAACATCAAAGGAACTAATAATTATAAGCACTTGTAATTATATTTTGGATTAATTCCATTATCTACCATTAAATATTGAATATCTATAGAAACCTTTTTAAAACTTTATTTAAATTTTCCATTTACATTCAACTGTTAGTAATAGCACACAGGTAAGTCCATAACACAGAGTTTTGAGTAATATTTTTATTTTCTCTTCTTCTATTATTGCTGCCTTGACTAATGACCAAGAATATCAGAGAAACTAAAATAAATCTACAGTCAGTATATTATCAGAATAGCTTTCCAAAACCATACCATTCTACAAGGAATTCTAATTTCTACAAAATCCAAATTGTAAATGCTGAAAACAAAAACTGCATTTATGGAACATCACGTGAATAATGAAGTACATATATAAGTGAAACCAGACAATTCACAGAAAAACAATTAAAACAGTACAAAATAATGATTAAAGATGAAAGGATGCATGCATATAAAGTAACAGACTGTGCATAAAACAATGAACATATGCTCGATTGGGAAAAGACAAAAAATATTGAATAGAAAGAAAAAAGTAAAAAGAAAAAAATTTAAAGAAGTGTCTCATATGGTACTGGAAGATGCATAAATCAACCTAATTGTGACAATTCATAATTTTTGGAAATCACTCATTAATCTCACTCTTAAAAAAGTGGAAAAATTAATAGTTGCATAAGTATATAACATTTGGACTTACAATTACTTTTATAAGAATAGATTAATTGGCTAGAGTAATCAAAATATAATGGTCCTAGTTCTGATTCTCATGCTAGTAATGCCACTCACTAATCCATAAATATCCAAAGAAGGTAATAATACCACTTGAAATGTTATGTACTTACCTGTGTGCTATTATTAACAGCTGAATCTATTTGAAAAGTTTAACCAAAGTTAGAATTTTTAAAGGTATTTTATAGTTCGTTCTTAATGATGGAAGTATTGCAACATACAATTAGAAGATTTTAATATATGCAATTCCCTAGCGAGGAAGTTACTACTTTGCATCTATCTTCAATGCATGTAATTTTTTGATCTGTGCTTTACTAATACTGCACCAATTACAAGTAACTTTTCAAAATGGCTTTCATCTCCCAAATACCATTAGCAATATAATATTGAATCAACCTTTTTTCTTTTAAATATATATTACCGTTATTTGGCATCGGTCCAAATGCAATACTATTATTTTCCAAAAATAACAATACCTGTTCATTTTGAATAATGTTTGAAAAGTCAACAAGTTATTATTAACAACCGGTAATCTATTACAAAGTCGTATATGTCTGATATCAATATATTTTTTAGAAAAACAATAATTAAAATACAGTATTTTCTATTATTATTTATTTTTGATTAAAATTTATATTTTAAAAAAGTCATATTTTATTAATATTTTTATGATATTCTAGTCGAACTTGTTTATGATAGCAAAAAAATATAATTGACGCAAAACAATCTAGATTTATTATTGAGGCGAATGAAATCAAGTGTATATATATTTACATTTGACAAGACTTGATTAAAATTCAAATTTATTTTTGAAAACTTATTTAAATTATTTGTAAATAATATATTTCAGGAGTAACTTTTACTTCATTTTCTTTACACACAAATAAATTTATTAAAAGAATGTAATAAATTTATTTCAATGGAAACAATTTATGTATTATGTTAATGGAATTTTAAATCTGATACGATATATATGGAGTACGATATGAAATAGGACAATTCAAAGGGAATCAAGTTAAATATTTCTGTGAAAATTTTATATGTCATAGTAAAGGCAGTTTTTTTATATTTTACATTACTAAATTATTTTTTCAGCATTAATCATTTCTTCTCTTAACCCATTTTAGTAAAAACTGATTTGTTAGATCTCATCAAGTTCTAACAACAACAACAACCAAAAAAATCACTCTTATTTTTTTACTATTCTCCATACAATTTACGCATATTATCTACACTCAAAAAATAAATGTTGAATATTCTATTTTTTCTCTCTCCATATAATGATATCTACAGGCAAAATTCTTTCTATTTTTATCTTCATTTTTTGGTATCTAAAGCTGGCCACCTTTATAAATTTTGCTATATGGATAGTGAGAAATAAGAGAGTCTTTGACAATGGATTGAATAATAGTCCAGAAGAGCTTTTCCTCAAGTTACTTGGTGAGGCCAAAGAATACGATTGGAAAGTATGCGAGCACTGGTTAGGCAGTCAGACATGGGACCAACTGGAGATCTGAAGATCAAAACACTTAGGTACTTATCGTACTGTCATGGCAAAACTAACTAACTGGACATAATGACTCCTATGCAGAGTTTATAAGTTGTCACATTAATATAATCCAGTCCGTTCTATTTAATTGTTATTTATTGTTAAAACCCTGAAATTTGGTGGTCAACTAATTGACCCAAATAATTCCCAAGTAGCTTCTTTTTATGTAATTTTTTTTTTATTACCATTAGTTTTCTTATTTATTGTTATCATTGTAGAGTAACTGCACATTGTAAGCATGTAACATATGATAAGAAAGATGTTAAATGATATCCATATGTATCTTCTTAAGGTGTGAATAAAGTTGTTATTTGAAACTAAAGTGTCTGTCTTTATAACAAAGTACAACGAGCTTTCTCTAGAGTTATAGTAATATAGTTCCAATTCCCTTTTACCTTAATTATTATTTTTTCTTTAACCAATTTATCTATTCTCCTCCTCCCACCGCTATAAATACTGTATTTGTAATATATTCTCTACATACTTATCGTAAGTCTTATATAAATACATAAAAAAGTTCTATTTATTAATTTTAAAACACATGTGGGTCATCCTCTCCATGTTATTTAAATACTGTTTTTACTATTTATATTTTTGTTAATTTATTGTAGCCTTCTGAACATTTTAAATTTATTTTTACTTTAATTTAAAAACACAACCATCCCATTTTCCTTGGTCACAATTCATCATCCAAATGCTCTCCCACCTTTCTTTTTTAAAAATTATATCTAAAAATTCTCAAATATCAGTATATTTTAACACAAAGTCCTTTAACAGTTTATCCTCTCCACTTTTTCAAGACAAAAACCTTTCATTTTATATCATTTACTGTAATTTGAACACACAAAAAATGACTTCCTAGTGTTTAATTATTACATCAAATGGAAAAAAGTAGTTGTTAATTTATATATTTAAATTATATCAGGTTTACATATAAACTTATTTATATAGTTTTTTATTCTTCTAAATCAAGTCAATTTTTTTGTAATAATATTATATATTAACTCCCCTGTAGCTTGAAACATAACAATAATTTAACAAACGGCTTTTATTATTCTTAATAAATCATAACCGGTTTGGTTCATTTATTGAACATTAAACTATTTTCTGCCCATTTAGTTATTCTATTTCTTTCTTCACTCAAATAGAACTCATAACAGAGATGATATTTTCAACAGAGATAGAGCACCTGATACATTGACAATATTTTCCAAGACTCTACTTAGATTTAGTAAAGAAGTTTTCTGATGTTTAAAAATTCTTTAACAATTGAATTCATTTTTTTTTTTAAAAAAAATTTAGTATTCATAGTAAAATTTGAAAGCTATAATTTCTTGGATGTTATCACTTCATCAATAATTCATTCACTTAATTATAGAATTTCTAGGTTGTTAATTCATTTTCCTCCAGCAGATTCAGATCACAAGAATTGTTCTGCTACTCCAAATTATCTTCGTCATAGAAGTTTATGAATTCTCCTATTATTATATCAACACTGATCTAGGATTTTGAATATTTTCTTTTGTTTATCTTATGGAATAAATTTATTATTGCTTCTTCATCTAATATTAATTTTCAT
Source organism: Epiperipatus broadwayi (assembly GCA_028023455.1). Classification (NCBI taxonomy): domain Eukaryota; kingdom Metazoa; phylum Onychophora; class Udeonychophora; order Euonychophora; family Peripatidae; genus Epiperipatus; species Epiperipatus broadwayi. The sequence goes on from JAQFVV010000108.1 coordinate 3,436,965, forward strand.
CCTTTTCACTTTAAAACTTATTATCTGTTGCAGTTGCTTCTTTGTTTGCCTTTATTGCTAGAATTATTTTGTAGAACACAATCATCGATAAAATGTGTATACAATTCTAAATAAACCATTAAAAACAATTCTTTTATAATTTTTGAACACCATTCAAAAGAGTATGTCATAAAACAATATCTATGGCATCATAGAATTTGTTCATTGGAATTATACTATAGTATGTAAGTACATAGATATTTATAATAACATGGACTCCTCTACACTATCATGATAAGGCCACATTTAGTCAGAACTGTAACAGACTTACTAACCCAATCATATACTATGATGAGCATACTGAAGGACATTACCATATTAAAGCTCATTGCTGATGATGTTAATTCCACACAGTAATATTTCCTGCTCAACATATGAATATAAACTATGCTGCCCAAGGTGACTAGAATATTTACTAGTTTTGGGTGGTAATAGTACTAAAGACACAGAACAGTGCCACTAACAATGTAAGTTCTGTTAGCTTTAGATCAGATCATAGCTTTGAAACTCATGAAACTCACTGGTAATGTTGCTCTACTTAGTTAACTTGATTAAATACATAAATAAAAAGTGAAGAAGGTAAAACAAATGCAGCAATAACAATAATAGTTTTATTTTAATAATAACATGCAAGTTGTTTTTACATCCTCTCAAACACTTAATATTACAGCGCTTGATAATGCATGCATCTGCATCACTAGATAATAATAATTTTATATCACTGCTTTTTTTTTTAAGCAAGTAAATATAAATGCTAAAGACATAAGAATTTTATTATTCAGATGCTACATCAAGGTTGAAATTATACATATGAATAGTAATAATTATATGATAAATAGATAATACACACACATAGAAAAAATTAAAACTATAAATATATTCCTTGCTCTAAAGTAAACATATATATTAATATTAAGAAAAAAATTAATACTGATTAATAATTAACTGAAAGAAAAAATGTATATATATGTTTATAAATTTAGTGACAAAATAAATAACTACCCTTACTTCTAGTCCTTGTCTTTTATTCTTTTGACCTTTCTCTTTGTCCATTATCTTTTGCTGGCAAAACATAGTTATACAAAAAAAAAAACTGACACTTTGACCCATTGATAATAATGCATGGAATGATTTATCTCACTTCCCATTAGTTCATAGACTATTAAAAGTATTTCTCAGCTGTTCACATTTTTTGAAATATTTATTTCATTTTTCCCAGAATTTGAAATGAGTTCTTAATTCACTAATTACTCCTGCAGTTTATGATCAAACAATTTTATTCATACGGTTTTTAAAAAAAAATGTGGATTTTGCCAATTAACAAAGTAGGGCATGATATTTTCTTCAATGATTAATCCATAGTTTGGTTGGAAAATCTTCTTTCTTCTCTCTTGATGAGGCTCACTTAAATTTATGTATGATAGAGCTGAAATTGAGCAATTAAGTTTTTTTATGCTAGATTATACAGACTGAATTACTTCATTTTCTTTTTTTGTGGAGTTTCATGTAGCCCAAGATGAACTACATGCATTTTCTCAGCAAGTCATTTGTCTAATATTTACTTTACATATACATACAAAGTACAAATCCATTGCATATTTTATTTATTACACACACTTTCTTATTTTCCAACTTTCAGATTGTATGCACACATTTTGTTGTTTGATCAATTGACTTAAATTTTTTTATTGACAGTTTTTTATAGCTTATCCTTAATTATTTCAATCCAACTCTCTTATCCTTAATTATTTCGATCCAACTCTCTATAAGATGTTTATTAATAAGCAGTTTAATTGAACACCTACTTTAAAATCATTACTAATGCTTGCTTTATAAAAAAAACCCAGAAAAATTATGATTATTAATCATCTTTGGAAATAAAAAAAAAAAAGGGAAAACAGAGAGAGAGAGAAAAAAAAATTTTTTTTTCTTTAGTACTACAAACTTATTCTGAACTTGCATTTATAATTGACACATAGTTAAAAATTCTATCATGAATTTGATAACTTTAAAAAACTGTCTCTCCCTTTTTCCTTTTCCCAAATTAATTTTACAAACTAGTTTCCTTTTTTTTCATTTGGTTTTGCATTGAAATATTTGTTTGAGAGATAATGCAAAGACATCTATATACAAAGTGCTGGAACAAAACATTATTTACTGAGGTCTTAGAATGAAATTGCTATTAGTTGTTAACATTATATTCAACATTAACATCTTTAATTATTAAGGGTTTTAGAATAAAGATAGCATTGATTGTAAGCTTTCATATTTGACATTAACATTTAGTGCATGACATAGCTGCACATAATTAATAAATTGCTAATAACTAGATGATTTATAAATATAAATCACATGATACAGCAAAATATTAACTACATCCCAGAAACTACAAAATATTGCCACGGCAAGTTGAATCCATCTTTTGTCTACAGACATTGCCTTGCCAACAGATTATAAATTGTGTGGTTTATTTAAACTTTGGCTGAGTCATGTATATGTGTGGATTGAGAATGAAGATCCATTCAACTACCATACTAACAAACAATACATTTACATATTGTGTAACCCAAATGAAAATTTTTTATGATGCCATACATGTTAATTATAGAAAGATTTCATGTGATAGTGATTAAAGATTTTTAATATGTAGTAATTTGAAGAGCCAATGAAAATCTACTGGCCCCATCTTCATGCAATTCAATCACTTATTTCACCTTATTTTAACACACATTTTCCTTTAGCAGGCCAAAGTGACACCAGTTCTGATTTCTTTTTATTCTTGTTCATGAGATTTAATGTTAATTGAAGGAATATTATTAAGTGTCTAAATCTATTGGGTAATCTTAACGTAATAGAATCTTGAAGTGCTCATTTTAATACATAACAAATGAGATAATTGAATAAATTTCATAAAGAAAACGCTAGATTTTTTTTCAACTGAAATTATTATATATATATTAATTATAAGAGTTTATTTTACCACATTATAGGTAATCAAGAATTATAGAATTTTTACCATCTAATTTCAAATATTTCTTTCTATTTCTTTTTTTAAATCCCAAAGTGCACATTATTTATTTATTTATTAAGAAAGAACATTCATTTTTCTTTTTTTTAAAATGATCATGTTGATTATAAGAAGTATGATCAATGGATCTTCAATATTCCTTGTGGATTTTTCAATAATAGTAAGTCTCCTAAAGAATGCAAAGCACAGTCTGGTGAAATTGCAATAATCAGTTCTTTAAAAAACCTTATCACATTTATTTAAGGAACTCAGTAAATGCAGGTTTTTTTTTTTTTTTTGGGGGGGGGGCATTTCTATAATTAATTATTGATGAATGGGTGATAATTTATAAACCTCAATTATGATTTATGTATGCATATAACTTACACCTCAGGAAGTCATCTATCAATCTACAAAGAAAGCAATGTATTTGTAATATATGTGGGATTCAAACTCAGACCCGCATATATTACATATATAAATGCAGGTGTAGACCTGTATAACATATTAAAGAAAGCAATGACAAATCCTAACAAAATAAATTGATATAGTCTATTTTTAAATATAAACACTTTTAATCACACCGAAATATGTTTAAAATCTATTTAATGTCAAGGTCAATTTTTTTTATCAGACATGTAGTTGCATTCTAATTGTTTAATGCTAAAATATTTAACTAATTATTTTTTATTATTTGCCTTAAAGTAACTGCATTTATATATATAAAGCAGATCATTTATTATGATTAATCTGTAGTACTAATTAAAAATAAATGATATGTACTTCTTTCAAGCCAGACGATTGCAACTAGTTATTTTGATTAAAACTAACAAAGAATATTTGCATACTTATTGTTACCTTAATCTTATATTACACAAGTCTTCACTGAAAAATTAAACCAGAACAAATACTACTCTCCATCATAGTGTGCTTTTATCTGAACTCATAAGTGTCATATTGTTAATTAGAGTAGATCAGCACCCATCATAAATGCACAGTCTGGTTTGTTTTTTCTAGCATGAACTAGAAATTTTAAGAATATAGGTAAATGTATCTGTTTCCATCTATGACAAATCAGTGCATAGAAGAGAAGAATGCTATCTTGATATTGAAAATCCAAGTTTGACTCTTTTATACTGTTCTCATAATATTTAAAACAATTGTGAGAAATTGTTTTAATTTTATACAGTAACCCTACATATGGCATTGGATACAATTTTTTCTCTATTAACTTTTTTGATTTTAGCATCATCTCATTACATGCATAATATTAATGTATATATATATGTTAATTGAATGAAAGGTTTCTATGTTTTCAAAGCAATAGAGATAGAATAGGCAAATTGGTTAATGCCTAGGATGCTGATTAATTTGAAAAGACCCAATGCTTTATGATGTTGATGTAAATTTATTTCAATGATTTTTATTTTATTTAGAATTAATTTTATCAATGGGCATGGAAGATTTAAATATCCCTTGTATTTAAGAGCTAATCAGCTATTTGCAATAAGACCACGGAGTATAGAAAAAGAGAACTATTAATAATAGTTTAAAACAGGATGTCTGATCATCACATTAGATCTCATAACAGCATTAGTTTTTAGTTTTTGCTTATTTTTCAACTCATTATATATATATTGTAAACTTTGCTGATAGAATTTATCAGCAATGGTAGCAAACATTCAAAACTAAGCCAGAGAGATTTGTACTCCATCACTCTTAAAATAATGACGTTATGATTATATAAGAATTTTAATGGCTTCTTAGAAAAGAACGAGATAACTGCTCTTTAAAAAGAAAGAGTTTGGCTTCACAGCTTTACTTGCTGAAAGATGTTATCAAAATTTATTTCTATTAGGCCTGACATGGTGGAGAGATAGAAACCGGATCTTGCAATTTATAAAGATTTGATGACGATATTATTATTTTCCGATAATCAGCATTGATTATTTCTCTTTAATACCAATATCTAATTTAAAATCCAATATTTCTTTATAATAATAATCATCATCATAATTTATTATACCATTAAAAATAATTTGACTATATTTTCCTCACTTTTTGACAATCACAATAAAATATTTTCACAGATCCAATGTTAACTCTTAATATTTTCGATGCACCCATAGGAATATATCATATAATTTTTTTTGTTCTTACATATTGGCTCTCATCGAACCAACTCAGATTTACATGGAACTTTTATCTCTGAGTTAATAATAGTTAGATATGTCTAGCCACACTTATTATGGAGTTACACTTGAAAAAAAAAACTCACTCTTTTAAGTTTGCTGTATTTTTTTTTTAAAAAAAACTTTCTAAGATTCCCCTAGCGGAGACTGAATTCCAAATCTAACTGGAAACATAAATGTACTAAACCATTCTGCTGTGAAGTTCTTTTTAATTGCCACTTATGGTATATAAGCAAACATTTTTAATTCATATTTTACAAAACAAATAGTAGCAGAAGATTTTATTAGAGTGATTCAAAATTGTGTTCAAATACCTTTATGAATTTTTTGATTATGATACAAGACCCTAACAATACAAACAAAAATCACATCTCCACCTACATTTTACTTTTAAGTAACAAATTTAATTCTCCACTTTGATCTTCTTATGTAAATTTGACTAATGGATAAGACAGTACTGGAAGGGATTTATTAAACACTATCATTTGGCATTGACTTATCCTCAAGCTTACTCAAGGTGGAAGAAATGAAGCAGTAGAAAGAGATTTTCTACTTTTAAAACCATAAAAACTTAATAATGTTTTTTTTTTTTTTTATAATTTACAACATGAAAATATAAAAATTTTCAATAAGTGTATATTAAAAACATAAAGCACAATATAGATTAAAAAGCTTTTAAATAGACTATTGCAGGACATTTTAAAAGCTTCTCATAAAAGACGAATGAAGAAGAGGATATTCATCAGCAGGCTCTTTTAACAGCCGAGTGTTTGGGCAGACTTTTATTCTTCTTTTATGCTCTAGCTAAGAATAGCTGGATATCCATTTATCTATTAATATTGGATTGTTAAGAAATTTGGTCGTGAATTGTCTATCTGAAAGAAAAACTCCAAGCTTGATTAAAACCTAAAAAAATTCAAATTTATTTGGTTTAGGTTTGAATTAAGGTTATAAATGCATTTCATATAGATATGTTATTATTGCACTATAATGAATTTAATACATATAAATTTTAAAAAAAAATACAGCATAAAAGAAAATATATAATTTCTGTTTGATATAATTTCAAATATTCACTTTAAAAAAATCAAATAAGATGATCTATCTATCTATCTATCTATCTATCTATCTATCTATCTATCTATCTATCTATCTATCTATCTATCTATCTATCTATCTATCTATCTATCTATCTATCTATCTATCTATCTATCTATCTATCTATCTATCTATCTATCTATCTATCTATCTATCTATCTATCTATCTATCTATCTATCTATCTATCTATCTATCTATCTATCTATCTATCTATCTATCTGTCTGTCTGTCTGCCTGCCTGCCTGTCCGTCTGTCCGCCTGTCCATCCGTCTGTTCGCCTATCCATCCGTCTGTCCGCCTGTCCGTCTGTCTGTCTATCTATCTATCTATCTATCTATCTATCTATCTATCTATCTATCTATCTATCTGTCTGTCTGTCTGTCTGTCTGTCTGTCTGTCTGTCTGTCCGTCCGTCCGTCCGTCCGTCCGTCCGTCCGTCCGTCCGTCCGTCGGTCGGTCGGTCGGTCGGTCGGTCGGTCGGTCGGTCTGCCTGCCTGCCTGCCTGCCTGCCTGCCTGCCTGCCTGCCTGCCTGCCTGCCTGCCTGCCTGCCTGCCTGCCTATCTATCTATCTATCTATCTATCTATCTATCTATCTATCTATCTATCTATCTATCTATCTATCTATCTATCTATCTATCTATCTATCTATCTATCTATCTATCTATCTATCTATCTATCTATCTATCTATCTATCTATCTATCTATCTATCTATCTATCTATCTATCTATCTATCTATCTATCTATCTATCTATCTATCTATCTATCTATCTATCTATCTATCTATCTATCTATCTATCTATCTATCTATCTATCTATCTATCTATCTATCTATCTATCTATCTATCTATCTATCTATCTATCTATCTATCTATCTATCTATCTATCTATCTATCTATCTATCTATCTATCTATCTATCTATCTATCTATCTATCTATCTATCTATCTATCTATCTATCTATCTATCTATCTATCTATCTATCTATCTATCTATCTATCTAAGATTTTCACAGGCTATAGATAACATTTCATTTATATATATAAAAATTATAATAAGTAATAAGGAAATTAGCAAATGCAAAAATGTATATAACATAAAATATGAAAAAAAAAGCAGTATTATATCATAAAAAAACCTTCATTTATCCTTTTTTCTGTAGAGTTTCATAGTATAGTATTTAGAATAGTATTTACTTGTCAAATCCTTAATCTAAGGTTCGAATTTAGTCTAAGTAGAATTTACAATTTTTTTTATATTCAAAACAAACAGGTTGTTTTTTTAGATAGACAATTGATAAAAATACAGTTATATATCCAAAGAGTGGTTACTAAGTAGGTATTTGACTGTTTTTTCTAAATTATATATATATAACATCTTAAACTTGTATTTTTTTGCATATTCCAAGCAGGCAGATTTTTTTTTTCAGATAGGTAATTTACAGTCAACCAGCTATGCATCCACGAATTGGCTTATAAGTAAATATTTGGTTATTTAAAATTAAATTGTAAAACAAGTACCCCCTCCTCTTTAAAAAAGAAGATAAATTCTGAATAATTATTTCCCTGAAATGTGTTACTTAAAGCTTATTGTATCTTATTAGGAATGATTACATTATACCAATGTGCATGCATATAAGGATACATCAGGATCCAATATCAGTAATATTAATATATATTAAAGTAAGACCATAATTAAAAATTATAAATATATTTCAATTCAATAGATAAGTTTTCCAGTAACTTTCAGAACACCTTTATGATTTTCAAAATTATGTCAAGTGATAAATTTTATGTCAAGCACAATAAAGTATCTTTAATCTTTACAGAAATGTGATGAAAACTTTTTGATGATTCTAAATATTTATTTTACAGCTCAAAAAACATATTTTTCATAATCAATGTATTGTTTTACAAGCAAGTAAACCAAAAGGACTTTTATGATAAAAGAAAACCACTAATTTCCACTCTATTCCAGCCTTATGTGATATTTTGTTTTAAAAAACCCATTAATTTAATGCCTACAAAACTATGCTTAGACCTCAAGATATATTAGTTAATTCATCTATTTGATTCTAGAATCAGTAAAACTGAATTTTTTTTAGAAAGCCATCCAATAGGAATTAATAAATAAGTATTTAGCTTTCTTAGATATAGGATAACAACCACAGATTAGTCACGATTGGTTGGACGAATACCAACGTATTGATTGTAAAAATAATATCACAATTTTGACATGGTGTTTTTTACTATTTGTGGAAAAAGCATCATTCTTTTAACTAAATCCATAGTTAATTTTAGATTTACTCTCATTACTTGTGAAGACTATGCAATATTTCAATTATATTTTAGTTTTTTTAGTCAGTGCAACATGACTCTTTTTACTCTTCTAAGCTAATCTAAGATTTTTATTTTATAGATAAGAATAGTTAGAGATTATTTAAAAACCAATATATATGGATAATAGGATTAGAAATATGGGATTGTTATCTAAAAGATGTTCTAATCTTGTTTAGAAGTTATTGGTTATCTAAAATAAAACTATCAAGTTCCATCCAATTATGAATGATAGATTACAGGCATGGAAAACAATGACCTTTGCAAAAACACTTTTAATTCAAACTCACCAATCATTTCTATTATTCTTTAGTTATGAGTTTTATTTAATCAATTTGATCAATATGACAATTTCATTATTTATAAATCAAAATGTTCAAGTAATACAAGCATGTTAGTGTTGCATGAGTCAAAGATGCATTTTTGGTAATTTGAACACCACCTTTTAAATCAATGCTATTCTTTTATTTACAGATAAAATTTTAACAATATGAGATGAGAGTTTATCTTACTATTTGTGAATTCTGTATTATTAAATTAGGCAATATCATCTACCCCGTATAATTTGATGCCATTATAGATGTGCAGACTCTGGAGTTCAAGGTCCATGAATTGCAGCAAGCTTTGTCACTTCTGCCAACCAAACTTTTTATGAAACCCAAACAATAAAACCTGAATGCAGTCTTTTAAATTCTTCAATCATGCACATTTATGAGATCACACTTACTCAATATATATATACTCTCTTCATTTTTATATATAGATATTGAAATGAATATTCTCATGGGAAAAATATGTTTTACAAAGCATGTTTTCAATAACAACTGTGTTTAATAAAATAATATTAAAAAATATATACAGACATTTTGACAAGATAATACTTGCCTTACCCAATTGAAGGCAATTGCTATCTTGTTGAAATGTCAGTATATTAACTTTAATATTATTTTATTAAACATGGTTGTTCTCAAAAACATGTTTTATAATATATGTAAATATTAAAAATATTAACATTTGAAATATTTAATTTATTTCCTAATGATTAAATGCCTATTATATTCCATGACTAAAAATTTATATATGATGCTTTATATTAAATTCTGTGAAGTTAAATCATCATATTACTAAGTCATGTAGTTGGCTGAGTAGATAAAATGAGTTACTGCCAAGCAAAGGGATTGATATCTTCTTGAATAAAGTAATAAAAAAAAACAACAACTCAACTTTGCCAATTCAAATGAAATCTCATTTACCTACTATTTATTCCATTTATGATGGTGCTTGAAAACAACAGTATTTAAGCCTTACCTCATTTTATAAGCAGCTGTCACATGATTAAATAAAATATAAAATTGATTCACAAAATAAGGAATCACTGTTTATTAAGAAGCTGAAAGACAAAAATAAACTATCTTCATTATCATAATCAAAAGATATCATTTGATTATAATGATCTATTGCCTAATTATTCTGCACTTGACTTTATGCAAAGCACTTACATACATATAATTCACTCCACTGTAGTAGATATAGGTGAATCTTATCTCTAGCATTAACTATGAATCAATCAGTATTTTAAAAACCTATTTTACAAATAAATATAAAGATATATAGAGATGTAATATCATTATAAAATATTAAAAAAAATGAAATAAATTTATTATTTAAACAATGAGCATTGCCAAGTGCTCAACAAGCTTTGTGAGAAATGCTTAGCCAGAGAAAGCATTTAAAATATCTCTGTCAGGAAACTCCCCCCCAAACCTCTGACTATGGTACATGCTTTGGCATTCCTCAGAGAGGTGCTAGGGTAGCTTCAGACACTAGATCTATCCTAGTGCCTCTCTGAGGAGTGCCAAAGCATGAAACCATGGTCAGAGGTTTGGGGGGAGTTTCCTGACAGAGATATTTTAAATGCTTTCTCTGGCTAAGCATTTATCACAAAGCTTGTTGAGCAATTGGCAAGCTCATTGTTTATATCTTACAAGCTTAAGAGAATTGGGTCATGTGTTCTATGACTCTTTATTTGACTATTTATAGTCTCTGCTGTAAGTCTTATGCAATGTTATATTGCTAAGACTACTAATATATGGTATAGCTGAAGATCTCTCAGTCCTACATAGTTATTTGATTTGGATAGCTGGGTTTGAAGACATGTAGGTGTCTGAAAACTTCAGATTTTCCACTCAATAGATAACATTTAGATAAATGCTGACTTTGGGTTGGTATTTTTAGATCTAGTGTCTGAAGCTACCCTAGGGCCTCTCTGAGGAGTGCCAAAGCATGAAACAATGTTCAGAGTTTGGGGGGGGGTCCTGACAGAGATATTTTAAATGTTTTCTCTGGCTAAGCATTTATCACAAAGCTTGTTGAGCAATTAGCAATGCTCATTGTTTATATCTTACAAGCTTAATTAAATAGGGTCATGTGATCTATGACTTTGTTTTTTAATTGACTACTTATAGTCTCTGCTTTAAATTTATTATTTGTTTTCAGAATAAAGCAAGTTTTACGTTCGTTTTACTAGCTTCATTCAATTATTTAAAAATGGTGTTGTGCAATATTAAAGCTAAAGACTAGGAATTTTTGAATTGTCAAAGAAATATATTTTAAATGTGCTTATACTGTACATGTGTGAACGTTAATTATTTTTACCAAAAGCATAGAGTAAATAAGCAAAAGAATATTATGTTTAAGTAATAACTTTTAATTCTCATCTTTGGTAGTTTGTCACTGCGTTTTATTTCTGTACACACACACACAACACTATAGGCATATTTATATATAATTTTAAAAGATGTGAATATGCAGTGTAATGTCATATCTTTATTTGAAACTGCAATTTAATGTAATTCCAGTCTAAATTGCGCTGTGAATGATATGATATTATCTAGACTAATAAATAATTAGCATGAAACATTAATATTTCTATCTAAAATGAATATTATTAAATGGTAAAATGTAAGAAATATGGGATTTTTAGTTGAAATAGTAATATATATATATATATTGAATATTTTGATGGATTGATTATAATGTAAACAAAAAAATGAATAGGTTGAGCAGTGTAGTTCTTACCATCAAATTTTGAAAATCTTCAAAAATTTAACATGATTATGAAAATAATGCCTAAAGACAGGCCATCAAGGTATAGTATACTCAGTACAAAATTGCTGGACTCATTGCAATGAGCTTCCAGAAGGAGGGATAATAATCCAACAAAATTAGCAAAAAATAAATATAAAATCTACATATTAGCAATATGAATAAAATCCTTTTTAAACATATTCGTTTTTGAAGGCCTAGTAGAAAATTTTATCAGGGCCTGGGTTCACCTTCAACAGCTTTGCCTGAAGATGGCTCAATGTTAGAAAAAAATAGAAGTGATTATTTTGAGTTATTTATAATTTTATTAGAATATTTTTATTTTAATAATATATATATATATAATGATACAAACACAATATCTTATATATAGATATATTTACAATACAAACAATTTATTATTTTTGAAAGGGAGATTATATTCCAAACAATTTTATTAAAATAAATAAACATAATATGGTATAAGAATAATTCATTGGTAATGTGCAGAATACTATGAAATTGTCCAAGTTTTGAACAAAAACTATGTACGATTGACTAAATTTGCTAGTTTTGTGTTTGTCAACCAATGTGTGTTAAGAATTTGAAATGAACAAAAATTTTTAATTCTAAATCAGTTAACAGTAAGGATATGGAAGTTTATTCCTAAAACTATTTTATCTGTTATTTTTTGTTTTCCTAATGCATTTGAATTTTATTACATTCAAGTATGTCCAATTGTTTTTAGTATACCAAATGTTAATGTCACAAAATATTTGTTTATTTAATAGTTATAACAAAAATATTTTTTTGTAATTCATGATACCCATGTTAGGAATAAGCTCTACTTTTATCACCACTAAATAATTAAAAATAATTACTAACCAAATGAAATTTAATTCTAATGCTAATAGAGCAAGTAATTACAATGAGTATTAATGATGAGACTAACAATATGGAGGAAAAAATCAAAAAGGTTGGCAGATAACATTCCAGTAGTTATTTAGATTTTGGGTGCACATGGAGTGATGAGAAAAAATGCCCCCCTTTGCACCGTATATGTGAAAAAAATTGAGTAATAGTTCAATGGCACCATATAAATTGATGTAACATTTTACAATTAATCATTCCAATCTTGAGTTCAAAGATTGAAAACTATTTTTAAAGATTGTTGAAGAATCATGTTAAAAAAATTATCTTAAAAAATAATTACATAATCTGAGAAAGCCCACATTGCTTCATATAAGGTAACAGAATTAATTGCATTAAAGTTTGTGCCAGCAGTAGTAAAATTATGTTTAGAGATGATGTAAAAAATGAAAATTCAAGGATTCCCCTTTCAGATAAAGCTTTACAAAAAAGAAAATTAAAAATAAGTCTGACAATGTTGAGGGAATGGTTGCCAAAAACTTTCTAATCAATATTTTGCTTTGCAAATTGATGAGTCAACTGACATAACTGATAAATCCCATATTCTAGTAGGATTTGTTTGTCTTATTAAACAAAGTAAAATAGTTTGCCAATTTTTATGCTGCTGAGAACTTATCAAATGTACAGTAGGACATGATAAATTTAGGAGAGATGTGTTTGAATTTACACTTCATCAAAAATAAGCTCTACTAAAGAATTTGTTACTCTTCTATAGAACAGAAACCCAAACATTAATCTACACACTATTTTAGTACACAGATAAACTTTGTTAGCAACATTAAAATCTGTATTCAATCAAATTACTGATATGGTAAACTATATTAAGACCAAGCCTTTCAAAGGTATTTTTTTAAATTTTCACTTGTCTATGAAAGCTGAATATCAGTCTGTACTTTTATATACTAATATAAATTGACCTTTTTAAAAAAATAGACACAATAAAATATCTTAATAATGATATTTAGTGCTCAAAACTAGCATATTTGCTGATACTAGTATGCAAGGAAGAAATGAAACTATTTTGAGATCAGCAGGTAAAGTATCTGCACTTCAAAAAAAGAAAAAAGCCTTTGGAAGAATGATATGTTAGATAAAAACATAGTAAATATATTTCCCTCAGATCAGAATAAAAATATCAGTGAAATTATTTCTTTTATAATAGAGCATTTAATATTATTGGAAGTAAAGATTATCTATTATGTTTCTAATGTTAAATATTGAACATTAGGACTAGATATAAAATCAATTTTGTATTAATAATACAAACCATGATTTTTATTCAAATGAAGAAAAAATGGTGCCTTGATATTGGACTACATTCTAAAAATGAAATTCTCCAAAATGAATCTGAAAAAATTTTGGATTTTAATTTAGGAATAATATCCTGCTCTTTCTCAAAACACTCTTAAAATTTTGTTAACCATTTTTGACATCATATTTATATGAATTCAGTTTTTGAGTATTATTTAATATAAAATCAAATGGAGGGAAAGGATTACAAATTTTGAACATGAAATTAGGGTATCCATACCTTATATTAGATCCAATATTGATTATATCTGTTCAAAGAATCAAACATATATTTCTCATTAAATTTTATTATTAAAAATAATATTTTAGAATCAACATTTTTGTGTGTTGCTATATATATTTGTAAAATAAAAAAAATGTTTATTAATATTTTAGTATCATTTTTGACAAATATGAATGCTAGTGAGTTTGATGTTCCTCAAATTCTTTCCTACATCCAAACTGTTCCATAATATTGAAAAGCAAAACTCTCCATACAGTAGTGCCCACCCTGTGCCAACCAGAGTAATCAATGGATGCCAGAAGGCTTGTGCATAAAATCCCCAGCCTTCTGGCATCCATTGATTACTCTGGTTGGCACATGGTGGCACTACTGTATGGAGAGTTTTGCCTGTTTAATAACAGTTGTGTGCTGGCATAAGAGATGGTGATCATGTTAGGATTAGTGGTTTAACTTTGAAAAGATTAAAAACCACTGAATTAGATCAATGGATTATCAATACTATTGCTAGATAACCATTGATTACTATTAAGAATATTTAAATTAAATAATTTGCTCTAGTACTTAACAAAAAAGCTTTTATTTTGGATTTATATATATGTATTTTTTAATTTTTTTTTCTTTTACTGTTTTATTTCTAATTTTAATAATACCAATAGTTAAACCATTACACATCACATGATCACATTTCCTATACTAGCACATTAATTGTTGATAAACAGAGCAAAACTCTCCATACAGTATTGCCACCTGTGCTAAACAGAGTAATCAAGGGATGCCAGAAGGCTTGTGCATAAAATCCCTATCTAATGCCTACTCATCCAATATCCCCAGACTAGTTTCTGGCTAATAGGATAGTGGTGGCTATGGTTGTAAAAGAGCCAAAGATATCAAAATGTATGGGTGCTGAACTGAGTTCAAACCCATATGACTATATAAGCTATTGAGCTTAGATTGAAAATATTTTTTGTGTTTTCAATTTCATTCTCATAGTTTTGTAGTTAAGTAGAGATAAAAGGTGGTTGCTAGAGGGTTGCATTAGATCCTAATATCTAGATGCAGTGCTCTCAGATCCAAAGCTCCTCACCGACGAAGGCCACAAGGCAGAAACTAGTCTGGGGATATTGGATGAGTAGGCATTAGATAGGGATTTTATGCACAAGCCTTCTGGCATCCATTGATTACTCTGTTTAGCACAGGTGGCAATACTGTATGGAGAGTTTTGCTCTGTTTAATACCAATAGTTATTTGCTCAAAAAGTTATTTGACCATTAAAACCAAAAATGAGTGTTTGGGCTTCAATTTGGGATAGTCATGAGAATTTCATTCAACTATTGAACTAGAAATTATTAAATGTAGGGGAGGTCATCTAATTTTTGAGCATTCCAGAGATCTTTAAATATTAAGTTAGCTATTGAATTTGTCAGTCTACTATTACTCAAACTTGCAATTTGTCATTTTAATCCTGCTTTAATTGTAAAATTTGTAGCTCTACTGCTGACATAAACTGTGCACTTCTGGCCTACTCTGTGCAGCGCTTGTCAGTATTTATAGCACTAAACAAAATTAGCACTTTTTTAAATTAATGTTTTATTATTTGTTTTTCATTTCAAACATTATTTCTTATGTCTCATTTTTTATGCCTGATATATTTTGATAGTCTTTTCTAATCATAATATATATAATAAATCTAAATCCTTTTTCACGAGTCTGCTTTTTTGAATCACAATCCTATCAAATCCAGTAATAGCACACTTATATATGATGACAATGATATTTTGAACAGGTGGAAGAAATATTTTTTGATCATGCTTTGAATGATGATACAAAAATTGAGATGTTGACTTTTCATAATACATTCATTTTATCTGCTCATTAAAATTTGGATAAATATATCTAGCTTAGGGAAGCCAAAACAACTCACTATAATTTAAAAAATGGCGGTTCTAACGAAATATCTGGAGAAAATTTTAAAAATGGTGGTGATATGTTAGTTTCAAAAATATTGAATTTTTTAAAAAAATATATGGATTCTTGAAATTATGTCACCTGATCTTAAGGATGTTTTAAATGTTTCAATTTTCAAAAACAAAAGTAGTAATTATCATGAAAAATTATTATTATTATTCATTACAGCAAAGACACTTTCAAAAATTTTGTTGAATATGTTGTTTACAGTTATAGATGAATGGTT
Source organism: Epiperipatus broadwayi (assembly GCA_028023455.1). Lineage (NCBI taxonomy): Eukaryota > Metazoa > Onychophora > Udeonychophora > Euonychophora > Peripatidae > Epiperipatus > Epiperipatus broadwayi. Next base: position 3,453,375 of record JAQFVV010000108.1, read on the forward strand.
ATCAAGGATTAAATGTGGTTTTAGAGTTTCAAGAAGCACTATAGATATGGTTTTTGTTGCACGGCAAATCCAAGAAAAGTGTCAGGAACAAAGGAGCAATTTATATATGGTTTTATTGCATTAATAGGACAGATTTATAGCATTTTTTGAAATTAGTTGGCAGTCCATTAAAACAAAGGAGCAATTTATATATGGTTTTATTGCATTAATAGGACAGATTTATAGCATTTTTTGAAATTAGTTGGCAGTCCATTAAAATAAAAAAAGTGTTACTATTCCAGATGAAAAATCTGAGGCATTTGAAATGATAACTAGTTTTAATTAAGGTTATAAACATACTCCCAACATTGTTTCCACTTTTTATGGTAGTTGTATTTGGAATTGTTTATAGATGGCTTAATCAACAGGAGTCAAGATATGATAGAGATCAGAAAAACAAATACAATAACTTCTTAGATTCTGGATTTACAATATGTGACAATTGTGCTATTTTTGTCAGTTCAAACAATAATTTAGAGAAAATTCTTAATTATTTGATTGCAATATGTAAAGATTTTGGTTTATTAATTAATGTTAAAAAAACTCCAAGTTTTTTTAACAGTCTGTGATGAAAGAAAAATCCTCAGCCATCTTTAGCTGGGATAGTTATAATTTTTAGAATGTAAACCAATTTAAATATCTTGATACTTTATAAGTAGAATGGTGGACTTAGATGGTGAAGTATAACATAGTCTCCAATGTGCTGATGCTGCTTTAAAATATTATTTTACCTAATTTATTGCATGAATGTGAAACATGGACAACCTATTAGTACAGAATAGAGGCATTAGAAAAATTTCATTTAAGGATGCTCCACAAAATTTTTAAAATACTATAGCAAATAATCAATCAATATGTTCTTTAACTTTCTGGATGTGATACAACAGAGTCCATTATAGAAAATATCACAGCCTCCATTGGATTGGACATGTAAAACAAATAATGCAAACTTCCTAAGAGAATGTTTTGTGGTGAACTTGGATATTGTTTTTATGGAAACAATAGCTCCCATCTACATTTCAAGGATTATTTCAAAGACCTTCTAAGGAAGTGCAATGTCAATTATTTCTATTGAAAATATATAGCAGAAAATAGAATATATTGGAGAGCTATAATTAAACATGGTGTGGAAGTATTTCAGAAAGAAAAGTTTTCTGCTGAAGAAATTAAAGTACATCATAAAGTATTAAGTATACAGAAAAAGAGACTAGCAAATTCTATATTTGTGGTTCATAGATTGGATTGCGTAGTCATCACAAAGTGATAAACAGTAATACCCCCTCCCCCAATAGCATTAGATTTCAAAATCCAGCACACTGTTTACAGATCTCAAAAGCCCCACTACTGAAAACGTAAGCTAGAAAGTAATCAGGGGATAGGGGGATAGGGAAGTACGGATTATAAGGCGCTACCATTTAGTACCAATGATTATTAAAGCATGCACTTTTGTGGTGAAAAAAGTCTCATGCAAAATTTATTCCTAGTTTTTTTCTTCTCCTTTTTCCTTTTTTTTTTTGTAATTGAAATGGTCATACTTGTTTAAGAGTAGTTGATTATTATTATATTTATTTACTTTTTTGAACTTTGTATAATATCTCGCTCTTATTATTATTATTATTATTATTATTATTATTATTATTATTATTATTATTATTATTATTATTATTATTATTATTATTATTATTATTATTATTATTATTATTATTATTATTATTATTATTATTATTATTATTATTATTATTATTATTATTATTATTATTATTATTATTATTATTATTATTATTATTATTATTATTATTATTTTGTAGTAATTCCATTTGTATCATTTTAAAGTATTAAAGATTATATGAGATAGTATGAACTCAAAATCCAGATTATGCAAAATTTAATAAGGAATTAGATAGCATAGAATTAGGTGTTTCTAGCTTTGTTGATATTTACCTGGATTTGTGCTATATATGTCCCCCTTTCTCGTTTTTCTATGCGTATATATAGATATACGTAAATTTTGCATAGAAAATTATTTAGATATTTTTATAATTAAAAGAAAACATTCTCTTACGTAATATATACTGAAATCAAGCCATGATATTTGTTATTTTAAACAATCAATTATATTTGGGTAGTACCCGATGTACTGTGCATTATTAAGTTTAAAACTGCATCTAATCTTCATGGTGTTTTACATCAGTAAAATATATATATTCATTATTAAGATTTATGTGTGTGTATTTTTTACATCGATAAAAATAGATATCCATTATTAAGATTTGTGTGTGTGAATAGATTTGCGTGTTTGTGTTATTACATTTATTTAAAAAAAATCTTTGGATATCCTTTTCCATTATCAAATAATATAAAGATTTTGAAGAATGATAAATTACCCCCCCCCCCTTCTGAAATTCAAAATCGTAAAAAACATTTTTGGTTGAATACTAACCATTTCTGATCTTTTCACATAATAATTGAAAGAAAGAAAAAAAGGAGGTGAAGAAAATTAATCAGGAGACAATTTTAATTATAGAAAATCAATCTGAATTTCTTTTAAGAATTTGACATTACTTATTTTATCAACCATTAAAATCCTGATTTATCTTTAGGTATTTATATCATTAATTTAAAAATACTAATTTATTTCAGCCGTCTAACATTAATCTTTAAATCTGATTCTTAAAGTCTTAAATTTCAACGCCATTATCTATATCATAAAAATTCAAAACATCTATAATAAATAATCAATTTTTCTTAATGAATTCGAACTCCAAATACTCTTTCTAGCTTACATTTTCGAATTACGATCATTACCGCCAAGGCGTCTCTGCTTTTAAATCCTAGAGCTGACGAAATTATTTTTTTAACAGTAATTATGCTTCGGAAACAGATATATTATTTACTTCAATATTAATTAACAATATTGAAAAAGATTTGCATATTAAACGGATTAAACTGCCGTATAGAAAAAAATTATAATGCCAGCTAATATAAAATAGATATTTATTGGAAATTTAACCCTTCTTTTATTACTACATTTCTGTCAGTTTTATAATGAACTAAGGAAGCTTACAAATTCGCAAGATTTTATATTCAGCCATTCTCCAGACATTTTGATCTTTTTAATATTAAACTTCTTTAATTAATTAATCCACGATATGCAAAATTTAAAATCTGAAATGAATATAATTCTAATATTTTGATCACTTTACTTATTATAGTCTTTAAAAAATCAATTTTTAATTATTTTACCTGCTTATTTATTTCGACTTAGTGAATCCCAAAATGATAATTTAAAATTATTTCTAATATCCAGATTAAGTTTTTAAGATAACGTTATTAATATTAATGCATATTAATGATGTTATCGATTTCATTATTCTTTAATATATCTCTAAACATGAGAAGTTTTTAGAATTTATAATTCATTTCTAAAATAAAAAAGGTGCTAGAATAAATTGTGATAAAGCAGGATCGGTTTTTTGGAGTGTGAGATGCAAATATAAAAATGGAGCTTTTTTGTATAAAAAAGAAACAAAATAAAAAGAAGAAATTAAATTAATGGGCCAAACATTCAAAATTTCGGTACTGTGGAAATGCACATAATAATACGTATACACATTTTTACAGAGAATTATATAACGCCACGGTGGAGAAAATTAGGAATAAATATATCAATTCATATTTTAATTTATAGATTGCAATTATTTATAATATATATTGGTTTTGGGGGAAGGGGTTAAAATATAACTTTAATTTTAATGTGAATTGTGTTAAAAGAGAGGCACGCTGTGGTAAGCCGTCTTTGCTAATAATACATAGTTATTGCTTGGTCAGTTCTACATATTTTCATACAGTGGTAGAATAACAGACTTTGGAGCTCAAGGTTAATGGATCATGAGCCAGTTCTATCTCTTCATGGATTTGAAATTTACTATTCAATTATTTATTGCTTGATTCATTCTTATTTCAATTTTCCATACTGTAATCAAGAATTTATGTTTACTGAAATTTGGGGTTCGAATTTGGTTCTTTTAAAACTTAAACATTTATCCAAATTACAAGCTAATTTGCCTTTAAAAAAAAAGTAGCTGGAGCTTAGAAAATTTAATTAGCTAGTTAATTATTGATCAGCAAATGGGTATTTGGATATTTTTAGCTACAAGTTTTAAAATGGGGGGGGGGGGGGCGTTAAACCGTAACTACGCAGCTGTCGGAAAGAATGATCTCTTCTATTTGTCTCTTTGAAGAATTGTGGAAGAGACCTTTGACTTGCATAAGGCTACTTAAATACAATTTTATTCATCAAAAATGGAAATGAATAATTTTTTCAACTGAGATCCCAGCAATTTAACTAATTAAACATTTGTTTATTTTTTTATTTTTACGCAATTCAAATGACCATTTTACTGAAATTAAGTTGAGATTTTATGTTTTCATATGACGAACTTTAAATTTACAATGATTTCTGAAAACATTCTCTATAAATGAATCTAACACTTTTAGGCCAATTTCCAGGTTGAAGAGACCAATTTCAAAGCTGTATAGCTGGTTTAGCAATTATTATTTTTTCAGTCAAACTTTTGCTTAAGAATCAATTCATTCTCTTTATCCAATATGTAGATATAATTTTTAGCTTTTGTAAACTTATATTTGGTCTACACTCAATAATTGGTAAACTTTTACTTTTTCATCTTATCTAAAAAAAATTATTTTAATTACTTAATAGTGCAGAAAATAAAAATGTTAATACTGAAAGAAAAAAAAAAAAAAAAACCCCCCACCCCAGAGTCCCCCCCTTCCCAAACAATAATCAATGGGTGGCGGGAGGGTTGGTGTAAAACCCTTTCTATCCTACTTCTTCCATTTCCCCCCAACAAGTTTTTGGGTTTTTGGCCTTTTTTAGGGGAGCGGGGTGTGGGGGGTTGGTCTTCACCTTGGTTTAAATTTAACCCCCCCCCACTTATTCTTTTTTTTTACTTAACTAACAAAAAAAAAAAAATAAAATGAAAATTGTCCTTATTGTGGGGGTTTTTTTTTTTTTTAAAAAAATATTGTTATAGAGAGGGGGTTTTTGTGTTTTTTTTGTGACAGAATGTCATATACAAGTTTGTAAAATAGCTTTATAGAAGAAGTTATAAATTTAGTCAAGTTAAACATACCTTCTTCTGAGATTGTCATATCAAATTAATCCCATCCAATTCTTATTCCATATTGTCAAATCATTTTTGGAGCATTGACTCTTTCTTTTTCTCATTTTAATAAAATCTGTTTTGTTAAATCCAAAATCCTATCCTCATGTTCTCCATTCCCATCACAAAAATCTAAAACAGAAATTAAAAAAAAAATTATGTATCTTTTAATTCTCTTAATCTTTATATTTTATCACTTCCCAAACACTTTATTTTGATCATCTTTTAAAATTCAACATTCAAAAAAATAAATGATCAATGCTTTATATCTACAATCAAATTCTTATTTCTGTTTTTTTTTCATGGTATAGCTTCTATCATTGTATAACACTAAAATTTCTCTAGTGGTATCCATTTATATTTTATATACATTTTTACATTAACTTCTATTTTTTATTCATACTCACTTTTCATAACTTCTTTTTCTCTAAACATTGTCTCTATTCTTTTTCTACTTTTTATAATTATATAGCTATAACATATAAAAAAATAAATCTCTTTATAATTATTTTATATATTATAAAATCTTTCTAGCCTAATTGCCCATTGTCTCTATATAATTCAATTAATCATTGTTTTTATTAATCTATTTATTATTTGTATTCTACCATTTTTCAAATATTTTTAATTGGTTTTAATTTTTGTCAGTGACTCCATTTCTTTTTGAATAGTTTAATTTTTTGTCCACAATACATCACTCAATGCATATCTACTCATTTTCAAATGTAAAAGTAAATACTGCCATTCTTCTTTAAAATTACTTTATATATCTCATATATGTTATAGCAGGAACATGCTAGATTTTCAATCAATCCCATTAGATTTATCATTTTTTTAAAGCTCAAGTCTATATAATTCCCTTTGTCTTTTAACAAATAGATTAAATATTTATTTATACTTTTTAATTTCTTCAAGACAAATATTTCTTACTTTAGCCTCTTAGTTTTATTCTTCCATTTAATATTATCTTACTTTTTTTCCATTGAATTTAATTTTTATATTTCTTTTTATTTCTGCACATTTGCAAAAAATGTATCATCCACACACACACACACACACAAAGCTTCTGCAATATATATTTTTCTGTGTTTTTGTCCCAATTTTTTAATTTCTACATTCAGTTTTCTTTAAAAATAAAATAAATAATAAAAGCTGATAATGAATATTTCAATTACACAGATCCGATTTGAATTATAACATTAATTAATTCTGTATCTTTAATAAAAATTACTTTTATAAAGATCATTAATAAATCTCAAGAAGTTATAATAGGCAAAACTCTCTCCATACAGTAGTGCCACTCTAAGCAAGACAGAGTAATCAATGAATGCCAGAAGGCTTGTGCAGTGCTCTCAGATCCAAGGCTCCTCACTGACGAAGGCCATAAGCCAGAAACTAGTTTGGGGATATTGGATGAGTAGGCACTAGATAGGGATTTTATGCACAAGCCTTCTGCAATCCATTAATTACCCTGGCTTGCTTAGAGTGGCACTACTGTATGGAGAGAGTTTTGCCTATTATAACAACAGTTTTGAGAAAGCATGGAAGATAGTGATCATGTGATGTTTTAAGGTTTAAATCTCAACAAGATCAAATATACTCCCTTATATTCAAGATTTGTCCACCATTGTGTTTATCCAGACACCTTGATGTGAGAACATCATTCAATATCCAAAGTGACAGTACAAGTATTACTATTTAGTAAAATTTGCAAATAATTAATAATTTCTGTAATCAGATATATAACAAAATTAAGGAATGCTGTCTTATAAGCTTTTTGAATATCTAAAACTGTTATAAGATATTGTTTACTTTTCTTATAAGACATTTTAATTAATCGAATAACAATGAATAAATAGTGGACTATCCATCTCCCTGAATGAAATCCATTCTGAATTTCCCTCAAGATTTTATGGTTTGCCACTCAAATTTTAATTTCGATTATTAATATGTATGTAAATGTTTTACAAACTCGATACTAATCTATAGTTAATTAGCAGTCTAAAATCTTTTTCTTTTTAATACAATAATTTAATTCTCATATTCTATTAACATTTATAATTTTATTAGAGTTTTGTATTTATATTCTTTTTATTAACATTTCAACTGTTCTATTACCTTTTTTTTAAAAAAATTATTACACCACTTAATTCTGAATTTGTCCAGCTTTTCATGAAATGAACTCTCTAATAAAATTACAATCACTTTTCAAATCTTTATCACCTAAGATTTTTATTACAAAAATTACCTCTTTTGGGTGATAAAGTATTTTTTAAAGTTCTTACTTATTCTTGCATTTTTCATCTTTGCATTTAACAATATATATATATGTTTTCTTTATTATATATCTCCAAATTTCACAACCCATTCTCTTTGCATTTGAAACTTTCTCATTTGAGATATTTTCTATATGTTCCTTTCTTTTTTTTTTTTTGTATTTTCTAATGAGTTTTACTCCAGCACTTTTTCTCAATCTTGCTAGTTGTAAATAAATATACATTTGCAATCTTCTTTATCTGATTAGTATACTTCCCATAGAGTTTAAATTCATTATATCTCATAATTCTACCCAAGATACTTCTAAACCTATTTAATTTACTCATTCCTTGCATATCCATCATGCATTTCAAACTTTTTATAAAGATTTGTATCTAATCTTTTAGATAATCTAAATGGGATTACTACTACATCATTTTTTTTATTTGCCAGATATTTGAATTCTTTTTACTATTCCTAGTTCCTCTTTATATATATAAACTCTCAATAATCAATAATATACTTTAAATTCATGAATAATTCTTTAACACATACTTGACTCAAATTTTCAATTTTGATTTCATCTTTCTCACATATTTTTTAAAATTTATATTCTTTAGATGTCAATTTTATTTACGTTATTTGAAGACAATTAATATTTCTAAATCCATCTAGTTCCTATATAAACATTCCCAAATATTGCCTTTCAATTACTTCCTCCTCAATGATCTTTATATCCTCTTCTTATCATCATGATATTTATTCCTTCCTTCATTCATATTTTTAAAGATTTGTTATCCCATATTTCAAATATTTTTTTACTCTTGCAGCAAATCTTTTTTTTTTTTTAAGGAAAAAAAAATCATTCAATGCTTTGCACTTATTTCTCTATTTCCTTGCATATTTATGAAACCAATTTTGAAATTTAGTCTCTTTTCTTTCAAAAACATTCATATCTTATAATTATTCCTTTTAAAATTATTTTTTTTAACCTTTACATCATTTATCATTCTATCATCAAACCCATTTTTTTAAGCTTATTACTTTCCTTAAATATAAACATATCCTTTTCATTTCTACCTCTTTCTGTAAATCAAATTGTCTGTATGACATCTTGACCAAAAGATCTCAAAAAAAAAAAAAAGGAGAAAGAAAGAAATCATATCTGCTGGAAAAGAAATAATCCAACATTGGAATGAGTGTGATATGCATTAGATGGATAACAGTGTAGCATTAAAAGTAATAATTAAAGAATTATAAAATGGAGATTAAATATGAACAGTTTTATTTTTGTTTATGATACAAATACTGATTTTCATATTATTATTATTATTATTATTATTATTATTATTATTATTATTATTATTATTATTATTATTATTATTATTATTATTATTATTATTATTATTATTATTATTATTATTATTATTATTATTATTATTATTATTATTATTATTATTATTATTATTATTATTATTATTATTATTATTATTATTATTATTATTATTATTATTATTATTATTATTATTATTATTATTATTATTATTATTATTATTATTATTATTATTATTATTATTATTATTATTATCCATACACCAATTTTAATGATCACACATTGGATTATATTCTTAGTAATTTTCCTACAATTGAATGTTTAACTACTACTTCTCTTCCTTTTTCCATTGATTTGCATCATCCTCCCTTAGAATTTTATATTAATATTAAATTTAATAGACTTTGTCCTTTTAAAATTATGAAGAGAAACTACAAAAAAGGAAATTATTTGGGTCTTTGTTTACAATTATCTAATTTTAACTGGGAAAAATTGTATTCTTCATCTGATGGAGATTTCTGTATGAAGTTTTTTGAACAATCATTTAGTGAACTAATTGACAAATACATTCCTAAGAAAAAAATTTTAACTAACCATTTTCCTCTCTGGTTTTCAGTTTCTCTTAAAGAAATTATTAAAAGGAAATCATTTCATCATCGTAAATATTGGAAAACTAAGAACTTAAATTATTATAACAATTTTATTAATTATAGAAGATTGTCAAAGGTTATATATTATAGAGATTTTCAAAAATTTATACAAAACACTGAAAATCATATTTCTGATAATCCTTTGCAATTTTGGTCTCTGGTTAAGGTTTTAGGTATTACAAAAAAAAATTACAGAGTAATAATTCTAATCTAGCCGCAGATGATTTTTCTCATTATTTCTCAGAGCTTTTTAAACAATCTCAGTCTTTTACTAATTTAACTGAAAATAATGATCTAGTTGAAGAAAGAATAACATGTGATTCATTTATTGAATCTGATGTTGTTTTTGCTATTAAGCAGCTTAAATTACATTCTAGTGTGGGCCTTGACAACATTCCAGCTTTCATTTATAAAGGATGTGCTGAATATATTGCTTCTCCTCTTTTGCATATTTTTAATTGCTCTTTAGCAAATGGTACTTTTCCTACATCCCTTAAAATTGCTAAAGTTGTTTCTATTTTTAAAAAAGGATCTAGAGATTTGGTAAGTGACTATAGGCCTATTTCAATTCTACACACTGTTGCTCGAATATTTGAAAGATGTTTATATAATAAAATTATCTTGGATGTCTCTAAGGTTTTGGCACCAGAGCAGCATGGATTTTTGCCTAATAGGTCCATTGAGACAAATTTGCTAACTATTTTTGATCACATTTCAAATTCAATTGAGAATCAATCTAGGTTAGATGTTGTTTATTTTGACATGTCCAGGGCTTTTGATAGAGTTAATCATAAAATTCTTCTTCAGAAGCTTTGTAGGTTAGGTTTTTCCAAATTATTAATTAATTGGTTTAACTCTTTTCTTAAGGATAGAATGTCTTGTGTGAGGTTTAATAATAAATTGTCATTACCATATTATTGCTTCACTGGGGTGCCTCAAGGCAGTGTTCTTGCACCTTTATTATTTAATGTATACATTGATGACCTAAAAACATGCATTAAATTTTCACATCTTCTATGTTATGCAGATGATTGCAAAATTTTTAGGCATATTTATTCTACTAATGACTGTTTTTTACTTCAAAGTGATATAGATAATTTCTTGAATTGGTGTGAATGTAATTATATAGATATAAATATGGATAAGTGCTCCATTGTCTCTTACTCTAGAAAATCTGAAATTTTAAGGTTTTCCTACTATATTGGTGATTCTAAAATTATAACAAATGATCATCAAAAAGATCTAGGAATAATATTTTCCAATAATGGGTCTTTTCATAATCACATTAATTTTATGGTGAATAAATCTCTTAAAATTATAGGAGCTATTTACAGATATGGAAAAGCATTTAATAAATTTACAAAGATTAAACTTTTTATATCCTTAGTTCTTCCCATCTTGGAGTATGGTTCAATTATATGGAGTCCTCATAACAGTACAGATATCATAAGAATTCAGTCTGTTTTTGATAAATTTGCAAAATTGAATAGTTTAGGTAATGAATACTATATTGATTTACTGCTGAGACGAAAAACAAGAGATCTCAAGCTTTTTCATAAATTTATTTCCCAGAATATTTCTGTATCTAATTTGCTTTCTAATTTAGGTATTAAGAAACAGAATTATAATACTCGTACTCACAATATTTTTGAACTGAAAATTTGTAAATCTGATGTATTAAGATTTTCCCCTTTATTTCGTTTACCTAGAACTTATAACAAAGATTTTGGTAATGATGATGTTTTTAATCTGGATTTTAAACAATTCACTAAAGTCCTCATAAAAAAATATTATCCTTAATTTCATTTGATATATTGCTCTTTTAATTATTTGTGCATTTTATTGTTTTTCTATTTTATTGGTATTATTTTTTTTGTTGTTGTTGTTTTGTTTTGTATTTTTAATGCTTATTTAGATTTGTATATGATAATGAAATTACTGTGCAATCTATAATTGGCTAAATGCTGTTGATATGTACATTAAATAAAGAATTGAATTGAATTGAATTATTATTATTATTATTATTATTATTATTATTATTATTATTATTATTATTATTATTATTATTATTATTATTATTATTATTATTATTATTATTATTATTATTATTATTATTATTATTATTATTATTATTATTATTATTATTATTATTATTATTATTATTATTATTATTATTATTATTGTTGTTGTTGTTGTTGTTGTTTTTGTTGCTGCTGTTATTATTATTATTATCATTATTATAGAACAGATGTTTCAATAAAATCTTACTACCATCATGTAGATAGGTATGGCAGGTGAGATTTAGTTAAAATTTATCAGTGATGTTATTTATAGTATTACTATTAATATGCTACTATTTCTACTGCTGCTGTACTACTATTACTACTACTACTACTACTACTACTACTACTACTAATATTACTATTATAACCAATCACACATGCAATGAATAATTATAAAACTATATTCATAGACATATTTATCTATGTAAATATAAAGGTAACTAAAAATGTCTATATTTAAAATATTTTTTTTAAAATATACATCTATCTTTAAAGTTAAGCCACTGTTTCACTCAAAACAAAAATAATGTGAATAAGGAAGAATCTAGCAAATTGTTATATTAACAAAAGAATAATAATACAATTGTACTAAGTAATGAATTTAATATTTGGTCAATTGTGCTTTATTAATTGGTAACCTGGACCATAAACAAAAATGACTCACCTCTTAGAAGCATTTAAAATGTGATGTTAGCATAAGATAAAAAGAATAAAATAGATAATTAGTCAAGTGTACAAAAAAAAAGAATATAAAAATAAATGTAGTGATGTCTGACAGAAGGAAAAGAATCTTTGGAATGAAGCACAATTTACATCCTTTTAAATTTTTGAAGAATGTTATTGAGAGCAGAATACAGAGTAAGAGAGAAAGAGGCACATAAACATTCTTATATGATACATTTCTGTAGAAATGCATCAATAGATATTTATGCATATTCTCACAAGTCAGCAATGAAGTAATATATTGCAGTTTCTTTTATGATGCTGATAAATATTTATGATCTCATCTAAAAAAAAGCCATTTCTTATCACATTTTAGAATAGTTGTTGACAGTTTTAGAAGCACATATATGGATATAATATAATTAGCTTTGAATCAAAATCTTGAGGTATTGGCTTTGAAAAGCATGATAAAGACAAAGAAAAACAAACAAAAAACATTGCACAGAAGCAATATCATTCATCAATTTGTGTTCTATCTAGTATCCAGTGATAACTTTAGTGCCTACATATTTTGGTTTTGAAAAGAATGTTATGAACATGGAGATTAAAACTGATAAAAATTTAATATCAAGCTTACTCATAATGATGTGATAAAAATGAAATTAAATAGTATAAAGCTACTACAAATTCTCTAAAAATTAAACAGAAACAAAAATTTCAAAAATAATCTTAACAAATCACTACTTAGTGGAATTACCACTAATAAAACAATTGTTTTGTAATGGCTTAGAAGATCATATGATATTTGAGCACCCTAGTGGCAAGTAAACACAACATTTTTTTAAAAATTTAAGTTGAAACAGGGTGGGGGATATCATATTGAAAATAATTCCAGAATTTTAAACTCAGAATCTACTACTTTAATAAAGCAATGATAAATGCTTCAATGAAAATAATATTCATCCTCTCAGTCACTTCTGAAGCTTCTATTGGATATAGAAAAAATTGCTTGTTTCTTTAAATAGTGAAGAATCTTTGAAGATTAAAGTTGATATCAATGAACAATTAATTTCTAACCAATAAAAAGAGGTTCCTTCATGCAATATTATTTAATTCAAAAACAGGGTAAACTTAAATTAATATATACTGTTTAGCCATATTTGTTGCAAAAGCATTCATATTAATAGAACATAAAATAAAAAAAGAGAATATGGTAAAAGATATTAACAATTAGAAACATATCAAAGAATTCAAATCTACTTGTTTATAGTGAAATAATCCATATACTAAACAATTTTAATGTCAGTAGCAAACTTTTCATACAGTGCATGTCTTAATAATCAATGGATGCAGGAAGTTTTGTGTATAAAATCTCTATCTAGTGCCTACTGATCCAATATTTCCAGACTAGATTTTAGCTTGTGGCTTTCATCAGTGAGGAGCTTTGGGTATGAGAACACTGTATCTTGATTTTAGTATCTAATGCAACTTGCAGCAGCCACTTTTTATCTATGTAGTTAACTATAAAGAAAGGAGGCCAAGATAAAACATAATAATGTTTGCAATCTAAGATCATTCACTTGTATAGTTAACTAAATAAGTAAAAGGTGGCTGCTGGAGAGTTACTTTAGATCCGAAGATATAGGTGCAATACTTTTGAATCCAAAGTTCTTCACTGATGAAAGTCACAAGCTAGAAACTAGTCTAGGGATATTGGATGAGTAGGCATTAGATAAGAATTTTATACACAAACCTTTTCTGCATCCATTGATTAGTTAGGTTTGCACTAGATGGCACTACTGTATTGAGAAGTCACAGTGCATCACATCACATCACATGTATTGATGTTGGCTAGAATTATATGGAAGGGAATTGCGGTAGCAGGGTTAAATATGATAATGATGCATTATGTGTTAGTAAAGGGGTATTAGATTATTTAGAAAAAGTATAAAGGGAATTGCAGTAGCAGGGTTAAATATGATTTATGGACAGCAAGGGCGCAATTCAAAGAGAAATGGGATGGTCAAGTTTTTATATGAGAGATGCAAAAAGTAAAATGAAAATGTTTGGTAGATTGCAGTTTATGGATAATAAAAGAATAGCCAAAATAGTATTTAATTGGGTTATGAGTAAAGGGCAGGCAACAAGATGGGTGAGAAAGGTAATGTGGTATGCAAAAGATTTGGATAAAAAATTTATAACAGTATATTTACAAAAGATAGGATGATTGTGTTAGAAGAATTGTTGAGTGTTATAGTGGAAAGGAATGGGATAAAAAATAGATTTATTAATAAAGAATAGAGAGTTAGAAAGATGGAGAACTAGTATGGAGAGTAAAAAGAGTTTAAATATATATAGAAGTAAAAAGAATATTAGGTGTGAATTAATATATGATAATAGTAATGAAAGTAGTTTATTGTTTAAGGCTAAAACAGGATCTTTAGCAACAAGAGAATATACATGCAAATGGAAAAATATGGGTGATTTAGTCTGTAAATTGTGTAAGGAAGGAATAGAAAATATTAGGAATTTGTTAATTGAATGTAAATGCTTGAAAACAGAAGGATACAAATAATGAAGTTATGGAAGAATAAAATGAAAAAAGTGATTATACAGAAAGTGGATTATTGTTTTTTATGCTGAGTTTGAGGAAAAAATAAGGGGGATTTAGATATAAAGGCTATAGAGTTGCCAAATATTATGTTGTGGAAATGGGATGGAACAGAATATGAGAAAATTTAGAGTGGGGAATGGAAGATAAAGTGGCTAACAGGTTTCTCTGGGCATAGTTGCTGAGAGATTCCTGACTCTGTTTAAGGAGAAGTCACAGTGCATCACATCACATCATATCACATCAACTATTATTAACAGCTTGTGTAAGCATAGGAAATGGTAATCATGTGATATTTTGGCAATTTTAATTTCAAAATATTAATAGATTAACAAAATTTCCAGTCTAAAAATACATGATATTAAACATTCATAGGTTGTTGAAATAATATGGAGAAGCTATGGATAGAAAAGGTAAATTAAACTCAGTCATTTTTATCCTGCTGTCAAGGTTTAAAAATGTTAAATTTATTTAATACTTTTGACTATAACTTTTTTTCAAATTTTAGTGCTGAATGATAGAAAAATAAATACTTTTAATTAAATAAATAAATATTCTTTCAAAATATATCTTATTAATATCCTATCTTATTAAAAGAGGTATTAAAGATCACAAATTTAAATTATCTCTTTGCAAACAATTAAATGCCATATTTTTATGTCTCCCTAAATAAGGAAATCCAATATTTTATATCATCTGCGTTTATATTATCAAAATGCATGAATTCAATAACCTTTTGGATTGAAAAAAAAAAAAACCTTCATGAATTGTACATGCATTCTATTTTCCTTTATGGCAACAACTATTTTTTTTAATAGCCTACATGTTTCACTAATCTCATCCACTTACTTAGGGTTCACTTGCTCATATAGTTACATTATTGTAATTTCAAAGATGACATTACATTTAGATTTCTCTGTTTGAATGAAAAAAATAAAGATTAATTTAAATAACCCTAAAGCATAAATTAACATTAGAAGTCTTCCAAGACTAAAAGAGAACATGAAGTATTTATTTTATGTTATAAAAAATTACTTGAATTAGTTTTTTTTTAAAGAAAAAATACAAATCACATGTACACACTGGCTAATATTCGATTAAAATGAATAAGTTCATGAAATAGTAAAAAATGGAAAAAAAATTATGCTAATACTTGTTGAGTTCCTGAAACTGTTAAAGTTACATCTACATCAAATGATAAATATTAGTGAAGACATTAAGTTTTAAACAAAGGAATAGAAAATGTGATCAGAAAAAATATTCTGATAAACCATAATATAATGCATCATTAAGATTTCATTAAGACTATGTGAAGATTTCAGTAGAAAGCATATTCAGGTAAATAGTAGTGTTTTTTTTTTCACGTGTCATAGCATCGGCTGGGAAACGAACCCACTAACTTATGACAACTGCTTGTAAGGCAGCTGTGCTGATCTCTTGACCACCAACGCTTGACTAAACAGTAGTGTTAAAAGTTAAAATACTGCATTAGTAAAAAGTTGAATTTATGCAAAGTTTTTAGAAAGAATCCATTGAAAAAAAATGATACTAGACATTTACTGATAAATACAAAGATAAAATATATACACAATGCTTTTTATTAAGTTCAGTAATTTGTTAGCCGAGGGAAACCCGCCGCCCCCCAGCAAGGGAGGTGGGGGGGGGGGGGGGGGGTGGGGGGTTTTGTTCCGGGGGGGTGCACATGAAAAAGAGTTGTAAGCTACATTTACATCTGTATTTACTTAGATCTGAATAACTGTACAGTATATATATATATATTAGTGTTTCCTCTCTCACTTTACTTTAGTGCTTTTTTCAGCATAATTGTACTAATCTATTTTTCCAATTATTTTTTACTGATGTCTTAATATATACAATTTTTATGTTAAAATGGATTTTATGAATATGAATTAAAAATATCTATAGTGTGTGTATATATATATGCATTATATATATATGGTGCGCTGCAATTCACAGTATTTATCATCGTGCAAAGACATGGAACAAAATTATACAGATATAGTAATCACATCTAAGTGTGTTAAAAATGTATAAAGCAGTGAAAAGAAAAAGAAAATCTTTTTTGACTAGCCCACATTTAATATGAAAGGAAATTGACCATAGCAACAAATATTTAGAGAGAATTAGCTAGAAATATTCAAACATGCATTTAATATCGAGGCGAAAAAAGTTATAATTTAATCGCACAAATTACAGCTTTAATATATATATAATGCTACTCGATTCACAATATCTATCTATTATTTTAGTCTTTATACTAATCTATCTTCTCCGCTTTCTAGATAAATCGATAAGTGAAGCAGAGTTTAATTCCTGCCAACTTCAAGACTCTCTTAATTCTATTTAAATTTTCTTTAGAAATATATTAGAATAAGACATGTATCACATTTTACGACTTTGTAATTATTTTGCTATCCAAGTTAGTGAATTGTTCAGTTTTATAAACATTATTCTGCTTCAATATCCCTTATATTTTAATAATGTTATGTATTTTAGCAATGACAGATAATTAAGTTTTTTGACCAGAGGATGTTATATATATCAGTCAAAATATCACGTGACTTTATTTAGTCTATTTAGTAGAGACAACTTACTTTTAATCTTAGGAATAAGCAAATACAAGAGAAAAAAACAGATTTCAATATAATTAATGGCTACAGACTCTCACAGTGTCTTCTGGTTATTCAGGCAAAAAACACCACTTGAATGAGCACGAAATAGCTTAAATTTAATAATAGAATAAGTAAAAATTGATGACATAAGGATCTGGTTTCTTTGATTTCCTTACTGCCTAAGTTATAAACGGAATAAAATGAAAGTAGATATAGCAATTTTATGCATAAACACATGCTCAGATGCATATATCAATCACACACAGGCTTGTAAGTATTTGATAAATGATGTCGTTTAATAAAATCAAGGAGATAATAGCCAAGTTTTCCTGCGTCACAGTTCTTTTTATCTGAAGAGAAATTGATAATTTTAAGATTCCGCCTCTCTTAAATATTATTTCTGGAGGAAAAGAAGAACGAGAAAAAGTTCAATTTTAAAATTTCATACAGGATTTAGTTTGAATAATGAACTGAATACCAAGGCCTTCGGTCGTGAAATTATCCGAAAAATTAAAAAAATAAATGGGAAAAGAAATGAACTTTGAAAATTTCTATTTTTTAAAACATTTTAAAACTGTTATAACTGAATAATTTTTAGATTAAAACCAACAGCAAATTTGATTATTTGCATAGGGAAAGCCGACTGAAGCAATTTAAACAGAAAATAGAAATATCATCAATATAGTCATAAATAATGCATTGGTGAAAAACAACAGAGTAAAGGTCAAAAAGCGATTTAGATTTTCATGTCAATTTTATGTCTAAAGTTTAGAAACTTTATGAAATTTTCTAAAGAACTTTGGGGAAAGAAAAGATCAGCCATTTAGATGGGACATGAAATACTATCTGAATTTGTTTTCTCTCACAGTTTCATCGTTCATTAAAATCTTTGATTTGATCTTTATATATATATAATATAAAATCAGCTTTAATTAATATTTCTGTCATAATATGAAACTGACTTTCAGTGAATTATTATTGAATTATGAGGAAAAAATGTAAAACAGGTGTAAAGATAACCTGATTCAGAATCCATAAAAGTATGACATCTTACCAAAGTGATATCTATAATGTACTACAATATGGGTTTGTTTCAATAACAGATATATCAACATTCATATAATCAATGTAGATTAATCTGAGACTTTTACAGTATAGCCAATAATAGTAAGATATTCATTTACTGACCAATTTTGGATGTTAGACAGTTTGGCTACCAATTATAATTTTAGAAATTTTGCAGTAAGTTATATTTTTTCGTTGATATCTTAAATTGTGACTATAATCCTTTTATGTTTTCACTTTTTTTTCTTTTATGCAAACAATAATTGTTCACTACTGTTATATCAATCGTATGTTTCTCAGTCTAGATATTGAAAATTTAACTCTGAAGCAGTTCCATCTAATTGAATTATTTTCCTAAACTTATTCCTCTGTCAAGCTGACTAAAATGTATATATATATATAAATTTGAACTTTCTTCTGTTAGAAAATTTCCTATATATATAATCAATAATAATAATAACAACAACAACCACAATAATAATAATAACAACAACCACAACAAGTATGCCAGTCTGTTCTTTGTTTTTATATAGAAACTACCACCTATACAAGTTCAAAGCTGCCTAAAAAGCTAATATTGAGCAATATCTTAAAGAACTAACCAGCATAGGTTTTAAATATAATGACCTCACACAAAGAGTTAAACAATTTTAATAACAGATTGAAATCAAACCTTCCCCAAAATGACAGACCCTGTATACTACTGCCATATATTCCTTGGATATTTAAAAATATTAACAAAGCTTGCTCACAAATGCAGCAGATTCAGTACTGTACTCCTCCCTCAACTAACAGATTAATTAATAATTCCAAGTATAGACTCAATAAAGATTAAACATTGCACATATACAAAAGTACGTATCCCCAAGCTGGGTGCAATGCTATACATTATGGTCAATCATGTGCATTTCTCTCTACTCAGATTTTACAACATTGATATCTTTACAAACAAGCCACAGACAATCCTGAACATAAGTGAATTTTCTTCAAGCACCAAAACACTATAGATCATACATTTGAGCCCACATCTGCCACTACAGTGTGCATCAAAAGAAACAACTCTTAAGTGAAAAATCAAAGAGACCTGGCATGTAGCTAATAACCATAATGCCATTAATCAAAAGGAATCCTGCTTCCTCTCTCTAAAAAATGGTCTATCTGATTTACATACAGTTTGAATAATTTATTTTCTATGTATACACATGCCTATGCAATTACAAACATTTTAATGCTATGGTTATCAGATGCTTAATGCCCTCAAAAGTGCTTAGCTTCCATTTTATATTTATAATAATTTTCATTCAATTTACAGCTTTTCTTACAAATGCATGTCAGCGCATATAACTTTAATTTACCTTCGTCTAAGGAAAGTCGCTTAATTTTCCAACAACAACAATAAAATATTTTCTAATGTGATTTTAATTTAAATAATTATGTATTTTAAATGATATGATTCATGCTTTTTACAACAGTTTCTCACCATTGGTGATCTTTCGTTTATATCAACTATTATAAGTTTAACTCACTGAGAAATTGTGGGAAATGTAATTTCTTCAATAGTTTCATGTCTTTTGATTAAATGTTTATCTTCTTAATAACCTTTTTTTAATATGATCTTTTAGAAAAATTTCTATAATAAATATTTATCTTTCATTCATGTTTGTTCAATTTTAATTGAAATGAATCAAATCTTATTTAACATTATTTCTGTTAATGCTTATAAGACTGTTTTATATCTTTTTTTTTTTTTTTGAAATTCTATTGGCTATTTTAAAGTTTATTACCAAAGAACAGACAAATAAAATAGGTGTATAAATTATAAAAGGTACACTTAGTGAGTACATAGCAGAGATGTACAAAAGTAAAAAAAAAAAAGAAATGGAATTATCTACTTAGAATGGTATCAGAAGAGAGACCAGAGCATCAATAATATCTGGAGGGACAAGTGCCCTTGCTCTGTTGTTAATTTTTGAAATTTTATTGTAAAATAGTAATTGTACTTTCCTAGATGTAGGGTTGAAACAAAAATAGCATTTTAGGAACCCCAATTTTCATGCTGTTAATGAGAGTAGAAGTAGAGGAAGTATTTAATTCATTAGATGACACAATAATATTTCTAATGGCAAGAAGAGCAGGACACTGGAACAGAATATGATATATTGTTTCTTCAGAATTAGGACAAAGAGAACAAAGAGATTCGATGTTAGCATGCATCATTTTTAAGAAAGGACTAGTAGAAGAGTTTCTAATTTCATTTTGATAAAGAAATCAAGGTATTTTGGTTTCAGATACAAGAAGAATTTTTTGATTATATGCTTATTGTTGGTATTAAAAAGAGATGGGGATTGTTTAGGTTGACTAGCCCTCGGGATTGTTTAGGTTGACTAGCCCTCTGAATCATGTTGTAAGTCTCCTAAAAGGGTATTTTCTTAGAGGATGTGTGATTATTAAAATCACTGTAAGAAGCAATGGATTTTATTAAGGATTGAAAAAAAAACCTTTACTGAATGGAGTCATATCAGCAGGGTGACTAGAACAAATTTCATAGCATTAGGGTGAGCAGAAATAAATTTAAAAATAGTAATAAATGAGCTCAAGAAATAGAAGGTAGGAATTGAGTGAAGGGAGAAACCATTGTCTTTGGCATGCTTCTGTAAGGTTCTAATACTGATTGTAGTGGCTCTTTTATTTCAAATTAGTTTGGAGCAAAGTGAATTAATTTTTTTGAAAGCATTAGTATAGTTAATAATGGGTATATAGTAAGTCATTTTTGGAAAAATCAAAATGTTAATGAGAGAGATTTTTGGTTGAAGGGAAAGGTACACTTTAGACAATGAGTTAATTATAGTTTCATCATATGTAAGAATAGACTTCTAAATAGATATTCTCATAGCATTCATAGATTTATAAATGAGAAATTCGAGAAAGGTATGAGGAGGAGCAGTGAAGGGAAAGAAGCAATGAAAGACACTGCCTTATCTTCAATTTCTTTTCTTTATAATAATATATCTCTCCATAATAGCAAATTAAATATTGTTATTTAAAACTTTTCCATACTGTTTAAATCACATGCTATCTTTTCATCTCTTAACTTATTTATTTTATAGTTTAAAGTAATACATTTTTTATGACACCAATTTCATTTTCTAAATTGTTAGCATTGTCTATTTCTGAAAATTAAATATAATAGCATATTAATTTGAACATCATTATAACTGCTCAAACCAACATATATATATATATATATAAGATAATAAAAGTGCAATGACATCACATTACCTCATATGTTTTTTTCATATTTTTTCAAAAACAGTTTATCATACCATAAAGCCATCTATTGTCAGATTAAGTAACCAATAGCAACAGAAGCTTTTAGTAATACAAAATTATCATCTCCACTAATAGTTGTCTGGTGATAGGAATTTTATAGCATTATATTAGTTAGGGTTCACTGTTTTCTCAATATTGCAGTAGATGGCTTTAAAGTAGAGTGAAGATAAACTGCTCTTGTAATCAAACTGCAAATAGATGCATGCATATGCAAATTTATAAATAATAAATTATATAATTTATTGTTGAGGAGTTAAATGAAAAACTCAAGCACTGGAAGTGTCAGATCTGAAGTCACAATCGGTGGATATCACCTCTAGAATCCATCAATCTATCACTGCATGTGAAATGCAAGTGACAGTTGAAACTACAGATTGAACAATATATGTATTCTTTCTACAATTAAAAACTTATTGAGTGTTCTTGGAGCCA